>CAXAJV010000869.1:1689400-2289400 GCA_963969225.1 Xylocopa violacea
AGGCAACCTAACATCTCGGATGTAGTATTTTCCAACATTCCTGGCGGGGCGGCCGCTACTTCTCGGTGGGAACATTATTTACGTCTATAACGTAATATAACCCAACCTAATCCATCTAGACCCTCGCTGGTAATGTTTTACAAAATCCCGGTCGTGTCGGCCCGTACTTCTCCGTGGGGACATTATATACGTCTATAACGTTATATATCCTAACCTAAGGGAACCTAACATCTCGGATGTAGTATTTTCCAACATTCCTGGCGGGGCGGCCCCTACTTCTCGGTGGGCACATTATATACGTCTATATCGTAATATAACCTAACCTAACCCATCTAGCCCCTCGCTTGTAATGTTTTGCAGAATCCCGGTCGTGTCGGCCCGTACGTCTCGGTGCGGACATTATATACGTCTATAACGTTATATATCCTAACCTAAGCGAACCTAACATCTGGGATGTAGTATTTCACAACATTCCTGGCTGGTCGGCTCCACTTCTCGGTGGGAACATTATATACGTTTATAACGAAGTATAACTTAACCTAACCCATCTAGAGCCTCGCTTGTAATGTTTTACAGAATCCCGGTCGTGTCGTCCCGTACGTCTCGGTGCGGACATTATATACGTCTATAACGTTATATATCCTAACCAAAGGCAACCTAACATCTCGAATGTAGTATTTCACAACATTCCTTGCGGGTCGGCCCCACTTCTCGGTGGGAACATTATTTACGTCTATAACGTAATATAACCTAACCTAATCCATCTAGAACCTCGCTGGTAATGTTTTACAAAATCCCGGTCGTGTCGGCCCGTACTTCTCCGTGGGGACATTATATACGTCTATAACGTTATATATCCTAACCTAAGGGAACCTAACATCTCGGATGTAGTATTTTCCAACATTCCTGGCGGGGCGGCCGCTACTTCTTGGTGGGAACATTATATACGTCTATATCGTAATATAACCTAACCTAACACATCTAGACCCTCGCTGGTAATGTTCTACAAAATCCCGGTCGTGTCGTCTCGTACGTCTCGGTGCGGACATTATATACGTCTATAACGTTATATATCCTAACCTAAGGGAACCTAACATCACGGATGTAGTATTTCACAACATTCCTGGCTGGTCGGCCCCACTTCTCGGTGGGAAAATTATATACGTTTATAACGTAGTATAACCTAACCTAACCCATCTAGCCCCTCGCTTGTAATGTTTTGCAGAATCCCGGTCGTGTCGGCCCGTACGTCTCGGTGCGGACATTATATACGTCTATAACGTTATATATCCTAACCTAAGGGTACCTAACATCTCGCATGTAGTATTTCACAACATTCCTGGCTGGTCGGCCCCACTTCTTGGTGGGAACCTTATATACGTTTATAACGAAGTATAACCTAACCTAACCCATCTAGACCCTCGCTTGTAATGTTTTGCAGAATCCCGGTCGTGTCGTCCCGTACGTCTCGGCGCGGACATTATATACGTCTATAACGTTTTATATCCTAACCAAAGGCAACCTAACATCTCGAATGTAGTATTTCACAACATTCCTGGCGGGTCGGTCCCACTTCTCGGTGGGAACATTATTTACGTCTATAACGTAATATAACCTAACCTAATCCATCTAGACCCTCGCTGGTAATGTTTTACAAAATCCCGGTCGTGTCGGCCCGTACTTCTCGGTGCGGACATTATATACGTCTATAACGTTATATATCCTAACCTAGGCGAACCTAACATCTCGGATGTAGTATTTCACAACATTCCTGGCTGGTCGGCCCCACTTCTCGGTGGGAACATTATATACGTTTATAACGAAGTATAACTTAACCTAGCCCATCTAGACCCTCGCTGGTAATGTTTTACAAAATCCCGGTCGTGTCGGCCCGTACTTTTCCGTGGGGTCATTATATACGTCTATAATTTTATATATCCTAACCTAAGGCAACTTAACATCTCGGATGTAGTATTTTCCAACATTCCTGGCGGGTCAGTCCCTACTTCTCGGTGGGCACATTATATACGTCTATATCGTAATATAACCTAACCTAACCCATCTAGACCCTCGCTGGTAATGTTTTACAGAATCCCGGTCGTGTCGTCTCGTACGTCTCGGTGCGGACATTATATACGTCTATAACGTTATATATCCTAACCAAAGGCAACCTAACATCTCGGATGTAGTATTTTCCAACATTCCTGGCGGGGCGGCCGCTACTTCTCGGTGGGAACATTATTTACGTCTATAACGTAATATAACCCAACCTAATCCATCTAGACCCTCGCTGGTAATGTTTTACAAAATCCCGGTCGTGTCGGCCCGTACTTCTCCGTGGGGACATTATATACGTCTATAACGTTATATATCCTAACCTAAGGGAACCTAACATCTCGGATGTAGTATTTTCCAACATTCCTGGCGGGGCGGCCCCTACTTCTCGGTGGGCACATTATATACGTCTATATCGTAATATAACCTAACCTAACCCATCTAGCCCCTCGCTTGTAATGTTTTGCAGAATCCCGGTCGTGTCGGCCCGTACGTCTCGGTGCGGACATTATATACGTCTATAACGTTATATATCCTAACCTCAGCGAACCTAACATCTCGGATGTAGTATTTCACAACATTCCTGGCTGGTCGGCTCCACTTCTCGGTGGGAACATTATATACGTTTATAACGAAGTATAACTTAACCTAACCCATCTAGAGCCTCGCTTGTAATGTTTTACAGAATCCCGGTCGTGTCGTCCCGTACGTCTCGGTGCGGACATTATATACGTCTATAACGTTATATATCCTAACCAAAGGCAACCTAACATCTCGAATGTAGTATTTCACAACATTCCTTGCGGGTCGGCCCCACTTCTCGGTGGGAACATTATTTACGTCTATAACGTAATATAACCTAACCTAATCCATCTAGAACCTCGCTGGTAATGTTTTACAAAATCCCGGTCGTGTCGGCCCGTACTTCTCCGTGGGGACATTATATACGTCTATAACGTTATATATCCTAACCTAAGGGAACCTAACATCTCGGATGTAGTATTTTCCAACATTCCTGGCGGGGCGGCCGCTACTTCTTGGTGGGAACATTATATACGTCTATATCGTAATATAACCTAACCTAACCCATCTAGACCCTCGCTGGTAATGTTCTACAAAATCCCGGTCGTGTCGTCTCGTACGTCTCGGTGCGGACATTATATACGTCTATAACGTTATATATCCTAACCTAAGGGAACCTAACATCACGGATGTAGTATTTTCCAACATTCCTGGCGGGTCAGTCCCTACTTCTCGGTGGGCACATTATATACGTCTATATCGTAATATAACCTAACCTAACCCATCTAGACCCTCGCTGGTAATGTTTTACAGAATCCCGGTCGTGTCGTCTCGTACGTCTCGGTGCGGACATTATATACGTCTATAACGTTATATATCCTAACCAAAGGCAACCTAACATCTCGGATGTAGTATTTTCCAACATTCCTGGCGGGGCGGCCGCTACTTCTCGGTGGGAACATTATTTACGTCTATAACGTAATATAATCCAACCTAATCCATCTAGACCCTCGCTGGTAATGTTTTACAAAATCCCGGTCGTGTCGGCCCGTACTTCTCCGTGGGGACATTATATACGTCTATAACGTTATATATCCTAACCTAAGGGAACCTAACATCTCGGATGTAGTATTTTCCAACATTCCTGGCGGGGCGGCCCCTACTTCTCGGTGGGCACATTATATACGTCTATATCGTAATATAACCTAACCTAACCCATCTAGCCCCTCGCTTGTAATGTTTTGCAGAATCCCGGTCGTGTCGGCCCGTACGTCTCGGTGCGGACATTATATACGTCTATAACGTTATATATCCTAACCTAAGCGAACCTAACATCTGGGATGTAGTATTTCACAACATTCCTGGCTGGTCGGCTCCACTTCTCGGTGGGAACATTATATACGTTTATAACGAAGTATAACTTAACCTAACCCATCTAGAGCCTCGCTTGTAATGTTTTACAGAATCCCGGTCGTGTCGTCCCGTACGTCTCGGTGCGGACATTATATACGTCTATAACGTTATATATCCTAACCAAAGGCAACCTAACATCTCGAATGTAGTATTTCACAACATTCCTTGCGGGTCGGCCCCACTTCTCGGTGGGAACATTATTTACGTCTATAACGTAATATAACCTAACCTAATCCATCTAGAACATCGCTGGTAATGTTTTACAAAATCCCGGTCGTGTCGGCCCGTACTTCTCCGTGGGGACATTATATACGTCTATAACGTTATATATCCTAACCTAAGGGAACCTAACATCTCGGATGTAGTATTTTCCAACATTCCTGGCGGGGCGGCCGCTACTTCTTGGTGGGAACATTATATACGTCTATATCGTAATATAACCTAACCTAACCCATCTAGACCCTCGCTGGTAATGTTCTACAAAATCCCGGTCGTGTCGTCTCGTACGTCTCGGTGCGGACATTATATACGTCTATAACGTTATATATCCTAACCTAAGGGAACCTAACATCACGGATGTAGTATTTTCCAACATTCCTGGCGGGTCAGTCCCTACTTCTCGGTGGGCACATTATATACGTCTATATCGTAATATAACCTAACCTAACCCATCTAGACCCTCGCTGGTAATGTTTTACAGAATCCCGGTCGTGTCGTCTCGTACGTCTCGGTGCGGACATTATATACGTCTATAACGTTATATATCCTAACCAAAGGCAACCTAACATCTCGGATGTAGTATTTTCCAACATTCCTGGCGGGGCGGCCGCTACTTCTCGGTGGGAACATTATTTACGTCTATAACGTAATATAACCCAACCTAATCCATCTAGACCCTCGCTGGTAATGTTTTACAAAATCCCGGTCGTGTCGGCCCGTACTTCTCCGTGGGGACATTATATACGTCTATAACGTTATATATCCTAACCTAAGGGAACCTAACATCTCGGATGTAGTATTTTCCAACATTCCTGGCGGGGCGGCCCCTACTTCTCGGTGGGCACATTATATACGTCTATATCGTAATATAACCTAACCTAACCCATCTAGCCCCTCGCTTGTAATGTTTTGCAGAATCCCGGTCGTGTCGGCCCGTACGTCTCGGTGCGGACATTATATACGTCTATAACGTTATATATCCTAACCTAAGCGAACCTAACATCTGGGATGTAGTATTTCACAACATTCCTGGCTGGTCGGCTCCACTTCTCGGTGGGAACATTATATACGTTTATAACGAAGTATAACTTAACCTAACCCATCTAGAGCCTCGCTTGTAATGTTTTACAGAATCCCGGTCGTGTCGTCCCGTACGTCTCGGTGCGGACATTATATACGTCTATAACGTTATATATCCTAACCAAAGGCAACCTAACATCTCGAATGTAGTATTTCACAACATTCCTTGCGGGTCGGCCCCACTTCTCGGTGGGAACATTATTTACGTCTATAACGTAATATAACCTAACCTAATCCATCTAGAACCTCGCTGGTAATGTTTTACAAAATCCCGGTCGTGTCGGCCCGTACTTCTCCGTGGGGACATTATATACGTCTATAACGTTATATATCCTAACCTAAGGGAACCTAACATCTCGGATGTAGTATTTTCCAACATTCCTGGCGGGGCGGCCGCTACTTCTTGGTGGGAACATTATATACGTCTATATCGTAATATAACCTAACCTAACACATCTAGACCCTCGCTGGTAATGTTCTACAAAATCCCGGTCGTGTCGTCTCGTACGTCTCGGTGCGGACATTATATACGTCTATAACGTTATATATCCTAACCTAAGGGAACCTAACATCACGGATGTAGTATTTCACAACATTCCTGGCTGGTCGGCCCCACTTCTCGGTGGGAAAATTATATACGTTTATAACGTAGTATAACCTAACCTAACCCATCTAGCCCCTCGCTTGTAATGTTTTGCAGAATCCCGGTCGTGTCGGCCCGTACGTCTCGGTGCGGACATTATATACGTCTATAACGTTATATATCCTAACCTAAGGGTACCTAACATCTCGCATGTAGTATTTCACAACATTCCTGGCTGGTCGGCCCCACTTCTTGGTGGGAACCTTATATACGTTTATAACGAAGTATAACCTAACCTAACCCATCTAGACCCTCGCTTGTAATGTTTTGCAGAATCCCGGTCGTGTCGTCCCGTACGTCTCGGCGCGGACATTATATACGTCTATAACGTTTTATATCCTAACCAAAGGCAACCTAACATCTCGAATGTAGTATTTCACAACATTCCTGGCGGGTCGGCTCCACTTCTCGGTGGGCACATTATATACGTCTATATCGTAATATAACCTAACCTAACCCATCTAGCCCCTCGCTTGTAATGTTTTGCAGAATCCCTGTCGTGTCGGCCCGTACGTCTCGGTGCGGACATTATATACGTCTATAACGTTATATACACTAACCTAAGCGAACGTAACATCTCGGATGTAGTATTTCACAACATTCCTGGCTGGTCGGCCCCACTTCTCGGTGGGAACATTATATACGTTTATAACGTAATATAACCTAACCTAACCCATCTAGCCCCTCGCTGGTTATGTTTTACAAAATCCCAGTCTTGTCGGCCCGTACTTTTCCGTGGGGACATTATATACGTCTATAATTTTATATATCCTAACCTAAGGCAACTTAACATCTCGGATGTAGTATTTTCCAACATTCCTGGCGGGTCAGTCCCTACTTCTCGGTGGGCACATTATATACGTCTATATCGTAATATAACCTAACCTAACCCATCTAGACCCTCGCTGGTAATGTTTTACAGAATCCCGGTCGGGTCGTCCCGTACGTGTCGGCGCGGACATTATATACGTCTATAACGTTTTATATCTTAACCAAAGGCAACCTAACATCTCGAATGTAGTATTTCACAACATTCCTGGTGGGTCGGTCCCACTTCTCGGTGGGAACATTATTTACGTCTATAACGTAATATAACCTAACCTAATCCATCTAGACCCTCGCTGGTAATGTTTTACAAAATCCCGGTCGTGTCGGCCCGTACTTCTCCGTGGGGACATTATATACGTCTATATCGTTATATATCCTAACCTAAGGCAACCTAACATCTCGGATGTAGTATTTTCCAACATTCCTGGCGGGTCGGCCCCTACTTCTCGGTGGGCACATTATATACGTCTATATCGTAATATAACCAAACCTAACCCATCTAGAACCTCGCTGGTAATGTTTTACAAAATCCCGGTCGTGTCGGCCCGTACTTCTCCGTGGGGACATTATATACGTCTATATCGTTATATATCCTAACCTAAGGCAACTTAACAGCTCCGATGTAGTATTTTCCAACATTCCTGGGGGGTCGGCCCCTACTTCTCGGTGGGCACATTATATACGTCTATATCGTAATATAACCTAACCTAACCCATCTAGCCCCTCGCTTGTAATGTTTTGCAGAATCCCTGTCGTGTCGGCCCGTACGTCTCGGTGCGGACATTATATACGTCTATAACGTTATATATACTAACCTAAGCGAACGTAACATCTCGGATGTAGTATTTCACAACATTCCTGGCTGGTCGGCCCCACTTCTCGGTGGGAACATTATATACGTTTATAACGTAATATAACCTAACCTAACCCATCTAGCCCCTCGCTGGTTATGTTTTACAAAATCCCAGTCTTGTCGGCCCGTACTTTTCCGTGGGGACATTATATACGTCTATAATTTTATATATCCTAACCTAAGGCAACTTAACATCTCGGATGTAGTATTTTCCAACATTCCTGGCGGGTCAGTCCCTACTTCTCGGTGGGCACATTATATACGTCTATATCGTAATATAACCTAACCTAACCCATCTAGACCCTCGCTGGTAATGTTTTACAGAATCCCGGTCGGGTCGTCCCGTACGTGTCGGCGCGGACATTATATACGTCTATAACGTTTTATATCCTAACCAAAGGCAACCTAACATCTCGAATGTAGTATTTCACAACATTCCTGGCGGGTCGGTCCCACTTCTCGGTGGGAACATTATTTACGTCTATAACGTAATATAACCTAACCTAATCCATCTAGACCCTCGCTGGTAATGTTTTACAAAATCCCGGTCGTGTCGGCCCGTACTTCTCGGTGCGGACATTATATACGTCTATAACGTTATATATCCTAACCTAGGCGAACCTAACATCTCGGATGTAGTATTTTCCAACATTTCTGGCGGGGCGGCCGCTACTTCTCGGTGGGAAAATTATATACGTTTATAACGTAGTATAACCTAACCTAACCCATCTAGCCCCTCGCTTGTAATGTTTTGCAGAATCCCGGTCGTGTCGGCCCGTACGTCTCGGTGCGGACATTATATACGTCTATAACGTTATATATCCTAACCTAAGGGTACCTAACATCTCGCATGTAGTATTTCACAACATTCCTGGCTGGTCGGCCCCACTTCTCGGTGGGAACCTTATATACGTTTATAACGAAGTATAACCTAACCTAACCCATCTAGACCCTCGCTTGTAATGTTTTGCAGAATCCCGGTCGTGTCGTCCCGTACGTCTCGGCGCGGACATTATATACGTCTATAACGTTTTATATCTTAACCAAAGGCAACCTAACATCTCGAATGTAGTATTTCACAACATTCCTGGCGGGTCGGTCCCACTTCTCGGTGGGAACATTATTTACGTCTATAACGTAATATAACCTAACCTAATCCATCTAGACCCTCGCTGGTAATGTTTTACAAAATCCCGGTCGTGTCGGCCCGTACTTCTCCGTGGGGACATTATATACGTCTATATCGTTATATATCCTAACCTAAGGCAACCTAACATCTCGGATGTAGTATTTTCCAACATTCCTGGCGGGTCGGCCCCTACTTCTCGGTGGGCACATTATATATGTCTATATCGTAATATAACCAAACCTAACCCATCTAGAACCTCGCTGGTAATGTTTTACAAAATCCCGGTCGTGTCGGCCCGTACTTCTCCGTGGGGACATTATATACGTCTATATCGTTATATATCCTAACCTAAGGCAACTTAACAGCTCCGATGTAGTATTTTCCAACATTCCTGGGGGGTCGGCCCCTACTTCTCGGTGGGCACATTATATACGTCTATATCGTAATATAACCTAACCTAACCCATCTAGCCCCTCGCTTGTAATGTTTTGCAGAATCCCTGTCGTGTCGGCCCGTACGTCTCGGTGCGGACATTATATACGTCTATAACGTTATATATACTAACCTAAGCGAACGTAACATCTCGGATGTAGTATTTCACAACATTCCTGGCTGGTCGGCCCCACTTCTCGGTGGGAACATTATATACGTTTATAACGTAATATAACCTAACCTAACCCATCTAGCCCCTCGCTGGTTATGTTTTACAAAATCCCAGTCTTGTCGGCCCGTACTTTTCCGTGGGGACATTATATACGTCTATAATTTTATATATCCTAACCTAAGGCAACTTAACATCTCGGATGTAGTATTTTCCAACATTCCTGGCGGGTCAGTCCCTACTTCTCGGTGGGCACATTATATACGTCTATATCGTAATATAACCTAACCTAACCCATCTAGACCCTCGCTGGTAATGTTTTACAGAATCCCGGTCGTGTCGTCTCGTACGTCTCGGTGCGGACATTATATACGTCTATAACGTTATATATCCTAACCAAAGGCAACCTAACATCTCGGATGTAGTATTTTCCAACATTCCTGGCGGGGCGGCCGCTACTTCTCGGTGGGAAAATTATATACGTTTATAACGTAGTATAACCTAACCTAACCCATCTAGCCCCTCGCTTGTAATGTTTTGCAGAATCCCGGTCGTGTCGGCCCGTACGTCTCGGTGCGGACATTATATACGTCTATAACGTTATATATCCTAACCTAAGGGTACCTAACATCTCGCATGTAGTATTTCACAACATTCCTGGCTGGTCGGCCCCACTTCTCGGTGGGAACCTTATATACGTTTATAACGAAGTATAACCTAACCTGACCCATCTAGACCCTCGCTTGTAATGTTTTGCAGAATCCCGGTCGTGTCGTCCCGTACGTCTCGGCGCGGACATTATATACGTCTATAACGTTTTATATCCTAACCAAAGGCAACCTAACATCTCGAATGTAGTATTTCACAACATTCCTGGCGGGTCGGCTCCACTTCTCGGTGGGAACATTATTTACGTCTATAACGTAATATAACCTAACCTAATCCATCTTGACCCTCGCTGGTAATGTTTTACAAAATCCCGGTCGTGTCGGCCCGTACTTCTCCGTGGGGACATTATATACGTCTATATCGTTATATATCCTAACCTAAGGCAACCTAACATCTCGGATGTAGTATTTTCCAACATTCCTGGCGGGTCGGCCCCTACTTCTCGGTGGGCACATTATATACGTCTATATCGTAATATAACCAAACCTAACCCATCTAGACCCTCGCTGGTAATGTTTTACAAAATCCCGGTCGTGTCGGCCCGTACTTCTCCGTGGGGACATTATATACGTCTATATCGTTATATATCCCAACCTAAGGCAACTTAACAGCTCCGATGTAGTATTTTCCAACATTCCTGGCGGGTCGGCCCCTACTTCTCGGTGGGCACATTATATACGTCTATATCGTAATATAACCTAACCTAACCCATCTAGCCCCTCGCTTGTAATGTTTTGCAGAATCCCTGTCGTGTCGGCCCGTACGTCTCGGTGCGGACATTATATACGTCTATAACGTTATATACACTAACCTAAGCGAACGTAACATCTCGGATGTAGTATTTCACAACATTCCTGGCTGGTCGGCCCCACTTCTCGGTGGGAACATTATATACGTTTATAACGTAATATAACCTAACCTAACCCATCTAGCCCCTCGCTGGTTATGTTTTACAAAATCCCAGTCTTGTCGGCCCGTACTTTTCCGTGGGGACATTATATACGTCTATAATTTTATATATCCTAACCTAAGGCAACTTAACATCTCGGATGTAGTATTTTCCGACATTCCTGGCGGGTCAGTCCCTACTTCTCGGTGGGCACATTATATACGTCTATATCGTAATATAACCTAACCTAACCCATCTAGACCCTCGCTGGTAATGTTTTACAGAATCCCGGTCGGGTCGTCCCGTACGTGTCGGCGCGGACATTATATACGTCTATAACGTTTTATATCCTAACCAAAGGCAACCTAACATCTCGAATGTAGTATTTCACAACATTCCTGGCGGGTCGGTCCCACTTCTCGGTGGGAACATTATTTACGTCTATAACGTAATATAACCTAACCTAATCCATCTAGACCCTCGCTGGTAATGTTTTACAAAATCCCGGTCGTGTCGGCCCGTACTTCTCGGTGCGGACATTATATACGTCTATAACGTTATATATCCTAACCTAGGCGAACCTAACATCTCGGATGTAGTATTTTCCAACATTCCTGGCGGGGCGGCCGCTACTTCTCGGTGGGAAAATTATATACGTTTATAACGTAGTATAACCTAACCTAACCCATCTAGCCCCTCGCTTGTAATGTTTTGCAGAATCCCGGTCGTGTCGGCCCGTACGTCTCGGTGCGGACATTATATACGTCTATAACGTTATATATCCTAACCTAAGGGTACCTAACATCTCGCATGTAGTATTTCACAACATTCCTGGCTGGTCGGCCCCACTTCTCGGTGGGAACCTTATATACGTTTATAACGAAGTATAACCTAACCTAACCCATCTAGACCCTCGCTTGTAATGTTTTGCAGAATCCCGGTCGTGTCGTCCCGTACGTCTCGGCGCGGACATTATATACGTCTATAACGTTTTATATCTTAACCAAAGGCAACCTAACATCTCGAATGTAGTATTTCACAACATTCCTGGCGGGTCGGTCCCACTTCTCGGTGGGAACATTATTTACGTCTATAACGTAATATAACCTAACCTAATCCATCTAGACCCTCGCTGGTAATGTTTTACAAAATCCCGGTCGTGTCGGCCCGTACTTCTCCGTGGGGACATTATATACGTCTATATCGTTATATATCCTAACCTAAGGCAACCTAACATCTCGGATGTAGTATTTTCCAACATTCCTGGCGGGTCGGCCCCTACTTCTCGGTGGGCACATTATATACGTCTATATCGTAATATAACCAAACCTAACCCATCTAGAACCTCGCTGGTAATGTTTTACAAAATCCCGGTCGTGTCGGCCCGTACTTCTCCGTGGGGACATTATATACGTCTATATCGTTATATATCCTAACCTAAGGCAACTTAACAGCTCCGATGTAGTATTTTCCAACATTCCTGGGGGGTCGGCCCCTACTTCTCGGTGGGCACATTATATACGTCTATATCGTAATATAACCTAACCTAACCCATCTAGCCCCTCGCTTGTAATGTTTTGCAGAATCCCTGTCGTGTCGGCCCGTACGTCTCGGTGCGGACATTATATACGTCTATAACGTTATATATACTAACCTAAGCGAACGTAACATCTCGGATGTAGTATTTCACAACATTCCTGGCTGGTCGGCCCCACTTCTCGGTGGGAACATTATATACGTTTATAACGTAATATAACCTAACCTAACCCATCTAGCCCCTCGCTGGTTATGTTTTACAAAATCCCAGTCTTGTCGGCCCGTACTTTTCCGTGGGGACATTATATACGTCTATAATTTTATATATCCTAACCTAAGGCAACTTAACATCTCGGATGTAGTATTTTCCAACATTCCTGGCGGGTCAGTCCCTACTTCTCGGTGGGCACATTATATACGTCTATATCGTAATATAACCTAACCTAACCCATCTAGACCCTCGCTGGTAATGTTTTACAGAATCCCGGTCGGGTCGTCCCGTACGTGTCGGCGCGGACATTATATACGTCTATAACGTTATATATCCTAACCTAGGCGAACCTAACATCTCGGATGTAGTATTTCACAACATTCCTGGCTGGTCGGCCCCACTTCTCGGTGGGAACATTATATACGTTTATAACGAAGTATAACTTAACCTAGCCCATCTAGACCCTCGCTGGTAATGTTTTACAAAATCCCGGTCGTGTCGGCCCGTACTTTTCCGTGGGGTCATTATATACGTCTATAATTTTATATATCCTAACCTAAGGCAACTTAACATCTCGGATGTAGTATTTTCCAACATTCCTGGCGGGTCAGTCCCTACTTCTCGGTGGGCACATTATATACGTCTATATCGTAATATAACCTAACCTAACCCATCTAGACCCTCGCTGGTAATGTTTTACAGAATCCCGGTCGTGTCGTCTCGTACGTCTCGGTGCGGACATTATATACGTCTATAACGTTATATATCCTAACCAAAGGCAACCTAACATCTCGGATGTAGTATTTTCCAACATTCCTGGCGGGGCGGCCGCTACTTCTCGGTGGGAAAATTATATACGTTTATAACGTAGTATAACCTAACCTAACCCATCTAGCCCCTCGCTTGTAATGTTTTGCAGAATCCCGGTCGTGTCGGCCCGTACGTCTCGGTGCGGTCATTATATACGTCTATAACGTTATATATCCTAACCTAAGGGTACCTAACATCTCGCATGTAGTATTTCACAACATTCCTGGCTGGTCGGCCCCACTTCTCGGTGGGAACCTTATATACGTTTATAACGAAGTATAACCTAACCTAACCCATCTAGACCCTCGCTTGTAATGTTTTGCAGAATCCCGGTCGTGTCGTCCCGTACGTCTCGGCGCGGACATTATATACGTCTATAACGTTTTATATCCTAACCAAAGGCAACCTAACATCTCGAATGTAGTATTTCACAACATTCCTGGCGGGTCGGCTCCACTTCTCGGTGGGAACATTATTTACGTCTATAACGTAATATAACCTAACCTAATCCATCTTGACCCTCGCTGGTAATGTTTTACAAAATCCCGGTCGTGTCGGCCCGTACTTCTCCGTGGGGACATTATATACGTCTATATCGTTATATATCCTAACCTAAGGCAACCTAACATCTCGGATGTAGTATTTTCCAACATTCCTGGCGGGTCGGCCCCTACTTCTCGGTGGGCACATTATATACGTCTATATCGTAATATAACCAAACCTAACCCATCTAGACCCTCGCTGGTAATGTTTTACAAAATCCCGGTCGTGTCGGCCCGTACTTCTCCGTGGGGACATTATATACGTCTATATCGTTATATATCCCAACCTAAGGCAACTTAACAGCTCCGATGTAGTATTTTCCAACATTCCTGGCGGGTCGGCCCCTACTTCTCGGTGGGCACATTATATACGTCTATATCGTAATATAACCTAACCTAACCCATCTAGCCCCTCGCTTGTAATGTTTTGCAGAATCCCTGTCGTGTCGGCCCGTACGTCTCGGTGCGGACATTATATACGTCTATAACGTTATATACACTAACCTAAGCGAACGTAACATCTCGGATGTAGTATTTCACAACATTCCTGGCTGGTCGGCCCCACTTCTCGGTGGGAACATTATATACGTTTATAACGTAATATAACCTAACCTAACCCATCTAGCCCCTCGCTGGTTATGTTTTACAAAATCCCAGTCTTGTCGGCCCGTACTTTTCCGTGGGGACATTATATACGTCTATAATTTTATATATCCTAACCTAAGGCAACTTAACATCTCGGATGTAGTATTTTCCAACATTCCTGGCGGGTCAGTCCCTACTTCTCGGTGGGCACATTATATACGTCTATATCGTAATATAACCTAACCTAACCCATCTAGACCCTCGCTGGTAATGTTTTACAGAATCCCGGTCGTGTCGTCCCGTACGTCCCGGCGCGGACATTATATACGTCTATAACGTTTTATATCTTAACCAAAGGCAACCTAACATCTCGAATGTAGTATTTCACAACATTCCTGGCGGGTCGGTCCCACTTCTCGGTGGGAACATTATTTACGTCTATAACGTAATATAACCTAACCTAATCCATCTAGACCCTCGCTGGTAATGTTTTACAAAATCCCGGTCGTGTCGGCCCGTACTTCTCCGTGGGGACATTATATACGTCTATATCGTTATATATCCTAACCTAAGGCAACCTAACATCTCGGATGTAGTATTTTCCAACATTCCTGGCGGGTCGGCCCCTACTTCTCGGTGGGCACATTATATACGTCTATATCGTAATATAACCAAACCTAACCCATCTAGAACCTCGCTGGTAATGTTTTACAAAATCCCGGTCGTGTCGGCCCGTACTTCTCCGTGGGGACATTATATACGTCTATATCGTTATATATCCTAACCTAAGGCAACTTAACAGCTCCGATGTAGTATTTTCCAACATTCCTGGGGGGTCGGCCCCTACTTCTCGGTGGGCACATTATATACGTCTATATCGTAATATAACCTAACCTAACCCATCTAGCCCCTCGCTTGTAATGTTTTGCAGAATCCCTGTCGTGTCGGCCCGTACGTCTCGGTGCGGACATTATATACGTCTATAACGTTATATATACTAACCTAAGCGAACGTAACATCTCGGATGTAGTATTTCACAACATTCCTGGCTGGTCGGCCCCACTTCTCGGTGGGAACATTATATACGTTTATAACGTAATATAACCTAACCTAACCCATCTAGCCCCTCGCTGGTTATGTTTTACAAAATCCCAGTCTTGTCGGCCCGTACTTTTCCGTGGGGACATTATATACGTCTATAATTTTATATATCCTAACCTAAGGCAACTTAACATCTCAGATGTAGTATTTTCCAACATTCCTGGCGGGTCAGTCCCTACTTCTCGGTGGGCACATTATATACGTCTATATCGTAATATAACCTAACCTAACCCATCTAGACCCTCGCTGGTAATGTTTTACAGAATCCCGGTCGTGTCGTCTCGTACGTCTCGGTGCGGACATTATATACGTCTATAACGTTATATATCCTAACCAAAGGCAACCTAACATCTCGGATGTAGTATTTTCCAACATTCCTGGCGGGGCGGCCGCTACTTCTCGGTGGGAACATTATTTACGTCTATAACGTAATATAACCCAACCTAATCCATCTAGACCCTCGCTGGTAATGTTTTACAAAATCCCGGTCGTGTCGGCCCGTACTTCTCCGTGGGGACATTATATACGTCTATAACGTTATATATCCTAACCTAAGGGAACCTAACATCTCGGATGTAGTATTTTCCAACATTCCTGGCGGGGCGGCCCCTACTTCTCGGTGGGCACATTATATACGTCTATATCGTAATATAACCTAACCTAACCCATCTAGCCCCTCGCTTGTAATGTTTTGCAGAATCCCGGTCGTGTCGGCCCGTACGTCTCGGTGCGGACATTATATACGTCTATAACGTTATATATCCTAACCTCAGCGAACCTAACATCTCGGATGTAGTATTTCACAACATTCCTGGCTGGTCGGCTCCACTTCTCGGTGGGAACATTATATACGTTTATAACGAAGTATAACTTAACCTAACCCATCTAGAGCCTCGCTTGTAATGTTTTACAGAATCCCGGTCGTGTCGTCCCGTACGTCTCGGTGCGGACATTATATACGTCTATAACGTTATATATCCTAACCAAAGGCAACCTAACATCTCGAATGTAGTATTTCACAACATTCCTTGCGGGTCGGCCCCACTTCTCGGTGGGAACATTATTTACGTCTATAACGTAATATAACCTAACCTAATCCATCTAGAACCTCGCTGGTAATGTTTTACAAAATCCCGGTCGTGTCGGCCCGTACTTCTCCGTGGGGACATTATATACGTCTATAACGTTATATATCCTAACCTAAGGGAACCTAACATCTCGGATGTAGTATTTTCCAACATTCCTGGCGGGGCGGCCGCTACTTCTTGGTGGGAACATTATATACGTCTATATCGTAATATAACCTAACCTAACCCATCTAGACCCTCGCTGGTAATGTTCTACAAAATCCCGGTCGTGTCGTCTCGTACGTCTCGGTGCGGACATTATATACGTCTATAACGTTATATATCCTAACCTAAGGGAACCTAACATCACGGATGTAGTATCTCACAACATTCCTGGCTGGTCGGCCCCACTTCTCGGTGGGAAAATTATATACGTTTATAACGTAGTATAACCTAACCTAACCCATCTAGCCCCTCGCTTGTAATGTTTTGCAGAATCCCGGTCGTGTCGGCCCGTACGTCTCGGTGCGGACATTATATACGTCTATAACGTTATATATCCTAACCTAAGGGTACCTAACATCTCGCATGTAGTATTTCACAACATTCCTGGCTGGTCGGCCCCACTTCTCGGTGGGAACCTTATATACGTTTATAACGAAGTATAACCTAACCTAACCCATCTAGACCCTCGCTTGTAATGTTTTGCAGAATCCCGGTCGTGTCGTCCCGTACGTCTCGGCGCGGACATTATATACGTCTATAACGTTTTATATCCTAACCAAAGGCAACCTAACATCTCGAATGTAGTATTTCACAACATTCCTGGCGGGTCGGCTCCACTTCTCGGTGGGAACATTATTTACGTCTATAACGTAATATAACCTAACCTAATCCATCTAGACCCTCGCTGGTAATGTTTTACAAAATCCCGGTCGTGTCGGCCCGTACTTCTCCGTGGGGACATTATATACGTCTATATCGTTATATATCCTAACCTAAGGCAACCTAACATCTCGGATGTAGTATTTTCCAACATTCCTGGCGGGTCGGCCCCTACTTCTCGGTGGGCACATTATATACGTCTATATCGTAATATAACCAAACCTAACCCATCTAGACCCTCGCTGGTAATGTTTTACAAAATCCCGGTCGTGTCGGCCCGTACTTCTCCGTGGGGACATTATATACGTCTATATCGTTATATATCCCAACCTAAGGCAACTTAACAGCTCCGATGTAGTATTTTCCAACATTCCTGGCGGGTCGGCCCCTACTTCTCGGTGGGCACATTATATACGTCTATATCGTAATATAACCTAACCTAACCCATCTAGCCCCTCGCTTGTAATGTTTTGCAGAATCCCTGTCGTGTCGGCCCGTACGTCTCGGTGCGGAAATTATATACGTCTATAACGTTATATATACTAACCTAAGCGAACGTAACATCTCGGATGTAGTATTTCACAACATTCCTGGCTGGTCGGCCCCACTTCTCGGTGGGAACATTATATACGTTTATAACGTAATATAACCTAACCTAACCCATCTAGCCCCTCGCTGGTTATGTTTTACAAAATCCCAGTCTTGTCGGCCCGTACTTTTCCGTGGGGACATTATATACGTCTATAATTTTATATATCCTAACCTAAGGCAACTTAACATCTCGGATGTAGTATTTTCCAACATTCCTGGCGGGTCAGTCCCTACTTCTCGGTGGGCACATTATATACGTCTATATCGTAATATAACCTAACCTAACCCATCTAGACCCTCGTTGGTAATGTTTTACAGAATCCCGGTCGTGTCGTCCCGTACGTCTCGGCGCGGACATTATATACGTCTATAACGTTTTATATCCTAACCAAAGGCAACCTAACATCTCGAATGTAGTATTTCACAACATTCCTGGCGGGTCGGTCCCACTTCTCGGTGGGAACATTATTTACGTCTATAACGTAATATAACCTAACCTAATCCATCTAGACCCTCGCTGGTAATGTTTTACAAAATCCCGGTCGTGTCGGCCCGTACTTCTCCGTGGGGACATTATATACGTCTATATCGTTATATATCCTAACCTAAGGCAACCTAACATCTCGGATGTAGTATTTTCCAACATTCCTGGCGGGTCGGCCCCTACTTCTCGGTGGGCACATTATATACGTCTATATCGTAATATAACCAAACCTAACCCATCTAGAACCTCGCTGGTAATGTTTTACAAAATCCCGGTCGTGTCGGCCCGTACTTCTCCGTGGGGACATTATATACGTCTATATCGTTATATATCCTAACCTAAGGCAACTTAACAGCTCCGATGTAGTATTTTCCAACATTCCTGGCGGGTCGGCCCCTACTTCTCGGTGGGCACATTATATACGTCTATATCGTAATATAACCTAACCTAACCCATCTAGCCCCTCGCTTGTAATGTTTTGCAGAATCCCTGTCGTGTCGGCCCGTACGTCTCGGTGCGGACATTATATACGTCTATAACGTTATATATCCTAACCTAAGGGAACCTAACATCACGGATGTATTATTTCACAACATTCCTGGCTGGTCGGCCCCACTTCTCGGTGGGAAAATTATATACGTTTATAACGTAGTATAACCTAACCTAACCCATCTAGCCCCTCGCTTGTAATGTTTTGCAGAATCCCGGTCGTGTCGGCCCGTACTTCTCGGTGCGGACATTATATACGTCTATAACGTTATATATCCTAACCTAAGGGTACCTAACATCTCGGATGTAGTATTTCACAACATTCCTGGCTGGTCGGCCCCACTTCTCGGTGGGAACATTATATACGTTTATAACGAAGTATAACCTAACCTAAACCATCTAGACCCTCGCTTGTAATGTTTTACAAAATCCCGCTCGTGTCGGCCCGTACTTCTCCGTGGGTACATTATATACGTCTATATCTTTATATATCCTAACCTAAGGCAACCTAACATCTCGGATGTAGTATTTTCCAACATTCCTGGCGGGTCGGCCCCTACTTCTCGGTGGGCACATTATATACGTCTATAACGTAATATAACCTAACCTAACCCATCTAGCCCCTCGCTTGTAATGTTTTGCAGAATCCCTGTCGTGTCGGCCCGTACGTCTCCGTGCGGACATTATATACGTCTATAACGTTATATATCCTAACCTAAGGGTACCTAACATCTCGCATGTAGTATTTCACAACATTCCTGGCTGGTCGGCCCCACTTCTCGGTGGGAACATTATATACGTTTATAACGAAGTATAACCTAACCTAACCCATCTAGCCCCTCGCTTGTAATGTTTTACAGAATCCCGGTCGTTTCGTCCCGTACGTCTCGGCGCGGACATTATATACGTCTATAACGTTTTATATCCTAGCCAAAGGCAACCTAACATCTCGAATGTAGTATTTCACAACATTCCTGGCGGGTCGGTCCCACTTCTCGGTGGGAACATTATTTACGTCTATAACGTAATATAACCTAACCTAATCCATCTAGACCCTCGCTGGTAATGTTTTACAAAATCCCGGTCGTGTCGGCCCGTACTTCTCCGTGGGGACATTATATACGTCTATAACGTTATATATCCTAACCTAAGGGAACCTAACATCTCGGATGTAGTATTTTCCAACATTCCTGGCGGGGCGGACCCTACTTCTCGGTGGGCACATTATATACGTCTATATCGTAATATAACCTAACCTAACCCATCTAGCCCCTCGCTTGTAATGTTTTGCAGAATCCCGGTCGTGTCGGCCCGTACGTCTCGGTGCGGACATTATATACGTCTATAACGTTATATATACTAACCTAAGCGAACGTAACATCTCGGATGTAGTATTTCACAACATTCCTGGCTGGTCGGCCCCACTTCTCGGTGGGAACATTACATACGTTTATAACGTAATATAACCTAACCTAACCCATCTAGCCCCTCGCTGGTTATGTTTTACAAAATCCCAGTCTTGTCGGCCCTTACTTTTCCGTGGGGAGATTATATACGTCTATAATTTTATATATCCTAACCTAAGGCAACTTAACATCTCGGATGTAGTATTTTCCAACATTCCTGGCGGGTCAGTCCCTACTTCTCGGTGGGCACATTATATACGTCTATATCTTAATATAACCTAACCTAACCCATCTAGACCCTCGCTGGTAATGTTTTACAGAATCCCGGTCGTGTCGTCCCGTACGTCTCGGCGCGGACATTATATACGTCTATAACGTTTTATATCCTAACCAAAGGCAACCTAACATCTCGAATGTAGTATTTCACAACATTCCTGGCGGGTCGGTCCCACTTCTCGGTGGGAACATTATTTACGTCTATAACGTAATATAACCTAACCTAATCCATCTAGACCCTCGCTGGTAATGTTTTACAAAATCCCGGTCGTGTCGGCCCGTACTTCTCGGTGCGGACATTATATACGTCTATAACGTTATATATCCTAACCTAGGCGAACCTAACATCTCGGATGTAGTATTTCACAACATTCCTGTCTGGTCGGCCCCACTTCTCGGTGGGAAAATTATATACGTTTATAACGTAGTATAACCTAACCTAACCCATCTAGCCCCTCGCTTGTAATGTTTTGCAGAATCCCGGTCGTGTCGGCCCGTACTTCTCGGTGCGGACATTATATACGTCTATAACGTTATATATCCTAACCTAAGGGTACCTAACATCTCGGATGTAGTATTTCACAACATTCCTGGCTGGTCGGCCCCACTTCTCGGTGGGAACATTATATACGTTTATAACGAAGTATAACCTAACCTAACCCATCTAGACCCTCGCTTGTAATGTTTTACAAAATCCCGCTCGTGTCGGCCCGTACTTCTCCGTGGGTACATTATATACGTCTATATCGTTATATATCCTAACCTAAGGCAACCTAACATCTCGGATGTAGTATTTTCCAACATTCCTGGCGGGTCGGCCCCTACTTCTCGGTGGGCACATTATATACGTCTATAACGTAATATAACCTAACCTAATCCATCTAGACCCTCGCTGGTAATGTTTTACAAAATCCCGGTCGTGTCGGCCCGTACTTCTCCGTGGGGACATTATATACGTCTATAACGTTATATATCCTAACCTAAGGGAACCTAACATCTCGGATGTAGTATTTTCCAACATTCCTGGCGGGGCGGCCGCTACTTCTTGGTGGGAACATTATATACGTCTATATCGTAATATAACCTAACCTAACCCATCTAGACCCTCGCTGGTAATGTTCTACAAAATCCCGGTCGTGTCGTCTCGTACGTCTCGGTGCGGACATTATATACGTCTATAACGTTATATATCCTAACCTAAGGCAACCTAACATCTCGGATGTACTATTTTCCAACATTCCTGGCGGGTCGGCCCCTACTTCTCGGTGGGCACATTATATACGTCTATAACGTAATATAACCTAACCTAATCCATCTAGACCCTCGCTGGTAATGTTTTACAAAATCCCGGTCGTGTCGGCCCGTACTTCTCCGTGGGGACATTATATACGTCTATAACGTTATATATCCTAACCTAAGGGAACCTAACATCTCGGATGTAGTATTTTCCAACATTCCTGGCGGGTCAGTCCCTACTTCTCGGTGGGCACATTATATACGTCTATATCGTAATATAACCTAACCTAACCCATCTAGACCCTCGCTGGTAATGTTTTACAGAATCCCGGTCGTGTCGTCTCGTACGTCTCGGTGCGGACATTATATACGTCTATAACGTTATATATCCTAACCAAAGGCAACCTAACATCTCGGATGTAGTATTTTCCAACATTCCTGGCTGGTCGGCCCCACTTCTCGGTGGGAAAATTATATACGTTTATAACGTAGTATAACCTAACCTAACCCATCTAGCCCCTCGCTTGTAATGTTTTGCAGAATCCCGGTCGTGTCGGCCCGTACTTCTCGGTGCGGACATTATATACGTCTATAACGTTATATATCCTAACCTAAGGGTACCTAACATCTCGGATGTAGTATTTCACAACATTCCTGGCTGGTCGGCCCCACTTCTCGGTGGGAACATTATATACGTTTATAACGAAGTATAACCTAACCTAACCCATCTAGACCCTCGCTTGTAATGTTTTACAAAATCCCGCTCGTGTCGGCCCGTACTTCTCCGTGGGTACATTATATACGTCTATATCGTTATATATCCTAACCTAAGGCAACCTAACATCTCGGATGTAGTATTTTCCAACATTCCTGGCGGGTCGGCCCCTACTTCTCGGTGGGCACATTATATACGTCTATAACGTAATATCACCTAACCTAATCCATCTAGACCCTCGCTGGTAATGTTTTACAAAATCCCGGTCGTGTCGGCCCGTACTTCTCCGTGGGGACATTATATACGTCTATAACGTTATATATCCTAACCTAAGGGAACCTAACATCTCGGATGTAGTATTTTCCAACATTCCTGGCGGGGCGGCCGCTACTTCTTGGTGGGAACATTATATACGTCTATATCGTAATATAACCTAACCTAACCCATCTAGACCCTCGCTGGTAATGTTCTACAAAATCCCGGTCGTGTCGTCTCGTACGTCTCGGTGCGGACATTATATACGTCTATAACGTTATATATCCTAACCTAAGGGAACCTAACATCACGGATGTAGTATTTCACAACATTCCTGGCTGGTCGGCCCCACTTCTCGGTGGGAAAATTATATACGTTTATAACGTAGTATAACCTAACCTAACCCATCTAGCCCCTCGCTTGTAATGTTTTGCAGAATCCCGGTCGTGTCGGCCCGTACGTCTCCGTGCGGACATTATATACGTCTATAACGTTATATATCCTAACCAAAGGCAACCTAACATCTCGAATGTAGTATTTCACAACATTCCTGGCGGGTCGGCCCCACTTCTCGGTGGGAACATTATTTACGTCTATAACGTAATATAACCTAACCTAATCCATCTAGACCCTCGCTGGTAATGTTTTACAAAATCCCGCTCGTGTCGGCCCGCACTTCTCCGTGGGTACATTATATACGTCTATATCGTTATATATCCTAACCTAAGGCAACCTAACATCTCGGATGTACTATTTTCCAACATTCCTGGCGGGTCGGCCCCTACTTCTCGGTGGGCACATTATATACGTCTATAACGTAATATAACCTAACCTAATCCATCTAGACCCTCGCTGGTAATGTTTTACAAAATCCCGGTCGTGTCGGCCCGTACTTCTCCGTGGGGACATTATATACGTCTATAACGTTATATATCCTAACCTAAGGGAACCTAACATCTCGGATGTAGTATTTTCCAACATTCCTGGCGGGTCAGTCCCTACTTCTCGGTGGGCACATTATATACGTCTATATCGTAATATAACCTAACCTAACCCATCTAGACCCTCGCTGGTAATGTTTTACAGAATCCCGGTCGTGTCGTCTCGTACGTCTCGGTGAGGACATTATATACGTCTATAACGTTATATATCCTAACCAAAGGCAACCTAACATCTCGGATGTAGTATTTTCCAACATTCCTGGCTGGTCGGCCCCACTTCTCGGTGGGAAAATTATATACGTTTATAACGTAGTATAACCTAACCTAACCCATCTAGCCCCTCGCTTGTAATGTTTTGCAGAATCCCGGTCGTGTCGGCCCGTACTTCTCGGTGCGGACATTATATACGTCTATAACGTTATATATCCTAACCTAAGGGTACCTAACATCTCGGATGTAGTATTTCACAACATTCCTGGCTGGTCGGCCCCACTTCTCGGTGGGAACATTATATACGTTTATAACGAAGTATAACCTAACCTAACCCATCTAGACCCTCGCTTGTAATGTTTTACAAAATCCCGCTCGTGTCGGCCCGTACTTCTCCGTGGGTACATTATATACGTCTATATCGTTATATATCCTAACCTAAGGCAACCTAACATCTCGGATGTAGTATTTTCCAACATTCCTGGCGGGTCGGCCCCTACTTCTCGGTGGGCACATTATATACGTCTATAACGTAATATAACCTAACCTAATCCATCTAGACCCTCGCTGGTAATGTTTTACAAAATCCCGGTCGTGTCGGCCCGTACTTCTCCGTGGGGACATTATATACGTCTATAACGTTATATATCCTAACCTAAGGGAACCTAACATCTCGGATGTAGTATTTTCCAACATTCCTGGCGGGGCGGCCGCTACTTCTTGGTGGGAACATTATATACGTCTATATCGTAATATAACCTAACCTAACCCATCTAGACCGTCGCTGGTAATGTTCTACAAAATCCCGGTCGTGTCGTCTCGTACGTCTCGGTGCGGACATTATATACGTCTATAACGTTATATATCCTAACCTAAGGGAACCTAACATCACGGATGTAGTATTTCACAACATTCCTGGCTGGTCGGCCCCACTTCTCGGTGGGAAAATTATATACGTTTATAACGTAGTATAACCTAACCTAACCCATCTAGCCCCTCGCTTGTAATGTTTTGCAGAATCCCGGTCGTGTCGGCCCGTACGTCTCCGTGCGGACATTATATACGTCTATAACGTTATATATCCTAACCTAAGGGTACCTAACATCTCGAATGTAGTATTTCACAACATTCCTGGCGGGTCGGTCCCACTTCTCGGTGGGAACATTATTTACGTCTATAACGTAATATAACCTAACCTAATCCATCTAGACCCTCGCTGGTAATGTTTTACAAAATCCCGGTCGTGTCGGCCCGTACTTCTCCGTGGGGACATTATATACGTCTATAACGTTATATATCCTAACCTAAGGGAACCTAACATCTCGGATGTAGTATTTTCCAACATTCCTGGCGGGGCGGCCCCTACTTCTCGGTGGGCACATTATATACGTCTATATCGTAATATAACCTAACCTAACCCATCTAGCCCCTCGCTTGTAATGTTTTGCAGAATCCCGGTCGTGTCGGCCCGTACGTCTCGAAGCCGGACATTATATACGTCTATCAAGTTATATATCCTAACCTAAGGCAACCTAACATCTCGAATGTAGTATTTCACAACATTCCTGGCGGGTCGGCCCCACTTCTCGGTGGGAACATTATATACGTTTATAACGTAATATAACCTAACCTCACCCATCTAGAGCCTCGCTTGTAATGTTTTACAGAATTCCGGTCGTGTCGTCCCGTACGTCTCGGTGCGGACATTATATACGTCTATAACGTTATATATCCTAACCAAAGGCAACCTAACATCTCGGATGTAGTATTTTCCAACATTCCTGGCTGGTCGGCCCCACTTCTCGGTGGGAAAATTATATACGTTTATAACGTAGTATAACCTAACCTAACCCATCTAGCCCCTCGCTTGTAATGTTTTGCAGAATCCCGGTCGTGTCGGCCCGTACTTCTCGGTGCGGACATTATATACGTCTATAACGTTATATATCCTAACCTAAGGGTACCTAACATCTCGGATGTAGTATTTCACAACATTCCTGGCTGGTCGGCCCCACTTCTCGGTGGGAACATTATATACGTTTATAACGAAGTATAACCTAACCTAACCCATCTAGACCCTCGCTTGTAATGTTTTACAAAATCCCGCTCGTGTCGGCCCGTACTTCTCCGTGGGTACATTATATACGTCTATATCGTTATATATCCTAACCTAAGGCAACCTAACATCTCGGATGTAGTATTTTCCAACATTCCTGGCGGGTCGGCCCCTACTTCTCGGTGGGCACATTATATACGTCTATAACGTAATATAACCTAACCTAATCCATCTAGACCCTCGCTGGTAATGTTTTACAAAATCCCGGTCGTGTCGGCCCGTACTTCTCCGTGGGGACATTATATACGTCTATAACGTTATATATCCTAACCTAAGGGAACCTAACATCTCGGATGTAGTATTTTCCAACATTCCTGGCGGGGCGGCCGCTACTTCTTGGTGGGAACATTATATACGTCTATATCGTAATATAACCTAACCTAACCCATCTAGACCCTCGCTGGTAATGTTCTACAAAATCCCGGTCGTGTCGTCTCGTACGTCTCGGTGCGGACATTATATACGTCTATAACGTTATATATCCTAACCTAAGGGAACCTAACATCACGGATGTAGTATTTCACAACATTCCTGGCTGGTCGGCCCCACTTCTCGGTGGGAAAATTATATACGTTTATAACGTAGTATAACCTAACCTAACCCATCTAGCCCCTCGCTTGTAATGTTTTGCAGAATCCCGGTCGTGTCGGCCCGTACGTCTCCGTGCGGACATTATATACGTCTATAACGTTATATATCCTAACCTAAGGGTACCTAACATCTCGAATGTAGTATTTCACAACATTCCTGGCGGGTCGGTCCCACTTCTCGGTGGGAACATTATTTACGTCTATAACGTAATATAACCTAACCTAATCCATCTAGACCCTCGCTGGTAATGTTTTACAAAATCCCGGTCGTGTCGGCCCGTACTTCTCCGTGGGGACATTATATACGTCTATAACGTTATATATCCTAACCTAAGGGAACCTAACATCTCGGATGTAGTATTTTCCAACATTCCTGGCGGGGCGGCCCCTACTTCTCGGTGGGCACATTATATACGTCTATATCGTAATATAACCTAACCTAACCCATCTAGCCCCTCGCTTGTAATGTTTTGCAGAATCCCGGTCGTGTCGGCCCGTACGTCTCGAAGCCGGACATTATATACGTCTATCAAGTTATATATCCTAACCTAAGGCAACCTAACATCTCGAATGTAGTATTTCACAACATTCCTGGCGGGTCGGCCCCACTTCTCGGTGGGAACATTATATACGTTTATAACGTAATATAACCTAACCTCACCCATCTAGAGCCTCGCTTGTAATGTTTTACAGAATTCCGGTCGTGTCGTCCCGTACGTCTCGGTGCGGACATTATATACGTCTATAACGTTATATATCCTAACCAAAGGCAACCTAACATCTCGGATGTAGTATTTTCCAACATTCCTGGCTGGTCGGCCCCACTTCTCGGTGGGAAAATTATATACGTTTATAACGTAGTATAACCTAACCTAACCCATCTAGCCCCTCGCTTGTAATGTTTTGCAGAATCCCGGTCGTGTCGGCCCGTACTTCTCGGTGCGGACATTATATACGTCTATAACGTTATATATCCTAACCTAAGGGTACCTAACATCTCGGATGTAGTATTTCACAACATTCCTGGCTGGTCGGCCCCACTTCTCGGTGGGAACATTATATACGTTTATAACGAAGTATAACCTAACCTAACCCATCTAGACCCTCGCTTGTAATGTTTTACAAAATCCCGCTCGTGTCGGCCCGTACTTCTCCGTGGGTACATTATATACGTCTATATCGTTATATATCCTAACCTAAGGCAACCTAACATCTCGGATGTAGTATTTTCCAACATTCCTGGCGGGTCGGCCCCTACTTCTCGGTGGGCACATTATATACGTCTATAACGTAATATAACCTAACCTAATCCATCTAGACCCTCGCTGGTAATGTTTTACAAAATCCCGGTCGTGTCGGCCCGTACTTCTCCGTGGGGACATTATATACGTCTATAACGTTATATATCCTAACCTAAGGGAACCTAACATCTCGGATGTAGTATTTTCCAACATTCCTGGCGGGGCGGCCGCTACTTCTTGGTGGGAACATTATATACGTCTATATCGTAATATAACCTAACCTAACCCATCTAGACCCTCGCTGGTAATGTTCTACAAAATCCCGGTCGTGTCGTCTCGTACGTCTCGGTGCGGACATTATATACGTCTATAACGTTATATATCCTAACCTAAGGGAACCTAACATCACGGATGTAGTATTTCACAACATTCCTGGCTGGTCGGCCCCACTTCTCGGTGGGAAAATTATATACGTTTATAACGTAGTATAACCTAACCTAACCCATCTAGCCCCTCGCTTGTAATGTTTTGCAGAATCCCGGTCGTGTCGGCCCGTACGTCTCCGTGCGGACATTATATACGTCTATAACGTTATATATCCTAACCAAAGGCAACCTAACATCTCGAATGTAGTATTTCACAACATGCCTGGCTGGTCGGCCCCACTTCTCGGTGGGAAAATTATATACGTTTATAACGTAGTATAACCTAACCTAACCCATCTAGCCCCTCGCTTGTAATGTTTTGCAGAATCCCGGTCGTGTCGGCCCGTACTTCTCGGTGCGGACATTATATACGTCTATAACGTTATATATCCTAACCTAAGGGTACCTAACATCTCGGATGTAGTATTTCACAACATTCCTGGCTGGTCGGCCCCACTTCTCGGTGGGAACATTATATACGTTTATAACGAAGTATAACCTAACCTAACCCATCTAGACCCTCGCTTGTAATGTTTTACAAAATCCCGCTCGTGTCGGCCCGTACTTCTCCGTGGGTACATTATATACGTCTATATCGTTATATATCCTAACCTAAGGCAACCTAACATCTCGGATGTAGTATTTTCCAACATTCCTGGCGGGTCGGCCCCTACTTCTCGGTGGGCACATTATATACGTCTATAACGTAATATAACCTAACCTAATCCATCTAGAACCTCGCTGGTAATGTTTTACAAAATCCCGGTCGTGTCGGCCCGTACTTCTCCGTGGGGACATTATATACGTCTATAACGTTATATATCCTAACCTAAGGGAACCTAACATCTCGGATGTAGTATTTTCCAACATTCCTGGCGGGGCGGCCGCTACTTCTTGGTGGGAACATTATATACGTCTATATCGTAATATAACCTAACCTAACCCATCTAGACCCTCGCTGGTAATGTTCTACAAAATCCCGGTCGTGTCGTCTCGTACGTCTCGGTGCGGACATTATATACGTCTATAACGTTATATATCCTAACCTAAGGGAACCTAACATCACGGATGTAGTATTTCACAACATTCCTGGCTGGTCGGCCCCACTTCTCGGTGGGAAAATTATATACGTTTATAACGTAGTATAACCTAACCTAACCCATCTAGCCCCTCGCTTGTAATGTTTTGCAGAATCCCGGTCGTGTCGGCCCGTACGTCTCCGTGCGGACATTATATACGTCTATAACGTTATATATCCTAACCTAAGGGTACCTAACATCTCGAATGTAGTATTTCACAACATTCCTGGCGGGTCGGTCCCACTTCTCGGTGGGAACATTATTTACGTCTATAACGTAATATAACCTAACCTAATCCATCTAGACCCTCGCTGGTAATGTTTTACAAAATCCCGGTCGTGTCGGCCCGTACTTCTCCGTGGGGACATTATATACGTCTATAACGTTATATATCCTAACCTAAGGGAACCTAACATCTCGGATGTAGTATTTTCCAACATTCCTGGCGGGGCGGCCCCTACTTCTCGGTGGGCACATTATATACGTCTATATCGTAATATAACCTAACCTAACCCATCTAGCCCCTCGCTTGTAATGTTTTGCAGAATCCCGGTCGTGTCGGCCCGTACGTCTCGGTGCGGACATTATATACGTCTATAACGTTATATATCCTAACCTAAGCGAACCTAACATCTCGGATGTAGTATTTCACAACATTCCTGGCTGGTCGGCCCCACTTCTCGGTGGGAACATTATATACGTTTATAACGAAGTATAACTTAACCTAACCCATCTAGAGCCTCGCTTGTAATGTTTTACAGAATCCCGGTCGTGTCGGCCCGTACGTCTCGGTGCGGACATTATATACGTCTATAACGTTATATATCCTAACCTAAGCGTACCTAACATCTCGGATGTAGTATTTCACAACATTCCTGGCTGGTCGGCCCCACTTCTCGGTGGGAACATTATATACGTTTATAACGAAGTATAACCTAACCTAACCCATCTAGACCCTCGCTTGTAATGTTTTACAGAATCCCGGTCGTTTCGTCCCGTACGTCTCGGAGCGGACATTATATACGTCTATAACGTTTTATATCCTAGCCAAAGGCAACCTAACATCTCGAATGTAGTATTTCACAACATTCCTGGCGGGACGGTCCCACTTCTCGGTGGGAACATTATTTACGTCTATAACGTAATATAACCTAACCTAATCCATCTAGACCCTCGCTGGTAATGTTTTACAAAATCCCGGTCGTGTCGGCCCGTACTTCTCCGTGGGGACATTATATACGTCTATATCGTTATATATCCTAACCTAAGGCAACCTAACATCTCGGATGTAGTATTTTCCAACATTCCTGGCGGGTCGGCCCCTACTTCTAGGTGGGCACATTATATACGTCTATATCGTAATATAACCAAACCTAACCCATCTAGACACTCGCTGGTAATGTTTTACAAAATCCCGGTCGTGTCGGCCCGTACGTCTCGAAGCCGGACATTATATACGTCTATCAAGTTATATATCCTAACCTAAGGCAACCTAACATCTCGAATGTAGTATTTCACAACATTCCTGGCGGGTCGGCCCCACTTCTCGGTGGGAACATTATATACGTTTATAACGTAATATAACCTAACCTCACCCATCTAGAGCCTCGCTTGTAATGTTTTACAGAATCCCGGTCGTGTCGTCCCGTACGTCTCGATGCGGACATTATATACGTCTATAACGTTATATATCCTAACCAAAGGCAACCTAACATCTCGAATGTAGTATTTCACAACATTCCTGGGGGGTCGGCCCCACTTCTCGGTGGGAACATTATTTACGTCTATAACGTAATATAACCTAACCTAATCCATCTATACCCTCGCTGGTAATGTTTTACAAAATCCCGGTCGTGTCGGCCCGTACTTCTCCGTGGGGACATTATATACGTCTATAACGTTATATATCCTAACCTAAGGGAACCTAACATCTCGGATGTAGTATTTTCCAACATTCCTGGCGGGGCGGCCGCTACTTCTTGGTGGGAACATTATATACGTCTATATCGTAATATAACCTAACCTAACCCATCTAGACCCTCGCTGGTAATGTTCTACAAAATCCCGGTCGTGTCGTCTCGTACGTCTCGGTGCGGACATTATATACGTCTATAACGTTATATATCCTAACCTAAGGGTACCTAACATCTCGGATGTAGTATTTCACAACATTCCTGGCTGGTCGGCCCCACTTCTCGGTGGGAACATTATATACGTTTATAACGAAGTATAACCTAACCTAACCCATCTAGACCCTCGCTTGTAATGTTTTACAAAATCCCGCTCGTGTCGGCCCGTACTTCTCCGTGGGTACATTATATACGTCTATATCGTTATATATCCTAACCTAAGGCAACCTAACATCTCGGATGTAGTATTTTCCAACATTCCTGGCGGGTCGGCCCCTACTTCTCGGTGGGCACATTATATACGTCTATAACGTAATATAACCTAACCTAATCCATCTAGACCCTCGCTGGTAATGTTTTACAAAATCCCGGTCGTGTCGGCCCGTACTTCTCCGTGGGGACATTATATACGTCTATAACGTTATATATCCTAACCTAAGGGAACCTAACATCTCGGATGTAGTATTTTCCAACATTCCTGGCGGGGCGGCCCCTACTTCTCGGTGGGCACATTATATACGTCTATATCGTAATATAACCTAACCTAACCCATCTAGCCCCTCGCTTGTAATGTTTTGCAGAATCCCGGTCGTGTCGGCCCGTACGTCTCGAAGCCGGACATTATATACGTCTATCAAGTTATATATCCTAACCTAAGGCAACCTAACATCTCGAATGTAGTATTTCACAACATTCCTGGCGGGTCGGCCCCACTTCTCGGTGGGAACATTATATACGTTTATAACGTAATATAACCTAACCTCACCCATCTAGAGCCTCGCTTGCAATGTTTTACAGAATTCCGGTCGTGTCGTCCCGTACGTCTCGATGCGGACATTATATACGTCTATAACGTTATATATCCTAACCAAAGGCAACCTAACATCTCGGATGTAGTATTTCACAACATTCCTGGCTGGTCGGCCCCACTTCTCGGTGGGAACATTATATACGTTTATAACGAAGTATAACCTAACCTAACCCATCTAGACCCTCGCTTGTAATGTTTTACAGAATCCCGGTCGTTTCGTCCCGTACGTCTCGGAGCGGACATTATATACGTCTATAACGTTTTATATCCTAGCCAAAGGCAACCTAACATCTCGAATGTAGTATTTCACAACATTCCTGGCGGGTCGGTCCCACTTCTCGGTGGGAACATTATTTACGTCTATAACGTAATATAACCTAACCTAATCCATCTAGACCCTCGCTGGTAATGTTTTACAAAATCCCGGTCGTGTCGGCCCGTACTTCTCCGTGGGGACATTATATACGTCTATATCGTTATATATCCTAACCTAAGGCAACCTAACATCTCGGATGTAGTATTTTCCAACATTCCTGGCGGGTCGGCCCCTACTTCTAGGTGGGCACATTATATACGTCTATATCGTAATATAACCAAACCTAACCCATCTAGACACTCGCTGGTAATGTTTTACAAAATCCCGGTCGTGTCGGCCCGTACGTCTCGAAGCCGGACATTATATACGTCTATAACGTTATATATCCTAACCAAAGGCAACCTAACATCTCGGATGTAGTATTTCACAACATTCCTGGCTGGTCGGCCCCACTTCTCGGTGGGAACATTATATACGTTTATAACGAAGTATAACCTAACCTAACCCATCTAGACCCTCGCTTGTAATGTTTTACAGAATCCCGGTCGTTTCGTCCCGTACGTCTCGGAGCGGACATTATATACGTCTATAACGTTTTATATCCTAGCCAAAGGCAACCTAACATCTCGAATGTAGTATTTCACAACATTCCTGGCGGGTCGGTCCCACTTCTCGGTGGGAACATTATTTACGTCTATAACGTAATATAACCTAACCTAATCCATCTAGACCCTCGCTGGTAATGTTTTACAAAATCCCGGTCGTGTCGGCCCGTACTTCTCCGTGGGGACATTATATACGTCTATAACGTTATATATCCTAACCTAAGGGAACCTAACATCTCGGATGTAGTATTTTCCAACATTCCTGGCGGGGCGGCCGCTACTTCTTGGTGGGAACATTATATACGTCTATATCGTAATATAACCTAACCTAACCCATCTAGACCCTCGCTGGTAATGCTCTACAAAATCCCGGTCGTGTCGTCTCGTACGTCTCGGTGCGGACATTATATACGTCTATAACGTTATATATCCTAACCTAAGGCAACCTAACATCTCGGATGTACTATTTTCCAACATTCCTGGCGTTTCGGCCCCTACTTCTCGGTGGGCACATTATATACGTCTATAACGTAATATAACCTAACCTAATCCATCTAGACCCTCGCTGGTAATGTTTTACAAAATCCCGGTCGTGTCGGCCCGTACTTCTCCGTGGGGACATTATATACGTCTATAACGTTATATATCCTAACCTAAGGGAACCTAACATCACGGATGTATTATTTCACAACATTCCTGGCTGGTCGGCCCCACTTCTCGGTGGGAAAATTATATACGTTTATAACGTAGTATAACCTAACCTAACCCATCTAGCCCCTCGCTTGTAATGTTTTGCAGAATCCCGGTCGTGTCGGCCCGTACTTCTCGGTGCGGACATTATATACGTCTATAACGTTATATATCCTAACCTAAGGGTACCTAACATCTCGGATGTAGTATTTCAGAACATTCCTGGCTGGTCGGCCCCACTTCTCGGTGGGAACATTATATACGTTTATAACGAAGTATAACCTAACCTAACCCATCTAGACCCTCGCTTGTAATGTTTTACAACATCCCGCTCGTGTTGGCCCGTACTTCTCCGTGGGTACATTATATACGTCTATATCGTTATATATCCTAACCTAAGGCAACCTAACATCTCGGATGTAGTATTTTCCAACATTCCTGGCGGGTCGGCCCCTACTTCTCGGTGGGCACATTATATACGTCTATAACGTAATATAACCTAACCTAATCCATCTAGACCCTCGCTGGTAATGTTTTACAAAATCCCGGTCGTGTCGGCCCGTACTTCTCCGTGGGGACATTATATACGTCTATAACGTTATATATCCTAACCTAAGGGAACCTAACATCTCGGATGTAGTATTTTCCAACATTCCTGGCGGGGCGGCCGCTACTTCTTGGTGGGAACATTATATACGTCTATATCGTAATATAACCTAACCTAACCCATCTAGACCCTCGCTGGTAATGTTCTACAAAATCCCGGTCGTGTCGTCTCGTACGTCTCGGTGCGGACATTATATACGTCTATAACGTTATATATCCTAACCTAAGGGAACCTAACATCACGGATGTAGTATTTCACAACATTCCTGGCTGGTCGGCCCCACTTCTCGGTGGGAAAATTATATACGTTTATAACGTATTATAACCTAACCTAACCCATCTAGCCCCTCGCTTGTAATGTTTTGCAGAATCCCGGTCGTGTCGGCCCGTACGTCTCCGTGCGGACATTATATACGTCTATAACGTTATATATCCTAACCTAAGGGTACCTAACATCTCGCATGTAGTATTTCACAACATTCCTGGCTGGTCGGCCCCACTTCTCGGTGGGAACATTATATACGTTTATAACGAAGTATAACCTAACCTAACCCATCTAGACCCTCGCTTGTAATGTTTTACAGAATCCCGGTCGTTTCGTCCCGTACGTCTCGGCGCGGACATTATATACGTCTATAACGTTTTATATCCTAGCCAAAGGCAACCTAACATCTCGAATGTAGTATTTCACAACATTCCTGGCGGGTCGGTCCCACTTCTCGGTGGGAACATTATTTACGTCTATAACGTAATATAACCTAACCTAATCCATCTAGACCCTCGCTGGTAATGTTTTACAAAATCCCGGTCGTGTCGGCCCGTACTTCTCCGTGGGGACATTATATACGTCTATAACGTTATATATCCTAACCTAAGGGAACCTAACATCTCGGATGTAGTATTTTCCAACATTCCTGGCGGGGCGGCCCCTACTTCTCGGTGGGCACATTATATACGTCTATATCGTAATATAACCTAACCTAACCCATCTAGCCCCTCGCTTGTAATGTTTTGCAGAATCCCGGTCGTGTCGGCCCGTACGTCTCGAAGCCGGACATTATATACGTCTATCAAGTTATATATCCTAACCAAAGGCAACCTAACATCTCGAATGTAGTATTTCACAACATGCCTGGCGGGTCGGCCCCACTTCTCGGTGGGAAAATTATATACGTTTATAACGTAGTATAACCTAACCTAACCCATCTAGCCCCTCGCTTGTAATGTTTTGCAGAATCCCGGTCGTGTCGGCCCGTACTTCTCGGTGCGGACATTATATACGTCTATAACGTTATATATCCTAACCTAAGGGTACCTAACATCTCGGATGTAGTATTTCACAACATTCCTGGCTGGTCGGCCCCACTTCTCGGTGGGAACATTATATACGTTTATAACGAAGTATAACCTAACCTAACCCATCTAGACCCTCGCTTGTAATGTTTTACAAAATCCCGCTCGTGTCGGCCCGTACTTCTCCGTGGGTACATTATATACGTTTATATCGTTATATATCCTAACCTAAGGCAACCTAACATCTCGGATGTAGTATTTTCCAACATTCCTGGCGGGTCGGCCCCTACTTCTCGGTGGGCACATTATATACGTCTATAACGTAATATAACCTAACCTAATCCATCTAGAACCTCGCTGGTAATGTTTTACAAAATCCCGGTCGTGTCGGCCCGTACTTCTCCGTGGGGACATTATATACGTCTATAACGTTATATATCCTAACCTAAGGGAACCTAACATCTCGGATGTAGTATTTTCCAACATTCCTGGCGGGGCGGCCGCTACTTCTTGGTGGGAACATTATATACGTCTATATCGTAATATAACCTAACCTAACCCATCTAGACCCTCGCTGGTAATGTTCTACAAAATCCCGGTCGTGTCGTCTCGTACGTCTCGGTGCGGACATTATATACGTCTATAACGTTATATATCCTAACCTAAGGGAACCTAACATCACGGATGTAGTATTTCACAACATTCCTGGCTGGTCGGCCCCACTTCTCGGTGGGAAAATTATATACGTTTATAACGTAGTATAACCTAACCTAACCCATCTAGCCCCTCGCTTGTAATGTTTTGCAGAATCCCGGTCGTGTCGGCCCGTACGTCTCCGTGCGGACATTATATACGTCTATAACGTTATATATCCTAACCTAAGGGTACCTAACATCTCGCATGTAGTATTTCACAACAGTCCTGGCTGGTCGGCCCCACTTCTCGGTGGGAACATTATATACGTTTATAACGTAATATAACCTAACCTCACCCATCTAGAGCCTCGCTTGTAATGTTTTACAGAATCCCGGTCGTGTCGTCCCGTACGTCTCGGTGCGGACATTATATACGTCTATAACGTTATATATCCTAACCAAAGGCAACCTAACATCTCGAATGTAGTATTTCACAACATTCCTGGCGGGTCGGCCCCACTTCTCGGTGGGAACATTATTTACGTCTATAACGTAATATAAGCTAACCTAATCCATCTAGACCCTCGCTGGTAATGTTTTACAAAATCCCGGTCGTGTCGGCCCGTACTTCTCCGTGGGGACATTATATACGTCTATAACGTTATATATCCTAACCTAAGGGAACCTAACATCTCGGATGTAGTATTTTCCAACATTCCTGGCGGGGCGGCCGCTACTTCTTGGTGGGAACATTATATACGTCTATATCGTAATATAACCTAACCTAACCCATCTAGACCCTCGCTGGTAATGTTCTACAAAATCCCGGTCGTGTCGTCTCGTACGTCTCGGTGCGGACATTATATACGTCTATAACGTTATATATCCTAACCTAAGGGAACCTAACGTCGCGGATGTAGTATTTCACAACATTCCTGGCTGGTCGGCCCCACTTCTCGGTGGGAAAATTATATACGTTTATAACGTAGTATAACCTAACCTAACCCATCTAGCCCCTCGCTTGTAATGTTTTGCAGAATCCCGGTCGTGTCGGCCCGTACGTCTCGGTGCGGACATTATATACGTCTATAACGTTATATATCCTAACCTAAGGGTACCTAACATCTCGCATGTAGTATTTCACAACATTCCTGGCTGGTCGGCCCCACTTCTCGGTGGGAACATTATATACGTTTATAACGAAGTATAACCTAACCTAACCCATCTAGACCCTCGCTTGTAATGTTTTACAGAATCCCGGTCGGGTCGTCCCGTACGTCTCGGCGCGGACATTATATGCGTCTATAACGTTTTATATCCTAACCAAAGGCAACCTAACATCTCGAATGTAGTATTTCACAACATTCCTGGCGGGTCGGCCCCACTTCTCGGTGGGAACATTATTTACGTCTATAACGTAATATAACCTAACCTAATCCATCTAGACCCTCGCTGGTAATGTTTTACAAAATCCCGGTCGTGTCGGCCCGTACTTCTCCGTGGGGACATTATATACGTCTATATCGTTATATATCCTAACCTAAGGCAACCTAACATCTCGGATGTAGTATTTTCCAACATTCCTGGCGGGTCGACCCCTACTTCTCGGTGGGCACATTATATACGTCTATATCGTAATATAACCAAACCTAACCCATCTAGACCCTCGCTGGTAATGATTTACAAAATCCCGGTCGTGTCGGCCCGTACTTCTCCGTGGGGACATTATATACGTCTATATCGTTATATATCCTAACCTAAGGCAAATTAACATCTCCGATGTAGTATTTTCCAACATTCCTGGCGGGTCGGCCCCTACTTCTCGGTGGGCACATTATATACGTCTATATCGTAATATAACCTAACCTAACCCATCTAGCCCCTCGCTTGTAATGTTTTGCAGAATCCCGGTCATGTCGGCCCGTACGTCTGTGTGCGGACATTATATACGTCTATAACGTTATATATCCTAACCTAAGCGAACCTAACATCTCGGATGTAGTATTTCACAACATTCCTGGCTGGTCGGCCCCACTTCTCGGTGGGAACATTATATACGTTTATAACGAAGTATAACTTAACCTAACCCATCTAGACCCTCGCTTGTAATGTTTTACAGAATCCCGGTCGTGTCGTCCCGTACGTCTCGGAGCGGACATTATATACGTCTATAACGTTATATATCCTAACCAAAGGCAACCTAACATCTCGGATGTAGTATTTTCCAACATTCCTGGCGGGGCGGCCCCTACTTCTCGGTGGGCACATTATATACGTCTATATCGTAATATAACCTAACCTAACCCATCTAGCCCGTCGCTTGTAATGTTTTGCAGAATCCCGGTCGTGTCGGCCCGTACGTCTCGGTGCGGACATTATATACGTCTATAACGTTATATATCCTAACCTAAGCGAACCTAACATCTCGGATGTAGTATTTCACAACATTCCTGGCTGGTCGGCCCCACTTCTCGGTGGGAACATTATATACGTTTATAACGAAGTATAACTTAACCTAACCCATCTAGATCCTCGCTTGTAATGTTTTACAGAATCCCGGTCGTGTCGTCCCGTACGTCTCGGTGCAGACATTATATACGTCTATAACGTTATATATCCTAACCAAAGGCAACCTAACATCTCGAATGTAGTATTTCACAACATTCCTGGCTGGTCGGCCCCACTTCTCGGTGGGAAAATTGTATACGTTTATAACGTAGTATAACCTAACCTAACCCATCTAACCCCTCGCTTGTAATGTTTTGCAGAATCCCGGTCGTGTCGGCCCGTACGTCTCGGTGCGGACATTATATACGTCTATAACGTTATATATCCTAACCTAAGGGTACCTAACATCTCGCATGTAGTATTTCACAACATTCCTGGCTGGTCGGCCCCACTTCTCGGTGGGAACCTTATATACGTTTATAACGAAGTATAACCTAACCTAACCCATCTAGACCCTCGCTTGTAATGTTTTACAGAATCCCGGTCGTGTCGTCCCGTACGTCTCGGCGCGGACATTATATACGTCTATAACGTTTTATATCCTAACCAAAGGCAACCTAACATCTCGAATGTAGTATTTCACAACATTCCTGGCGGGTCGGCCCCACTTCTCGGTGGGAACATTATATACGTTTATAACGAAGTATAACCTAACCTAACCCATCTAGACCCTCGCTTGTAATGTTTTACAGAATCCCGGTCGGGTCGTCCCGTACGTCTCGGCGCGGACATTATATGCGTCTATAACGTTTTATATCCTAACCAAAGGCAACCTAACATCTCGAATGTAGTATTTCACAACATTCCTGGCGGGTCGGCCCCACTTCTCGGTGGGAACATTATTTACGTCTATATCATAATATAACCTAACCTAACCCATCTAGCCCGTCGCTTGTAATGTTTTGCAGAATCCCGGTCGTGTCGGCCCGTACGTCGCGGTGCGGACATTATATACGTCTATAACGTTATATATCCTAACCTAAGCGAACCTAACATCTCGGATGTAGTATTTCACAACATTCCTGGCTGGTCGGCCCCACTTCTCGGTGGGAACATTATATACGTTTATAACGAAGTATAACTTAACCTAACCCATCTAGATCCTCGCTTGTAATGTTTTACAGAATCCCGGTCGTGTCGTCCCGTACGTCTCGGTGCGGACATTATATACGTCTATAACGTTATATATCCTAACCAAAGGCAACCTAACGTCTCGAATGTAGTATTTCACAACATTCCTGGCGGGTCGGCCCCACTTCTCGGTGGGAACATTATTTACGTTTATAACGTAATATAAGCTAACCTAATCCATCTAGACCCTCGCTGGAAATGTTTTAAAAAATCCCGGTCGTGTCGGCCCGTACTTCTCCGTGGGGACATTATATACGTCTATAACGCTATATATCCTAACCTAAGGGAACCTAACATCTCGGATGTAGTATTTTCCAACATTCCTGGCGGGGCGGCCGCTACTTCTTGGTAGGAACATTATATACGTCTATATCGTAATATAACCTAACCTAACCCATCTAGACCCTCGCTGGTAATGTTCCACAAAATCCCGGTCGTGTCGTCTTGTACGTCTCGGTGCGGACATTATATACGTCTATAACGTTATATATCCTAACCTAAGGGAACCTAACATCACGGATGTAGTATTTCACAACATTCCTGGCTGGTCGGCCCCACTTCTCGGTGGGAAAATTGTATACGTTTATAACGTAGTATAACCTAACCTAACCCATCTAACCCCTCGCTTGTAATGTTTTGCAGAATCCCGGTCGTGTCGGCCCGTACGTCTCGGTGCGGATATTATATACGTCTATAACGTTATATATCCTAACCTAAGGGTACCTAACATCTCGCATGTAGTATTTCACAACATTCCTGGCTGGTCGGCCCCACTTCTCGGTGGGAACCTTATATACGTTTATAACGAAGTATAACCTAACCTAACCCATCTAGACCCTCGCTTGTAATGTTTTACAGAATCCCGGTCGTGTCGTCCCGTACGTCTCGGCGCGGACATTATATACGTCTATAACGTTTTATATCCTAACCAAAGGCAACCTAACATCTCGAATGTAGTATTTCACAACATTCCTGGCGGGTCGGCCCCACTTCTCGGTGGGAACATTATTTACGTCTATAACGTAATATAACCTAACCTAATCCATCTAGACCCTCGCTGGTAATGTTTTACAAAATCCCGGTCGTGTCGGCCCGTACTTCTCCGTGGGGACATTATATACGTCTATATCGTTATATATCCTAACCTAAGGCAACCTAACATCTCGGATGTAGTATTTTCCAACATTCCTGGCGGGTCGGCCCCTACTTCTCGGTGGGCACATTATATACGTCTATATCGTAATATAACCAAACCTAACCCATCTAGACCCTCGCTGGTAATGTTTTACAAAATCCCGGTCGTGTCGGCCCGTACTTCTCCGTGGGGACATTATATACGTCTATATCGTTATATATCCTAACCTAAGGCAACTTAACAGCTCCGATGTAGTATTTTCCAACATTCCTGGCGGGTCGGCCCCTACTTCTCGGTGGGCACATTATATACGTCTATATCGTAATATAACCTAACCTAACCCATCTAGCCCCTCGCTTGTAATGTTTTGCAGAATCGCTGTCGTGTCGGCCCGTACGTCTCGGTGCGGACATTATATACGTCTATAACGTTATATATACTAACCAAAGCGAACCTAACATCTCGGATGTAGTATTTCACAACATTCCTGGCTGGTCGGCCCCACTTCTCGGTGGGAACATTATATACGTTTATAACGTAATATAACCTAACCTAACCCATCTAGCCCCTCGCTGGTTATGTTTTACAAAATCCCAGTATTGTCGGCCCGTACTTTTCCGTGGGGACATTATATACGTCTATAATTTTATATATCCTAACCTAAGGCAACTTAAAATCTCGGATGTAGTATTTTCCAACATTCCTGGCGGGTCAGTCCCTACTTCTCGGTGGGCACATTATATACGTCTATATCGTAATATAACCTAACCTAACCCATCTAGACCCTCGCTGGTAATGTTTTACAGAATCCCGGTCGTGTCGTCTCGTACGTCTCGGTGCGGACATTATATACGTCTATAACGTTATATATCCTAACCTAAGGGAACCTAACATCTCGAATGTAGTATTTCACAACATTCGTGGCTGGTCGGCCCCACTTCTCGGTGGGAAAATTATATACGTTTATAACGTAGTATAACCTAACCTAACCCATCTAGCCCCTCGCTTGTAATGTTTTGCAGAATCCCGGTCGTGTCGGCCCGTACGTCTCGGTGCGGACATTATATACGTCTATAACGTTATATATCCTAACCTAAGGGTACCTAACATCTCGGATGTAGTATTTCACAACATTCCTGGCTGGTCGGCCCCACTTCTCGGTGGGAACATTATATACGTTTATAACGAAGTATAACCTAACCTAACCCATCTAGACCCTCGCTTGTAATGTTTTACAAAATCCCGCTCGTGTCGGCCCTACTTCTCCGTGGGTACATTATATACGTCTATATCGTTATATATCCTAACCTAAGGCAACCTAACATCTCGGATGTAGTATTTTCCAACATTCCTGGCGGGACGGCCCCTACATCTCGGTGGGCACATTATATACGTCTATATCGTTATATATCCTAACCTAAGGCAACTTAACATCTCGGATGTAGTATTTCACAACATTCCTGTCTGGTCGGCCCCACTTCTCGGTGGGAACATTATATACGTTTATAACGAAGTATAACTTAACCTAACCCATCTACACCCTCGCTTGTAATGTTTTACAGAATCCCGGTCGTGTCGTCCCGTACGTCTCGGAGCGGACATTATATACGTCTATAAAGTTATATATCCTAACCAAAGGCAACCTAACATCTCGGATGTAGCATTTTCCAACATTCCTGGCGGGGCGGCCGCTACTTCTCGGTGGGCACATTATATACGTCTATATCGTAATATAACCAAACCTAACCCATCTAGAACCTCGCTGGTAATGTTTTACAAAATCCCGGTCGTGTCGGCCCGTATTTCTCCGTGGGGACATTATATTCGTCTATATCGTTATATATCCTAACCTAAGGCAACTTAACATCTCCGATGTAGTATTTTCCAACATTCCTGGCGGGTCGGCCCCTACTTCTCGGTGGGCACATTATATACGTCTATATCGTAATATAACCTAACCTAACCCATCTAGCCCGTCGCTTGTAATGTTTTGCAGAATCCCGGTCGTGTCGGCCCGTACGTCTCGGTGCGGATATTATATACGTCTATAACGTTATATATCCTAACCTAAGCGAACCTAACATCTCGGATGTAGTATTTCACAACATTCCTGGCTGGTCGGCCCCACTTCTCGGTGGGAACATTATATACGTTTATAACGAAGTATAACTTAACCTAACCCATCTAGAGCCTCGCTTGTAATGTTTTACAGAATCCCGGTCGTGTCGTCCCGTACGTCTCGGTGCGGACATTATATACGTCTATAACGTTATACATCCTAACCAAAGGCAACCTAACATCTCGAATGTAGTATTTCACAACATTCCTGGCGGGTCGGCCCCACTTCTCTGTGGGAACATTATTTACGTCTATAACGTAATATAAGCTAACCTAATCCATCTAGACCCTCACTGGTAATGTTTTACAAAATCCCGGTCGTGTCGGCCCGTACTTCTCCGTGGGGACATTATATACGTCTATAACGTTATATATCCTAACCTAAGGGAACCTAACATCTCGGATGTAGTATTTTCCAACACTCCTGGCGGGGCGTCCGCTACTTCTTGGTGGGAACATTATATACGTCTATATCGTAACATAACCTAACCTAACCCATCTAGACCCTCGCTGGTAATGTTCTACAAAATCCCGGTCGTGTCGTCTCGTACGTCTCGGTGCGGACATTATATACGTCTATAACGTTATATATCCTAACCTAAGGGAACCTAACATCACGGATGTAGTATTTCACAACATTCCTGGCTGGTCGGCCCCACTTCTCGGTGGGAAAATTATATACGTTTACAACGTAGTATAACCTAACCTAACCCATCTAGACCCTCGCTTGTAATGTTTTACAGAATACCGGACGTGTCGTCCCGTACGTCTCGGCGCGGACATTATATACGTCTATAACGTTTTATATCCTAACCAAAGGCAACCTAACATCTCGAATGTAGTATTCCACAACATTCCTGGCGGGTCGGCCCCACTTCTCGGTGGGAACATTATTTACGTCTATAACTTAATATAACCTAACCTAATCCATCTAGACCCTCGCTGGTAATGTTTTACAAAATCCCGTTCGTGTCGGCCCGTACTTCTCCGTGGGGACATTATATATGTCTATAACGTTATATATCCTAACCAAAGGCAACCTAACATCTCGAATGTAGTATTTCACAACATTCCTGGCGGGTCGGCCCCACTTCTCGGTGGGAACATTATTTACGTCTATAACGTAATATAACCTAACCTAATCAATCTAGACCCTCGCTGGTAATGTTTTACAAAATCCCGGTCGTGTCGGCCCGTACTTCTCCGTGGGGACATTATATACGTCTATATCGTTATATATCCTAACCTAAGGCAACCTAACATCTCGGATGTAGTATTTTCCAACATTCCTGGCGGGTCGGCCCCTACTTCTCGGTGGGCACATTATATACGTCTATATCGTAATATAACCAAACCTAACCCATCTAGACCCTCGCTGGTAATGTTTTACAAAATCCCGGTCGTGTCGGACCGTACTTCTCCGTGGGGACATTATATACGTCTATATCGTTATATATCCTAACCTAAGGCAACTTAACAGCTCCGATGTAGTATTTTCCAACATTCCTGGCGGGTCGGCCCCTACTTCTCGGTGGGCACATTATATACGTCTATATCGTAATATAACCTAACCTAACCCATCTAGCCCCTCGCTTGTAATGTTTTGCAGAATCCCTGTCGTGTCGGCCCGTACGTCTCGGTGCGGACATTATATACGTCTATAACGTTATATATACTAACCAAAGCGAACCTAACATCTCGGATGTAGTATTTCACAACATTCCTGGCTGGTCGGCCCCACTTCTCGGTGGGAACATTATATACGTTTATAACGTAATATAACCTAACCTAACCCATCTAGCCCCTCGCTGGTTATGTTTTACAAAATCCCAGTATTGTCGGCCCGTACTTTTCCGTGGGGACATTATATACGTCTATAATTTTATATATCCTAACCTAAGGCAACTTAAAATCTCGGATGTAGTATTTTCCAACATTCCTGGCGGGTCAGTCCCTACTTCTCGGTGGGCACATTATATACGTCTATATCGTAATATAACCTAACCTAACCCATCTAGACCCTCGCTGGTAATGTTTTACAGAATCCCGGTCGTGTCGTCTCGTACGTCTCGGTGCGGACATTATATACGTCTATAACGTTATATATCCTAACCTAAGGGAACCTAACATCTCGGATGTAGTATTTTCCAACATTCCTGGCGGGGCGGCCCCTACTTCTCGGTGGGCACATTATATACGTCTATATCGTAATATAACCTAACCTAACCCATCTAGCCCCTCGCTTGTAATGTTTTGCAGAATCCCGGTCGTGTCGGCCCGTACGTCTCGGTGCGGACATTATATACGTCTTTAACGTTATATATCCTAACCTAAGCGTACCTAACATCTCGGATGTAGTATTTCACAACATTCCTGGCTGGTCGGCCCCACTTCTCGGTGGGAACATTATATACGTTTATAACGAAGTATAACCTAACCTAACCCATCTAGACCCTCGCTTGTAATGTTTTACAGAATCCCGGTCGTTTCGTCCCGTACGTCTCGGAGCGGACATTATATACGTCTATAACGTTTTATATCCTAGCCAAAGGCAACCTAACATCTCGAATGTAGTATTTCACAACATTCCTGGCGGGTCGGTCCCACTTCTCGGTGGGAACATTATTTACGTCTATAACGTAATATAACCTAACCTAATCCATCTAGACCCTCGCTTGTAATGTTTTACAGAATCCCGGTCGTGTCGTCCCGTACGTCTCGGAGCGGACATTATATACGTCTATAACGTTATATATCCTAACCAAAGGCAACCTAACATCTCGGATGTAGTATTTTCCAACATTCCTGGCGGGTCGGCCCCTACTTCTAGGTGGGCACATTATATACGTCTATATCGTAATATAACCAAACCTAACCCATCTAGACACTCGCTGGTAATGTTTTACAAAATCCCGGTCGTGTCGGCCCGTACATCTCCGTGGGGACATTATATACGCCTATATCGTTATATATCCTAACCTAAGGCAACTTAACATCTCCGATGTAGTATTTTCCAACATTCCTGGCGGGTCGGCCCCTACTTCTCGGTGGGCACATTATATACGTCTATATCGTAATATAACCTAACCTAACCCATCTAGCCCCTCGCTTGTAATGTTTTGCAGAATCCCTGTCGTGTCGGCCCGTACGTCTCGGTGCGGACATTATATACGTCTATAACGTTATATATACTAACCTAAGCGAACCTAACATCTCGGATGTAGTATTTCACAACATTCCTGGCTGGTCGGCCCCACTTCTCGGTGGGAACATTATATACGTTTATAACGTAATATAACCTAACCTAACCCATCTAGCCCCTCGCTGGTTATGTTTTACAAAATCCCAGTCTTGTCGGCCCGTACTTTTCCGTGGGGACATTATATACGTCTATAATTTTATATATCCTAACCTAAGGCAACTTAACATCTCGGATGTAGTATTTTCCAACATTCCTGGCGGGTCAGTCCCTACTTCTCGGTGGGCACATTATATACGTCTATATCGTAATATAACCTAACCTAACCCATCTAGACCCTCGCTGGTAATGTTTTACAGAATCCCGGTCGTGTCGTCTCGTACGTCTCGGTGCGGACATTATATACGTCTATAACGTTATATATCCTAACCAAAGGCAACCTAACATCTCGGATGTAGTATTTTCCAACATTCCTGGCGGGGCGGCCGCTACTTCTTGGTGGGAACATTATATACGTCTATATCGTAATATAACCTAACCTAAACCATCTAGACCCTCGCTGGTAATGTTCTACAAAATCCCGGTCGTGTCGTCTCGTACGTCTCGGTGCGGACATTATATACGTCTATAACGTTATATATCCTAACCTAAGGGAACCTAACATCACGGATGTAGTATTTCACAACATTCCTGGCTGGTCGGCCCCACTTCTCGGTGGGAAAATTATATACGTTTATAACGTAGTATAACCTAACCTAACCCATCTAGCCCCTCGCTTGTAATGTTTTGCAGAATCCCGGTCGTGTCGGCCCGTACGTCTCGGTGCGGTCATTATATACGTCTATAACGTTATATATCCTAACCTAAGGGTACCTAACATCTCGCATGTAGTATTTCACAACATTCCTGGCTGGTCGGCCCCACTTCTCGGTGGGAACATTATATACGTTTATAACGAAGTATAACCTAACCTAACCCATCTAGACCCTCGCTTGTAATGTTTTACAGAATCCCGGTCGGGTCGTCCCGTACGTCTCGGCGCGGACATTATATACGTCTATAACGTTTTATATCCTAACCAAAGGCAACCTAACATCTCGAATGTAGTATTTCACAACATTCCTGGCGGGTCGGCCCCACTTCTCGGTGGGAACATTATTTACGTCTATAACGTAATATAACCTAACCTAATACATCTAGACCCTCGCTGGTAATGTTTTACAAAATCCCGGTCGTGTCGGCCCGTACTTCTCCGTGGGGACATTATATACGTCTATATCGTTATATATCCTAACCTAAGGCAACCTAACATCTCGGATGTAGTATTTTCCAACATTCCTGGCGGGTCGACCCCTACTTCTCGGTGGGCACATTATATACGCCTATATCGTAATATAACCTAACCTAACCCATCTAGCCCCTCGCTTGTAATGTTTTGCAGAATCCCGGTCGTGTCGTCCCGTACGTCTCGGTGCGGACATTATATACGTCTATAACGTTATATATCCTAACCTAAGCGAACCTAACATCTCGGATGTAGTATTTCACAACATTCCTGGCTGGTCGGCCCCACTTCTCGGTGGGAACATTATATACGTTTATAACGAAGTATAACTTAACCTAACCCATCTAGAGCCTCGCTTGTAATGTTTTACAGAATCCCGGTCGTGTCGTCCCGTACGTCTCGGTGCGGACATTATATACGTCTATAACGTTATATATCCTAACCAAAGGCAACCTAACATCTCGAATGTAGTATTTCACAACATTCCTGGCGGGTCGGCCCCACTTCTCTGTGGGAACATTATTTACGTCTATAACGTAATATAAGCTAACCTAATCCATCTAGACACTCACTGGTAATGTTTTACAAAATCCCGGTCGTGTCGGCCCGTACTTCTCCGTGGGGACATTATATACGTCTATAACGTTATATATCCTAGCCTAAGGGAACCTAACATCTCGGATGTAGTATTTTCCAACACTCCTGGCGGGGCGGCCGCTACTTCTTGGTGGGAACATTATATACGTCTATATCGTAACATAACCTAACCTAACCCATCTAGACCCTCGCTGGTAATGTTCTACAAAATCCCGGTCGTGTCGTCTCGTACGTCTCGGTGCGGACATTATATACGTCTATAACGTTATATATCCTAACCTAAGGGAACCTAACATCACGGATGTAGTATTTCACAACATTCCTGGCTGGTCGGCCCCACTTCTCGGTGGGAAAATTATATACGTTTACAACGTAGTATAACCTAACCTAACCCATCTAACCCCTCGCTTGTAATGTTTTGCAGAATCCCGGTCGTGTCGGCCCGTACGTCTCGGTGCGGACATTATATACGTCTATAACGTTATATATCCTAACCTAAGGGTACCTAACATCTCGCATGTAGTATTTGACAACATTCCTGGCTGGTCGGCCCCACTTCTCGGTGGGAACCTTATATACGTTTATAACGAAGTATAACCTAACCTAACCCATCTAGACCCTCGCCTGTAATGTTTTACAGAATACCGGACGTGCCGTCCCGTACGTCTCGGCGCGGACATTATATACGTCTATAACGTTTTATATCCTAACCAAAGGCAACCTAACATCTCGAATGTAGTATTTCACAACATTCCTGGCGGGTCGGCCCCACTTCTCGGTGGGAACATTATTTACGTCTATAACTTAATATAACCTAACCTAATCCATCTAGACCCTCGCTGGTAATGTTTTACAAAATCCCGGTCGTGTCGGCCCGTACTTCTCCGTGGGGACATTATATATGTCTATAACGTTATATATCCTAACCTAAGGGAACCTAACATCACGGATGTAGTATTTCACAACATTCCTGGCTGGTCGGCCCCACTTCTCGGTGGGAAAATTATATACGTTTATAACGTAGTATAACCTAACCTAACCCATCTAGCCCCTCGCTTGTAATGTTTTGCAGAATCCCGGTCGTGTCGGCCCGTACGTCTCGGTGCGGACATTATATACGTCTATAACGTTATATATCCTAACCTAAGGGTACCTAACATCTCGGATGTAGTATTTTCCAACATTCCTGGCGGGGCGGCCGCTACTTCTCGGCGGGAACATTATTTACGTCTATAACGTAATATAACCTAACCTAATCCATCTAGACCCTCGCTGGTAATGTTTTACAAAATCCCGGTCGTGTCGGCCCGTACTTCTCCGTGGGGACATTATATACGTCTATAACGTTATATATCCTAACCTAAGGGAACCTAACATCTCGGATGTAGTATTTTCCAACATTCCTGGCGGGGCGGCCCCTACTTCTCGGTGGGCACATTATATACGTCTATATCGTAATATAACCTAACCTAACCCATCTAGCCCGTCGCTTGTAATGTTTTGCAGAATCCCGGTCGTGTCGGCCCGTACGTCTCGGTGCGGACATTATATACGTCTACAACGTTATATATCCTAACCTAAGCGAACCTAACATCTCGGATGTAGTATTTCACAACATTCCTGGCTGGTCGGCCCCACTTCTCGGTGGGAACATTATATACGTTTATAACGAAGTATAACTTAACCTAACCCATCTAGAGCCTCGCTTGTAATGTTTTACAAAATCCCGGTCGTGTCGGCCCGTACTTCTCCGTGGGGACATTATATACGTCTATATCGTTATATATCCTAACCTAAGGCAACCTAACATCTCGGATGTAGTATTTTCCAACATTCCTGGCGGGTCGGCCCCTACTTCTCGGTGGGCACATTATATACGTCTATATCGTAATATAACCAAACCTAACCCATCTAGACCCTCGCTGGTAATGTTTTACAAAATCCCGGTCGTGTCGGCCCGTACTTCTCCGTGGGGACATTATATGCGTCTATATCGTTATATATCCTAACCTAAGGCAACTTAACAGCTCCGATGTAGTATTTTCCAACATTCCTGGCGGGTCGGCCCCTACTTCTCGGTGGGCACATTATATACGTCTATATCGTAATATAACCTAACCTAACCCATCTAGACGCTCGCTGGTAATGTTTTACAGAATCCCGGTCGTGTCGTCTCGTACGTCTCGGTGCGGACATTATATACGTCTATAACGTTATATATCCTAACTTAAGGGAACCTAACATCACGGATGTAGTATTTCACAACATTCGTGGCTGGTCGGCCCCACTTCTCGGTGGGAAAATTATATACGTTTATAACGTAGTATAACCTAACCTAACCCATCTAGCCCCTCGCTTGTAATGTTTTGCAGAATCCCGGTCGTGTCGGCCCGTACGTCTCGGTGCGGACATTATATACGTCTATAACGTTATATATCCTAACCTAAGCGAACCTAACATCTCGGATGTAGTATTTCACAACATTCCTGGCTGGTCGGCCCCACTTCTCGGTGGGAACATTATATACGTTTATAACGAAGTATAACCTAACCTAACCCATCTAGACCCTCGCTTGTAATGTTTTACAGAATCCCGGTCGTGTCGTCCCGTACGTCTCGGCACGGACATTATATACGTCTATAACGTTTTATATCCTAACCAAAGGCAACCTAACATCTCGAATGTAGTATTTCACAACATTCCTGGCGGGTCGGCCCCACTTCTCGGTGGGAACATTATTTACGTCTATAACGTAATATAACCTAACCTAATCCATCTAGACCCTCGCTGGTAATGTTTTACAAAATCCCGGTCGTGTCGGCCCGTACTTCTCCGTGGGGACATTATATACGTCTATATCGTTATATATCCTAACCTAAGGCAACCCAACATCTCGGATGTAGTATTTTCCAACATTCCTGGCGGGTCGGCCCCTACTTCTCGGTGGGCACATTATATACGTCTATATCGTAATATAACCAAACCTAACCCATCTAGACCCTCGCTGGTAATGTTTTACAAAATCCCGGTCGTGTCGGCCCGTATTTCTCCGTGGGGACATTATATACGTCTATATCGTTATATATCCTAACCTAAGGCAACTTAACATCTCCGATGTAGTATTTTCCAACATTCCTGGCGGGTCGGCCCCTACTTCTCGGTGGGCACATTATATACGTCTATATCGTAATATAACCTAACCTAACCCATCTAGCCCCTCGCTTGTAATGTTTTGCAGAATCCCGGTCGTGTCGGCCCGTACGTCTCGGTGCGGACATTATATACGTCTATAACGTTATATATCCTAACCTAAGCGTACCTAACATCTCGGATGTAGTATTTCACAACATTCCTGGCTGGTCGGCCCCACTTCTCGGTGGGAACATTATATACGTTTATAACGAAGTATAACTTAACCTAACCCATCTAGACCCTCGCTTGTAATGTTTTACAGCATCCCTGTCGTGTCGTCCCGTAAGTCTCGGAGCGGACATTATATACGTCTATAACGTTATATATCCTAACCAAAGGCAACCTAACATCTCGGATGTAGTATTTTCCAACATTCCTGGCGGGGCGGCCGCTACTTCTCGGTGGGCACATTATATACGTCTATATCGTAATATAACCTAACCTAACCCATCTAGCCCCTCGCTTGTAATGTTTTGCAGAATCCCGGTCGTGTCGGCCCGTACGTCTCGGTGCGGACATTATATACGTCTATAACGTTATATATTCTAACCTAAGCGAACCTAACATCTCGGATGTAGTATATCACAACATTCCTGGCTGGTCGGCCCCACTTCTCGGTGGGAACATTATATACGTTTATAACGAAGTATAACTTAACCTAACCCATCTAGAGCCTCGCTTGTAATGTTTTACAGAATCCCGGTCGTGTCGTCCCGTACGTCTCGGTGCGGATATTATATACGTCTATAACGTTATATATCCTAACCAAAGGCAACCTAACATCTCGAATGTAGTATTTCACAACATTCCTGGCGGGTCGGCCCCACTTCTCGGTGGGAACATTATTTACGTCTATAACGTAATATAACCTAACCTAATCCATCTAGACCCTCGCTGGTAATGTTTTACAAAATCCCGGTCGTGTCGGCCCGTACTTCTCCGTGGGGACATTATACACGTCTATAACGTTATATATCCTAACCTAAGGGAACCTAACATCCCGGATGTAGTATTTTCCAACATTCCTGGCGGGGCGGCCGCTACTTCTTGGTGGGAACATTATATACGTCTATATCGTAATATAACCTAACCTAACCCATCTAGACCCTCGCTGGTAATGTTCTACAAAATCCCGGTCGTGTCGTCTCGTACGTCTCGGTGCGGACATTATATACGTCTATAACGTTATATATCCTAACCTAAGGGAACCTAACATCACGGATGTAGTATTTCACAACATTCCTGGCTGGTCGGCCCCACTTCTCGGTGGGAAAATTATATACGTTTATAACGTAGTATAACCTAACCTAACCCATCTAGCCCCTCGCTTGTAATGTTTTGCAGAATCCCGGTCGTGTCGGCCCGTACGTCTCGGTGCGGACATTATATACGTCTATAACGTTATATATCCTAACCTAAGGGTACCTAACATCTCGCATGTAGTATTTCACAACATTCCTGGCTGGTCGGCCCCACTTCTCGGTGGGAACATTATATACGTTTATAACGAAGTATAACCTAACCTAACCCATCTAGACCCTCGCTTGTAATGTTTTGCAGAATCCCTGTCGTGTCGGCCCGTACGTCTCGGTGCGGACATTATATACGTCTATAACGTTATATATACTAACCTAAGCGAACCTAACATCTCGGATGTAGTATTTCACAACATTCCTGGCTGGTCGGCCCCACTTCTCGGTGGGAACATTATATACGTTTATAACGTAATATAACCTAACCTAACCCATCTAGCCCCTCGCTGGTTATGTTTTACAAAATCCCAGTATTGTCGGCCCGTACTTTTCCGTGGGGACATTATATACGTCTATAATTTTATATATCCTAACCTAAGGCAACTTAAAATCTCGGATGTAGTATTTTCCAACATTCCTGGCGGGTCAGTCCCTACTTCTCGGTGGGCACATTATATACGTCTATATCGTAATATAACCTAACCTAACCCATCTAGACCCTCGCTGGTAATGTTTTACAGAATCCCGGTCGTGTCGTCTCGTACGTCTCGGTGCGGACATTATATACGTCTATAACGTTATATATCCTAACCTAAGGGAACCTAACATCACGGATGTAGTATTTCACAACATTCGTGGCTGGTCGGCCCCACTTCTCGGTGGGAAAATTATATACGTTTATAACGTAGTATAACCTAACCTAACCCATCTAGGCCCTCGCTTGTAATGTTTTGCAGAATCCCGGTCGTGTCGGCCCGTACGACTCGGTGCGGACATTATATACGTCTCTAACGTTATATATCCTAACCTAAGCGAACCTAACATCTCGGATGTAGTATTTCACAACATTCCTGGCTGGTCGGCCCCACTTCTCGGTGGGAACATTATATACGTCTATAACGTAATATAACCTAACCTAATCCATCTAGACCCTCGCTGGTAATGTTTTACAAAATCCCGGTCGTGTCGGCCCGTACTTCTCCGTGGGGACATTATATATGTCTATAACGTTATATATCCTAACCTAAGGGAACCTAACATCACGGATGTAGTATTTCACAACATTCCTGGCTGGTCGGCCCCACTTCTCGGTGGGAACATTATATACGTTTATAACGAAGTATAACCTAACCTAACCCATCTAGACCCTCGCTTGTAATGTTTTACAAAATCCCGCTCGTGTCGGCCCTACTTCTCCGTGGGTACATTATATACGTCTATATCGTTATATATCCTAACCTAAGGCAACCTAACATCTCGGATGTAGTATTTTCCAACATTCCTGGCGGGTCGGCCCCTACTTCTCGGTGGGCACATTATATACGTCTATATCGTAATGTAACCTAACCTAACCCATCTAGCCCCTCGCTTGTAATGTTTTGCAGAATCCCGGTCGTGTCGGCCCGTACGTCTCGGTGCGGACATTATATACGTCTATATCGTTATATATCCTAACCTAAGCGAACCTAACATCTCGGATGTAGTATTTCACAACATTCCTGTCTGGTCGGCCCCACTTCTCGGTGGGAACATTATATACGTTTATAACGAAGTATAACTTAACCTAACCCATCTAGACCCTCGCTTGTAATGTTTTACAGAATCCCTGTCGTGTCGTCCCGTAAGTCTCGGAGCGGACATTATATACGTCTATAACGTTATATATCCTAACCAAAGGCAACCTAACATCTCGGATGTAGTATTTTCCAACATTCCTGGCGGGGCGGCCGCTACTTCTCGGTGGGAACATTATATACGTCTATATCGTAATATAACCTAACCTAACCCATCTAGACCCTCGCTGGTAATGTTTTACAAAATCCCGGTCGTGTCGGCCCGTACTTCTCGGTGGGGACATTATTTACGTCTATAACGTTATATATCCTAACCTAAGGGAACCTAACATCTCGGATGTAGTATTTCACAACATTCCTGGCAGGTCGGCCCCACTTCTCGGTGGGAACATTATATACGTTTATAACGTAGTATAACCTAACCTAACCCATCTAGCCCCTCGCTTGTAATGTTTTGCAGAATCCCTGTCGTGTCGGCCCGTACGTCTCGGTGCGGACATTATATACGTCTATAACGTTATATATACTAACCTAAGCGAACCTAACATCTCGGATGTAGTATTTCACAACATTCCTGGCTGGTCGGCCCCACTTCTCGGTGGGAACATTATATACGTTTATAACGTAATATAACCTAACCTAACCCATCTAGACCCTCGCTGGTAATGTTTTACAAAATCCCGGTCGTGTCGGCCCGTACTTCTCCGTGGGGACATTATATATGTCTATAACGTTATATATCCTAACCTAAGGGAACCTAACATCACGGATGTAGTATTTCACAACATTCCTGGCTGGTCGGCCCCACTTCTCGGTGGGAAAATTATATACGTTTATAACGTAGTATAACCTAACCTAACCCATCTAGCACCTCGCTTGTAATGTTTTGCAGAATCCCGGTCGTGTCGGCCCGTACGTCTCGGTGCGGACATTATATACGTCTATAACGTTATATATCCTAACCTAAGCGTACCTAACATCTCGGATGTAGTATTTCACAACATTCCTGGCTGGTCGGCCCCACTTCTCGGTGGGAACATTATATACGTTTATAACGAAGTATAACTTAACCTAACCCATCTAGACCCTCGCTTGTAATGTTTTACAGAATCCCTGTCGTGTCGTCCCGTAAGTCTCGGAGCGGACATTATATACGTCTATAACGTTATATATCCTAACCAAAGGCAACCTAACATCTCGGATGTAGTATTTTCCAACATTCCTGGCGGGGCGGCCGCTACTTCTCGGTGGGAACATTATATACGTTTATAACGTAGTATAACCTAACCTAACCCATCTAGACCCTCGCTGGTAATGTTTTGCAGAATCCCTGTCGTGTCGGCCCGTACGTCTCGGTGCGGACATTATATACGTCTATAACGTTATATATACTAACCTAAGCGAACCTAACATCTCGGATGTAGTATTTCACAACATTCCTGGCTGGTCGGCCCCACTTCTCGGTGGGAACATTATATACGTTTATAACGTAATATAACCTAACCTAACCCATCTAGCCCCTCGCTGGTTATGTTTTACAAAATCCCAGTATTGTCGGCCCGTACTTTTCCGTGGGGACATTATATACGTCTATAATTTTATATATCCTAACCTAAGGCAACTTAAAATCTCGGATGTAGTATTTTCCAACATTCCTGGCGGGTCAGTCCCTACTTCTCGGTGGGCACATTATATACGTCTATATCGTAATATAACCTAACCTAACCCATCTAGACCCTCGCTGGTAATGTTTTACAGAATCCCGGTCGTGTCGTCTCGTACGTCTCGGTGCGGACATTATATACGTCTATAACGTTATATATCCTAACCTAAGGGAACCTAACATCACGGATGTTGTATTTCACAACATTCGTGGCTGGTCGGCCCCACTTCTCGGTGGGAAAATTATATACGTTTATAACGTAGTATAACCTAACCTAACCCATCTAGCACCTCGCTTGTAATGTTTTGCAGAATCCCGGTCGTGTCGGCCCGTACGTCTCGGTGCGGACATTATATACGTCTATAACGTTATATATCCTAACCTAAGCGTACCTAACATCTCGGATGTAGTATTTCACAACATTCCTGGCTGGTCGGCCCCACTTCTCGGTGGGAACATTATATACGTTTATAACGAAGTATAACTTAACCTAACCCATCTAGACCCTCGCTTGTAATGTTTTACAGAATCCCTGTCGTGTCGTCCCGTAAGTCTCGGAGCGGACATTATATACGTCTATAACGTTATATATCCTAACCAAAGGCAACCTAACATCTCGGATGTAGTATTTTCCAACATTCCTGGCGGGGCGGCCGCTACTTCTCGGTGGGAACATTATATACGTTTATAACGTAGTATAACCTAACCTAACCCATCTAGACCCTCGCTGGTAATGTTTTGCAGAATCCCTGTCGTGTCGGCCCGTACGTCTCGGTGCGGACATTATATACGTCTATAACGTTATATATACTAACCTAAGCGAACCTAACATCTCGGATGTAGTATTTCACAACATTCCTGGCTGGTCGGCCCCACTTCTCGGTGGGAACATTATATACGTTTATAACGTAATATAACCTAACCTAACCCATCTAGCCCCTCGCTGGTTATGTTTTACAAAATCCCAGTATTGTCGGCCCGTACTTTTCCGTGGGGACATTATATACGTCTATAATTTTATATATCCTAACCTAAGGCAACTTAAAATCTCGGATGTAGTATTTTCCAACATTCCTGGCGGGTCAGTCCCTACTTCTCGGTGGGCACATTATATACGTCTATATCGTAATATAACCTAACCTAACCCATCTAGACCCTCGCTGGTAATGTTTTACAGAATCCCGGTCGTGTCGTCTCGTACGTCTCGGTGCGGACATTATATACGTCTATAACGTTATATATCCTAACCTAAGGGAACCTAACATCACGGATGTAGTATTTCACAACATTCGTGGCTGGTCGGCCCCACTTCTCGGTGGGAAAATTATATACGTTTATAACGTAGTATAACCTAACCTAACCCATCTAGCACCTCGCTTGTAATGTTTTGCAGAATCCCGGTCGTGTCGGCCCGTACGTCTCGGTGCGGACATTATATACGTCTATAACGTTATATATCCTAACCTAAGCGTACCTAACATCTCGGATGTAGTATTTCACAACATTCCTGGCTGGTCGGCCCCACTTCTCGGTGGGAACATTATATACGTCTATAACGTAATATAACCTAACCTAATCCATCTAGACCCTCGCTGGTAATGTTTTACAAAATCCCGGTCGTGTCGGCCCGTACTTCTCCGTGGGGACATTATATATGTCTATAACGTTATATATCCTAACCTAAGGGAACCTAACATCACGGATGTAGTATTTCACAACATTCCTGGCTGGTCGGCCCCACTTCTCGGTGGGAAGATTATATACGTTTATAACGTAGTATAACCTAACCTAACCCATCTAGCACCTCGCTTGTAATGTTTTGCAGAATCCCGGTCGTGTCGGCCCGTACGTCTCGGTGCGGACATTATATACGTCTATAACGTTATATATCCTAACCTAAGGGTACCTAACATCTCGGATGTAGTATTTCACAACATTCCTCGCTGGTCGGCCCCACTTCTCGGTGGGAACATTATATACGTTTATAACGAAGTATAACCTAACCTAACCCATCTAGACCCTCGCTTGTAATGTTTTACAAAATCCCGCTCGTGTCGGCCCTACTTCTCCGTGGGTACATTATATACGTCTATATCGTTATATATCCTAACCTAAGGCAACCTAACATCTCGGATGTAGTATTTTCCAACATTCCTGGCGGGTCGGCCCCTACATCTCGGTGGGCACATTATATACGTCTATATCGTTATATATCCTAACCTAAGGCAACTTAACATCTCCGATGTAGTATTTTCCAACATTCCTGGCGGGTCGGCCCCTACTTCTCGGTGGGCACATTATATACGTCTATATCGTAATGTAACCTAACCTAACCCATCTAGCCCCTCGCTTGTAATGTTTTGCAGAATCCCGGTCGTGTCGGCCCGTACGTCTCGGTGCGGACATTATATACGTCTATAACGTTATATATCCTAACCTAAGCGAACCTAACATCTCGGATGTAGTATTTCACAACATTCCTGTCTGGTCGGCCCCACTTCTCGGTGGGAACATTATATACGTTTATAGCGAAGTATAACTTAACCTAACCCATCTAGACCCTCGCTTGTAATGTTTTACAGAATCCCGGCCGTGTCGTCCCGTACGTCTCGGAGCGGACATTATGTACGTCTATAACGTTATATATCCTAACCAAAGGCAACCTAACATCTCGGATGTAGTATTTTCCAACATTCCTGGCGGGGCGGCCGCTACTTCTCGGTGGGAACATTATTTACGTCTATAACGTAATATAACCTAACCTAACCCATCTAGACCCTCGCTGGTAATGTTTTACAAAATCCCCGTCGTGTCGGCCCGTACTTCTCCGTGGGGACATTATATACGTCTATATCGTTATATATCCTAACCTAAGGGAACCTAACATCTCGGATGTAGTATTTTCGAACATTCCTGGCGGGGCGGCCGCTACTTCTCGGTGGGAACATTATATACGTCTATATCGTAATATAACCTAACCTAACCCATCTCGACCCTCGCTGGTAATGTTTTACAAAATCCCGGTCGTGTCGGCCCGTACTTCTCGGTGGGGACATTATTTACGTCTATAACGTTATATATCCTAACCTAAGGGAACCTAACATCTCGGATGTAGTATTTCACAACATTCCTGGCAGGTCGGCCCCACTTCTCGATGGGAACATTATATACGTTTATAACGTAGTATAACCTAACCTAACCCATCTAGCCCCTCGCTTGTAATGTTTTGCAGAATCCCTGTCGTGTCGGCCCGTACGTCTCGGTGCGGACATTATATACGTCTATAACGTTATATATACTAACCTAAGCGAACCTAACATCTCGGATGTAGTATTTCACAACATTCCTGGCTGGTCGGCCCCACTTCTCGGTGGGAACATTATATACGTTTATAACGTAATATAACCTAACCTAACCCATCTAGCCCCTCGCTGGTTATGTTTTACAAAATCCCAGTATTGTCGGCCCGTACTTTTCCGTGGGGACATTATATACGTCTATAATTTTATATATCCTAACCTAAGCGAACCTAACATCTCGGATGTAGTATTTCACAACATTCCTGGCTGGTCGGCCCCACTTCTCGGTGGGAACATTATATACGTCTATAACGTAATATAACCTAACCTAATCCATCTAGACCCTCGCTGGTAATGTTTTACAAAATCCCGGTCGTGTCGGCCCGTACTTCTCCGTGGGGACATTATATATGTCTATAACGTTATATATCCTAACCTAAGGGAACCTAACATCACGGATGTAGTATTTCACAACATTCCTGGCTGGTCGGCCCCACTTCTCGGTGGGAAAATTATATACGTTTATAACGTAGTATAACCTAACCTAACCCATCTAGCACCTCGCTTGTAATGTTTTGCAGAATCCCGGTCGTGTCGGCCCGTACGTCTCGGTGCGGACATTATATACGTCTATAACGTTATATATCCTAACCTAAGGGTACCTAACATCTCGGATGTAGTATTTCACAACATTCCTGGCAGGTCGGCCCCACTTCTCGGTGGGAACATTATATACGTTTATAACGTAGTATAACCTAACCTAACCCATCTAGCCCCTCGCTTGTAATGTTTTGCAGAATCCCTGTCGTGTCGGCCCGTACGTCTCGGTGCGGACATTATATACGTCTATAACGTTATATATACTAACCTAAGCGAACCTAACATCTCGGATGTAGTATTTCACAACATTCCTGGCTGGTCGGCCCCACTTCTCGGTGGGAACATTATATACGTTTATAACGTAATATAACCTAACCTAACCCATCTAGCCCCTCGCTGGTTATGTTTTACAAAATCCCAGTATTGTCGGCCCGTACTTTTCCGTGGGGACATTATATACGTCTATAATTTTATATATCCTAACCTAAGGCAACTTAAAATCTCGGATGTAGTATTTTCCAACATTCCTGGCGGGTCAGTCCCTACTTCTCGGTGGGCACATTATATACGTCTATATCGTAATATAACCTAACCTAACCCATCTAGACCCTCGCTGGTAATGTTTTGCAGAATCCCGGTCGTGTCGGCCCGTACGACTCGGTGCGGACATTATATACGTCTATAACGTTATATATCCTAACCTAAGCGAACCTAACATCTCGGATGTAGTATTTCACAACATTCCTGGCTGGTCGGCCCCACTTCTCGGTGGGAACATTATATACGTCTAAAACGTAATATAACCTAACCTAATCCATCTAGACCCTCGCTGGTAATGTTTTACAAAATCCCGGTCGTGTCGGCCCGTACTTCTCCGTGGGGACATTATATATGTCTATAACGTTATATATCCTAACCTAAGGGAACCTAACATCACGGATGTAGTATTTCACAACATTCCTGGCTGGTCGGCCCCACTTCTCGGTGGGAACATTATATACGTTTATAACGAAGTATAACCTAACCTAACCCATCTAGACCCTCGCTTGTAATGTTTTACAAAATCCCGCTCGTGTCGGCCCTACTTCTCCGTGGGTACATTATATACGTCTATATCGTTATATATCCTAACCTAAGGCAACCTAACATCTCGGATGTAGTATTTTCCAACATTCCTGGCGGGTCGGCCCCTACTTCTCGGTGGGCACATTATATACGTCTATATCGTAATGTAACCTAACCTAACCCATCTAGCCCCTCGCTTGTAATGTTTTGCAGAATCCCGGTCGTGTCGGCCCGTACGTCTCGGTGCGGACATTATATACGTCTATATCGTTATATATCCTAACCTAAGCGAACCTAACATCTCGGATGTAGTATTTCACAACATTCCTGTCTGGTCGGCCCCACTTCTCGGTGGGAACATTATATACGTTTATAACGAAGTATAACTTAACCTAACCCATCTAGACCCTCGCTTGTAATGTTTTACAGAATCCCTGTCGTGTCGTCCCGTAAGTCTCGGAGCGGACATTATATACGTCTATAACGTTATATATCCTAACCAAAGGCAACCTAACATCTCGGATGTAGTATTTTCCAACATTCCTGGCGGGGCGGCCGCTACTTCTCGGTGGGAACATTATATACGTCTATATCGTAATATAACCTAACCTAAGGGAACCTAACATCTCGGATGTAGTATTTCACAACATTCCTGGCAGGTCGGCCCCACTTCTCGGTGGGAACATTATATACGTTTATAACGTAGTATAACCTAACCTAACCCATCTAGCCCCTCGCTTGTAATGTTTTGCAGAATCCCTGTCGTGTCGGCCCGTACGTCTCGGTGCGGACATTATATACGTCTATAACGTTATATATACTAACCTAAGCGAACCTAACATCTCGGATGTAGTATTTCACAACATTCCTGGCTGGTCGGCCCCACTTCTCGGTGGGAACATTATATACGTTTATAACGTAATATAACCTAACCTAACCCATCTAGACCCTCGCTGGTAATGTTTTACAAAATCCCGGTCGTGTCGGCCCGTACTTCTCCGTGGGGACATTATATATGTCTATAACGTTATATATCCTAACCTAAGGGAACCTAACATCACGGATGTAGTATTTCACAACATTCCTGGCTGGTCGGCCCCACTTCTCGGTGGGAAAATTATATACGTTTATAACGTAGTATAACCTAACCTAACCCATCTAGCACCTCGCTTGTAATGTTTTGCAGAATCCCGGTCGTGTCGGCCCGTACGTCTCGGTGCGGACATTATATACGTCTATAACGTTATATATCCTAACCTAAGCGTACCTAACATCTCGGATGTAGTATTTCACAACATTCCTGGCTGGTCGGCCCCACTTCTCGGTGGGAACATTATATACGTTTATAACGAAGTATAACTTAACCTAACCCATCTAGACCCTCGCTTGTAATGTTTTACAGAATCCCTGTCGTGTCGTCCCGTAAGTCTCGGAGCGGACATTATATACGTCTATAACGTTATATATCCTAACCAAAGGCAACCTAACATCTCGGATGTAGTATTTTCCAACATTCCTGGCGGGGCGGCCGCTACTTCTCGGTGGGAACATTATATACGTTTATAACGTAGTATAACCTAACCTAACCCATCTAGACCCTCGCTGGTATTGTTTTGCAGAATCCCTGTCGTGTCGGCCCGTACGTCTCGGTGCGGACATTATATACGTCTATAACGTTATATATACTAACCTAAGCGAACCTAACATCTCGGATGTAGTATTTCACAACATTCCTGGCTGGTCGGCCCCACTTCTCGGTGGGAACATTATATACGTTTATAACGTAATATAACCTAACCTAACCCATCTAGCCCCTCGCTGGTTATGTTTTACAAAATCCCAGTATTGTCGGCCCGTACTTTTCCGTGGGGACATTATATACGTCTATAATTTTATATATCCTAACCTAAGGCAACTTAAAATCTCGGATGTAGTATTTTCCAACATTCCTGGCGGGTCAGTCCCTACTTCTCGGTGGGCACATTATATACGTCTATATCGTAATATAACCTAACCTAACCCATCTAGACCCTCGCTGGTAATGTTTTACAGAATCCCGGTCGTGTCGTCTCGTACGTCTCGGTGCGGACATTATATACGTCTATAACGTTATATATCCTAACCTAAGGGAACCTAACATCACGGATGTAGTATTTCACAACATTCGTGGCTGGTCGGCCCCACTTCTCGGTGGGAAAATTATATACGTTTATAACGTAGTATAACCTAACCTAACCCATCTAGGCCCTCGCTTGTAATGTTTTGCAGAATCCCGGTCGTGTCGGCCCGTACGACTCGGTGCGGACATTATATACGTCTATAACGTTATATATCCTAACCTAAGCGAACCTAACATCTCGGATGTAGTATTTCACAACATTCCTGGCTGGTCGGCCCCACTTCTCGGTGGGAACATTATATACGTCTATAACGTAATATAACCTAACCTAATCCATCTAGACCCTCGCTGGTAATGTTTTACAAAATCCCGGTCGTGTCGGCCCGTACTTCTCCGTGGGGACATTATATATGTCTATAACGTTATATATCCTAACCTAAGGGAACCTAACATCACGGATGTAGTATTTCACAACATTCCTGGCTGGTCGGCCCCACTTCTCGGAGGGAAGATTATATACGTTTATAACGTAGTATAACCTAACCTAACCCATCTAGCACCTCGCTTGTAATGTTTTGCAGAATCCCGGTCGTGTCGGCCCGTACGTCTCGGTGCGGACATTATATACGTCTATAACGTTATATATCCTAACCTAAGGGTACCTAACATCTCGGATGTAGTATTTCACAACATTCCTCGCTGGTCGGCCCCACTTCTCGGTGGGAACATTATATACGTTTATAACGAAGTATAACCTAACCTAACCCATCTAGACCCTCGCTTGTAATGTTTTACAAAATCCCGCTCGTGTCGGCCCTACTTCTCCGTGGGTACATTATATACGTCTATATCGTTATATATCCTAACCTAAGGCAACCTAACATCTCGGATGTAGTATTTTCCAACATTCCTGGCGGGTCGGCCCCTACATCTCGGTGGGCACATTATATACGTCTATATCGTTATATATCCTAACCTAAGGCAACTTAACATCTCCGATGTAGTATTTTCCAACATTCCTGGCGGGTCGGCCCCTACTTCTCGGTGGGCACATTATATACGTCTATATCGTAATGTAACCTAACCTAACCCATCTAGCCCCTCGCTTGTAATGTTTTGCAGAATCCCGGTCGTGTCGGCCCGTACGTCTCGGTGCGGACATTATATACGTCTATAACGTTATATATCCTAACCTAAGCGAACCTAACATCTCGGATGTAGTATTTCACAACATTCCTGTCTGGTCGGCCCCACTTCTCGGTGGGAACATTATATACGTTTATAACGAAGTATAACTTAACCTAACCCATCTAGACCCTCGCTTGTAATGTTTTACAGAATCCCGGTCGTGTCGTCCCGTACGTCTCGGAGCGGACATTATATACGTCTATAACGTTATATATCCTAACCAAAGGCAACCTAACATCTCGGATGTAGCATTTTCCAACATTCCTGGCGGGGCGGCCGCTACTTCTCGGTGGGCACATTATATACGTCTATATCGTAATATAACCAAACCTAACCCATCTAGACCCTCGCTTGTAATGTTTTACAAAATCCCGGTCGTGTCGGCCCGTACTTCTCCGTGGGGACATTATATACGTCTATAACGTTATATATCCTAACCTAAGGGAACCTAACATCTCGGATGTAGTATTTTCCAACATTCCTGGCGGGGCGGCCCCTACTTCTCGGTGGGCACATTATATACGTCTATATCGTAATGTAACCTAACCTAACCCATCCAGCCCCTCGCTTGTAATGTTTTGCAGAATCCCGGTCGTGTCGGCCCGTACGTCTCGGTGCGGACATTATATACGTCTATATCGTTATATATCCTAACCTAAGCGAACCTAACATCTCGGATGTAGTATTTCACAACATTCCTGTCTGGTCGGCCCCACTTCTCGGTGGGAACATTATATACGTTTATAATGAAGTATAACTTAACCTAACCCATCTAGACCCTCGCTTGTAATGTTTTACAGAATCCCTGCCGTGTCGTCCCGTAAGTCTCGGAGCGGACATTATATACGTCTATAACGTTATATATCCTAACCAAAGGCAACCTAACATCTCGGATGTAGTATTTTCCAACATTCCTGGCGGGGCGGCCGCTACTTCTCGGTGGGAACATTATATACGTCTATATCGTAATATAACCTAACCTAACCCATCTAGACCCTCGCTGGTAATGTTTTACAAAATCCCGGTCGTGTCGGCCCGTACTTCTCGGTGGGGACATTATTTACGTCTATAACGTTATATATCCTAACCTAAGGGAACCTAACATCTCGGATGTAGTATTTCACAACATTCCTGGCAGGTCGGCCCCACTTCTCGGTGGGAACATTATATACGTTTATAACGTAGTATAACCTAACCTAACCCATCTAGCCCCTCGCTTGTAATGTTTTGCAGAATCCCTGTCGTGTCGGCCCGTACGTCTCGGTGCGGACATTATATACGTCTATAACGTTATATATACTAACCTAAGCGAACCTAACATCTCGGATGTAGTATTTCACAACATTCCTGGCTGGTCGGCCCCACTTCTCGGTGGGAACATTATATACGTTTATAACGTAATATAACCTAACCTAACCCATCTAGACCCTCGCTGGTAATGTTTTACAAAATCCCGGTCGTGTCGGCCCGTACTTCTCCGTGGGGACATTATATATGTCTATAACGTTATATATCCTAACCTAAGGGAACCTAACATCACGGATGTAGTATTTCATAACATTCCTGGCTGGTCGGCCCCACTTCTCGGTGGGAAGATTATATACGTTTATAACGTAGTATAACCTAACCTAACCCATCTAGCACCTCGCTTGTAATGTTTTGCAGAATCCCGGTCGTGTCGGCCCGTACGTCTCGGTGCGGACATTATATACGTCTATAACGTTATATATCCTAACCTAAGGGTACCTAACATCTCGGATGTAGTATTTCACAACATTCCTGGCTGGTCGGCCCCACTTCTCGGTGGGAACATTATATACGTTTATAACGAAGTATAACCTAACCTAACCCATCTAGACCCTCGCTTGTAATGTTTTACAAAATCCCGCTCGTGTCGGCCTTACTTCTCCGTGGGTACATTATATACGTCTATATCGTTATATATCCTAACCTAAGGCACCCTAACATCTCGGATGTAGTATTTTCCAACATTCCTGGCGGGTCGGCCCCTACATCTCGGTGGGCACATTATATACGTCTATATCGTTATATATCCTAACCTAAGGCAACTTAACATCTCCGATGTAGTATTTTCCAACATTCCTGGCGGGTCGGCCCCTACTTCTCGGTGGGCACATTATATACGTCTATATCGTAATGTAACCTAACCTAACCCATCTAGCCCCTCGCTTGTAATGTTTTGCAGAATCCCGGTCGTGTCGGCCCGTACGTCTCGGTGCGGACATTATATACGTCTATAACGTTATATATCCTAACCTAAGCGAACCTAACATCTCGGATGTAGTATTTCACAACATTCCTGTCTGGTCGGCCCCACTTCTCGGTGGGAACATTATATACGTTTATAGCGAAGTATAACTTAACCTAACCCATCTAGACCCTCGCTTGTAATGTTTTACAGAATCCCGGTCGTGTCGTCCCGTACGTCTCGGAGCGGACATTATATACGTCTATAACGTTATATATCCTAACCAAAGGCAACCTAACATCTCGGATGTAGTATTTTCCAACATTCCTGGCGGGGCGGCCGCTACTTCTCGGTGGGAACATTATTTACGTCTATAACGTAATATAACCTAACCTAACCCATCTAGACCCTCGCTGGTAATGTTTTACAAAATCCCCGTCGTGTCGGCCCGTACTTCTCCGTGGGGACATTATATACGTCTATATCGTTATATATCCTAACCTAAGGGAACCTAACATCTCGGATGTAGTATTTTCGAACATTCCTGGCGGGGCGGCCGCTACTTCTCGGTGGGAACATTATATACGTCTATATCGTAATATAATCTAACCTAACCCATCTCGACCCTCGCTGGTAATGTTTTACAAAATCCCGGTCGTGTCGGCCCGTACTTCTCGGTGGGGACATTATTTACGTCTATAACGTTATATATCCTAACCTAAGGGAACCTAACATCTCGGATGTAGTATTTCACAACATTCCTGGCAGGTCGGCCCCACTTCTCGGTGGGAACATTATATACGTTTATAACGTAGTATAACCTAACCTAACCCATCTAGCCCCTCGCTTGTAATGTTTTGCAGAATCCCTGTCGTGTCGGCCCGTACGTCTCGGTGCGGACATTATATACGTCTATAACGTTATATATACTAACCTAAGCGAACCTAACATCTCGGATGTAGTATTTCACAACATTCCCGGCTGGTCGGCCCCACTTCTCGGTGGGAACATTATATACGTTTATAACGTAATATAACCTAACCTAACCCATCTAGCCCCTCGCTGGTTATGTTTTACAAAATCCCAGTATTGTCGGCCCGTACTTTTCCGTGGGGACATTATATACGTCTATAATTTTATATATCCTAACCTAAGCGAACCTAACATCTCGGATGTAGTATTTCACAACATTCCTGGCTGGTCGGCCCCACTTCTCGGTGGGAACATTATATACGTCTATAACGTAATATAACCTAACCTAATCCATCTAGACCCTCGCTGGTAATGTTTTACAAAATCCCGGTCGTGTCGGCCCGTACTTCTCCGTGGGGACATTATATATGTCTATAACGTTATATATCCTAACCTAAGGGAACCTAACATCACGGATGTAGTATTTCACAACATTCCTGGCTGGTCGGCCCCACTTCTCGGTGGGAAAATTATATACGTTTATAACGTAGTATAACCTAACCTAACCCATCTAGCACCTCGCTTGAAATGTTTTGCAGAATCCCGGTCGTGTCGGCCCGTACGTCTCGGTGCGGACATTATATACGTCTATAACGTTATATATCCTAACCTAAGGGTACCTAACATCTCGGATGTAGTATTTCACAACATTCCTGGCTGGTCGGCCCCACTTCTCGGTGGGAACATTATATACGTTTATAACGAAGTATAACCTAACCTAACCCATCTAGACCCTCGCTTGTAATGTTTTACAAAATCCCGCTCGTGTCGGCCCTACTTCTCCGTGGGTACATTATATACGTCTATAACGTTATATATCCTAACCTAAGGGTACCTAACATCTCGGATGTAGTATTTCACAACATTCCTGGCGGGTCGGCCCCACTTCTCGGTGGGAACATTATATACGTTTATAACGAAGTATAACCTAACCTAACCCATCTAGACCCTCGCTTGTAATGTTTTACAAAATCCCGCTCGTGTCGGCCCTACTTCTCCGTGGGTACATTATATACGTCTATATCGTTATATATCCTAACCTAAGGCAACCTAACATCTCGGATGTAGTATTTTCCAACATTCCTGGCGGGTCGGCCCCTACATCTCGGTGGGCACATTATATACGTCTATATCGTTATATATCCTAACCTAAGGCAACTTAACATCTCCGATGTAGTATTTTCCAACATTCCTGGCGGGTCGGCCCCTACTTCTCGGTGGGAACATTATATACGTCTATATCGTAATATAACCTAACCTAACCCATCTAGCCCATCGCTTGTAATGTTTTGCAGAATCCCGGTCGTGTCGGCCCGTACGTCTCGGTGCGGACATTATATACGTCTATAACGTTATATATCCTAACCTAAGCGTACCTAACATCTCGGATGTAGTATTTCACAACATTCCTGGCTGGTCGGCCCCACTTCTCGGTGGGAACATTATATACGTTTATAACGAAGTATAACTTAACCTAACCCATCTAGACCCTCGCTTGTAATGTTTTACAGAATCCCTGCCGTGTCGTCCCGTAAGTCTCGGAGCGGACATTATATACGTCTATAACGTTATATATCCTAACCAAAGGCAACCTAACATCTCGGATGTAGTATTTTCCAACATTCCTGGCGGGGCGGCCGCTACTTCTCGGTGGGAACATTATTTACGTCTATAACGTAATATAACCTAACCTAATCCATCTAGACCCTCGCTGGTAATGTTTTACAAAATCCCGGTCGTGTCGGCCCGTACTTCTCCGTGGGGACATTATATACGTCTATAACGTTATATATCCTAACCTAAGGGAACCTAACATCTCGGATGTAGTATTTTCCAACATTCCTGGCGGGGCGGCCCCTACTTCTCGGTGGGCACATTATATACGTCTATATCGTAATATAACCTAACCTAACCCATCTAGCACCTCGCTTGTAATGTTTTGCAGAATCCCGGTCGTGTCGGCCCGTACGTCTCGGTGCGGACATTATATACGTCTATAACGTTATATATTCTAACCTAAGCGAACCTAACATCTCGGATGTAGTATATCACAACATTCCTGGCTGGTCGGCCCCACTTCTCGGTGGGAACATTATATACGTTTATAACGAAGTATAACTTAACCTAACCCATCTAGAGCCTCGCTTGTAATGTTTTACAGAATCCCGGCCCTGTCGTCCCGTACGTCTCGGCGCGGACATTATATACGTCTATAACGTTATATATCCTAACCAAAGGCAACCTAACATCTCGAATGTAGTATTTCACAACATTCCTGGCGGGTCGGCCCTCTTCTCGGTGGGAACATTATTTACGTCTATAACGTAATATAACCTAACCTAATCCATCTAGACCCTCGCTGGTAATGTTTTACAAAATCCCGGTCGTGTCGGCCCGTACTTCTCCGTGGGGACATTATATTCGTCTATAACGTTATATATCCTAACCTAAGGGAACCTAACATCTCGGATGTAGTATTTTCCAACATTCCTGGCGGGGCGGCCGCTACTTCTTGGTGGGAACATTATATACGTCTATATCGTAATATAACCTAACCTAACCCATCTAGACCCTCGCTGGTAATGTTTTACAAAATCCCGGTCGTGTCGGCCCGTACTTCTCCGTGGGGACATTATATACATCTATAACGTTATATATCCTAACCTAAGGGAACCTAACATCCCGGATGTAGTATTTTCCAACATTCCTGGCGGGGCGGCCGCTACTTCTTGGTGGGAACATTATATACGTCTATATCGTAATATAACCTAACCTAACCCATCTAGACACTCGCTGGTAATGTTCTACAAAATCCCGGTCGTGTCGTCTCGTACGTCTCGGTGCGGACATTATATACGTCTATAACGTTATATATCCTAACCTAAGGGAACCTAACATCACGGATGTAGTATTTCACAACATACCTGGCTGGTCGGCCCCACTTCTCGGTGGGAAAATTATATACGTTTATAACGTAGTATAACCTAACCTAACCCATCTAGCCCCTCGCTTGTAATGTTTTGCAGAATCCCGGTCGTGTCGGACCGTACGTCTCGGTGCGGACATTATATACGTCTATAACGTTATATATCCTAACCTAAGGGTACCTAACATCTCGCATGTAGTATTTCACAACATTCCTGGCTGGTCGGCCCCACTTCTCGGTGGGAACATTATATACGTTTATAACGTAGTATAACCTAACCTAACCCATCTAGCCCCTCGCTTGTAATGTTTTGCAGAATCCCGGTCGTGTCGGCCCGTACGTCTCGGTGCGGACTTTATATACGTCTATAACGTTATATATCCTAACCTAAGGGTACCTAACATCTCGGATGTAGTATTTCACAACATTCCTGGCTGGTCGGCCCCACTTCTCGGTGGGAACATTATATACGTTTATAACGAAGTATAACCTAACCTAACCCATCTAGACCCTCGCTTGTAATGTTTTACAGAATCCCGGCCCTGTCGTCCCGTACGTCTCGGCGCGGACATTATATACGTCTATAACGTTTTATATCCTAACCAAAGGCAACCTAACATCTCGAATGTAGTATTTCACAACATTCCTGGCGGGTCGGCCCCACTTCTCGGTGGGAGCATTATTTACGTCTATATCGTAATATAACCAAACCTAACCCATCTAGACCCTCGCTGGTAATGTTTTACAAAATCCCGGTCGTGTCGGCCCGTACTTCTCCGTGGGGACATTATATACGTCTATATCGTTATATATCCTAACCTAAGGCAACTTAACATCTCCGATGTAGTATTTTCCAACATTCCTGGCGGGTCGGCCCCTACTTCTCGGTGGGCACATTATATACGTTTATATCGTAATATAACCTAACCTAACCCATCCAGCCCCTCGCTTGTAATGTTTTGCAGAATCCCGGTCGTGTCGGCCCGTACGTCTCGGTGCGGACATTATATACGTCTATAACGTTATATATCCTAACCTAAGCGAACGTAACATCTCGGATGTAGTATTTCACAACATTCCTGGCTGGTCGGCCGCTACTTCTCGGTGGGAACATTATTTACGTCTATAACGTAATATAACCTAACCTAATCCATCTAGACCCTCGCTGGTAATGTTTTACAAAATCCCGGTCGTGTCGGCCCGTACTTCTCCGTGGGGACATTATATACGTCTATAACGTTATATATCCTAACCTAAGGGAACCTAACATCTCGGATGTAGTATTTTCCAACATTCCTGGCGGGGCGGCCCCTACTTCTCGGTGGGCACATTATATACGTCTATATCGTAATATAACCTAACCTAACCCATCTAGCCCCTCGCTTGTAATGTTTTGCAGAATCCCGGTCGTGTCGGCCCGTACGTCTCGGTGCGGACATTATATACGTCTATAACGTTATATATTCTAACCTAAGCGAACCTAACATCTCGGATGTAGTATATCACAACATTCCTGGCTGGTCGGCCCCACTTCTCGGTGGGAACATTATATACGTTTATAACGAAGTATAACTTAACCTAACCCATCTAGAGCCTCGCTTGTAATGTTTTACAGAATCCCGGTCGTGTCGTCCCGTACGTCTCGGTGCGGACATTATATACGTCTATAACGTTATATATCCTAACCAAAGGCAACCTAACATCTCGAATGTAGTATTTCACAACATTCCTGGCGGGTCGGCCCCACTTCTCGGTGGGAGCATTATTTACGTCTATATCGTAATATAACCAAACCTAACCCATCTAGACCCTCGCTGGTAATGTTTTACAAAATCCCGGTCGTGTCGGCCCGTACTTCTCCGTGGGGACATTATATACGTCTATATCGTTATATATCCTAACCTAAGGCAACTTAACATCTCCGATGTAGTATTTTCCAACATTCCTGGCGGGTCGGCCCCTACTTCTCGGTGGGCACATTATATACGTTTATATCGTAATATAACCTAACCTAACCCATCCAGCCCCTCGCTTGTAATGTTTTGCAGAATCCCGGTCGTGTCGGCCCGTACGTCTCGGTGCGGACATTATATACGTCTATAACGTTATATATCCTAACCTAAGCGAACCTAACATCTCGGATGTAGTTATTCACAACATTCCTGGCTGGTCGGCCCCACTTCTCGGTGGGAACATTATATACGTTTATAACGAAGTATAACTTAACCTAACCCATCTAGACCCTCGCTTGTAATGTTTTACAGAATCCCGGCCGTGTCGTCCCGTACTTCTCGGTGGGGACATTATTTACGTCTATAACGTTATATATCCTAACCTAAGGGAACCTAACATCTCGGATGTAGTATTTCACAACATTCCTGGCTGGTCGGCCCCACTTCTCGGTGGGAAAATTATATACGTTTATAACGTAGTATAACCTAACCTAACCCATCTAGCCCCTCGCTTGTAATGTTTTGCAGAATCCCGGTCGTGTCGGCCCGTACGTCTCGGTGCGGACATTATATACGTCTATAACGTTATATATCCTAACCTAAGGGTACCTAACATCTCGCATGTAGTATTTCACAACATTCCTGGCTGGTCGGCCCCACTTCTCGGTGGGAACATTATATACGTTTATAACGAAGTATAACCTAACCTAACCCATCTAGACCCTCGCTTGTAATGTTTTACAGAATCCCGGCCCTGTCGTCCCGTACGTCTCGGCGCGGACATTATATACGTCTATAACGTTTTATATCCTAACCAAAGGCAACCTAACATCTCGAATGTAGTATTTCACAACATTCCTGGCGGGTCGGCCCCACTTCTCGGTGGGAGCATTATTTACGTCTATATCGTAATATAACCAAACCTAACCCATCTAGACCCTCGCTGGTAATGTTTTACAAAATCCCGGTCGTGTCGGCCCGTACTTCTCCGTGGGGACATTATATACGTCTATATCGTTATATATCCTAACCTAAGGCAACTTAACATCTCCGATGTAGTATTTTCCAACATTCCTGGCGGGTCGGCCCCTACTTCTCGGTGGGCACATTATATACGTTTATATCGTAATATAACCTAACCTAACCCATCCAGCCCCTCGCTTGTAATGTTTTGCAGAATCCCGGTCGTGTCGGCCCGTACTTCTCCGTGGGGACATTATATACGTCTATAACGTTATATATCCTAACCTAAGGGAACCTAACATCTCGGATGTAGTATTTTCCAACATTCCTGGCGGGGCGCCCCTACTTCTCGGTGGGCACATTATATACGTCTATATCGTAATATAACCTAACCTAACCCATCTAGCCCCTCGCTTGTAATGTTTTGCAGAATCCCGGTCGTGTCGGCCCGTACGTCTCGGTGCGGACATTATATACGTCTATAACGTTATATATTCTAACCTAAGCGAACCTAACATCTCGGATGTAGTATATCACAACATTCCTGGCTGGTCGGCCCCACTTCTCGGTGGGAACATTATATACGTTTATAACGAAGTATAACTTAACCTAACCCATCTAGAGCCTCGCTTGTAATGTTTTACAGAATCCCGGCCCTGTCGTCCCGTACGTCTCGGCGCGGACATTATATACGTCTATAACGTTATATATCCTAACCAAAGGCAACCTAACATCTCGAATGTAGTATTTCACAACATTCCTGGCGGGTCGGCCCTCTTCTCGGTGGGAACATTATTTACGTCTATAACGTAATATAACCTAACCTAATCCATCTAGACCCTCGCTGGTAATGTTTTACAAAATCCCGGTCGTGTCGGCCCGTACTTCTCCGTGGGGACATTATATTCGTCTATAACGTTATATATCCTAACCTAAGGGAACCTAACATCTCGGATGTAGTATTTTCCAACATTCCTGGCGGGGCGGCCGCTACTTCTTGGTGGGAACATTATATACGTCTATATCGTAATATAACCTAACCTAACCCATCTAGACCCTCGCTGGTAATGTTTTACAAAATCCCGGTCGTGTCGGCCCGTACTTCTCCGTGGGGACATTATATACGTCTATAACGTTATATATCCTAACCTAAGGGAACCTAACATCCCGGATGTAGTATTTTCCAACATTCCTGGCGGGGCGGCCGCTACTTCTTGGTGGGAACATTATATACGTCTATATCGTAATATAACCTAACCTAACCCATCTAGACACTCGCTGGTAATGTTCTACAAAATCCCGGTCGTGTCGTCTCGTACGTCTCGGTGCGGACATTATATACGTCTATAACGTTATATATCCTAACCTAAGGGAACCTAACATCACGGATGTAGTATTTCACAACATTCCTGGCTGGTCGGCCCCACTTCTCGGTGGGAAAATTATATACGTTTATAACGTAGTATAACCTAACCTAACCCATCTAGCCCCTCGCTTGTAATGTTTTGCAGAATCCCGGTCGTGTCGGACCGTACGTCTCGGTGCGGACATTATATACGTCTATAACGTTATATATCCTAACCTAAGGGTACCTAACATCTCGCATGTAGTATTTCACAACATTCCTGGCTGGTCGGCCCCACTTCTCGGTGGGAACATTATATACGTTTATAACGTAGTATAACCTAACCTAACCCATCTAGCCCTTCGCTTGTAATGTTTTGCAGAATCCCGGTCGTGTCGGCCCGTACGTCTCGGTGCGGACTTTATATACGTCTATAACGTTATATATCCTAACCTAAGGGTACCTAACATCTCGGATGTAGTATTTCACAACATTCCTGGCTGGTCGGCCCCACTTCTCGGTGGGAACATTATATACGTTTATAACGAAGTATAACCTAACCTAACCCATCTAGACCCTCGCTTGTAATGTTTTACAGAATCCCGGCCCTGTCGTCCCGTACGTCTCGGCGCGGACATTATATACGTCTATAACGTTTTATATCCTAACCAAAGGCAACCTAACATCTCGAATGTAGTATTTCACAACATTCCTGGCTGGTCGGCCCCACTTCTCGGTGGGAGCATTATTTACGTCTATATCGTAATATAACCAAACCTAACCCATCTAGACCCTCGCTGGTAATGTTTTACAAAATCCCGGTCGTGTCGGCCCGTACTTCTCCGTGGGGACATTATATACGTCTATATCGTTATATATCCTAACCTAAGGCAACTTAACATCTCCGATGTTGTATTTTCCAACATTCCTGGCGGGTCGGCCCCTACTTCTCGGTGGGCACATTATATACGTTTATATCGTAATATAACCTAACCTAACCCATCCAGCCCCTCGCTTGTAATGTTTTGCAGAATCCCGGTCGTGTCGGCCCGTACGTCTCGGTGCGGACATTATATACGTCTATAACGTTATATATCCTAACCTAAGCGAACCTAACATCTCGGATGTAGTATTTCACAACATTCCTGGCTGGTCGGCCCCACTTCTCGGTGGGAACATTATATACGTTTATAACGAAGTATAACTTAACCTAACCCATCTAGACCCTCGCTTGTAATGTTTTACAGAATCCCTGCCGTGTCGTCCCGTAAGTCTCGGAGCGGACATTATATACGTCTATAACGTTATATATCCTAACCAAAGGCAACCTAACATCTCGGATGTAGTATTTTCCAACATTCCTGGCGGGGCGGCCGCTACTTCTCGGTGGGAACATTATTTACGTCTATAACGTAATATAACCTAACCTAATCCATCTAGACCCTCGCTGGTAATGTTTTACAAAATCCCGGTCGTGTCGGCCCGTACTTCTCCGTGGGGACATTATATACGTCTATAACGTTATATATCCTAACCTAAGGGAACCTAACATCTCGGATGTAGTATTTTCCAACATTCCTGGCGGGGCGGCCCCTACTTCTCGGTGGGCACATTATATACGTCTATATCGTAATATAACCTAACCTAACCCATCTAGCCCCTCGCTTGTAATGTTTTGCAGAATCCCGGTCGTGTCGGCCCGTACGTCTCGGTGCGGACATTATATACGTCTATAACGTTATATATTCTAACCTAAGCGAACCTAACATCTCGGATGTAGTATATCACAACATTCCTGGCTGGTCCGCCCCACTTCTCGGTGGGAACATTATATACGTTTATAACGAAGTATAACTTAACCTAACCCATCTAGAGCCTCGCTTGTAATGTTTTACAGAATCCCGGTCGTGTCGTCCCGTACGTCTCGGTGCGGACATTATATACGTCTATAACGTTATATATCCTAACCAAAGGCAACCTAACATCTCGAATGTAGTATTTCACAACATTCCTGGCGGGTCGGCCCTCTTCTCGGTGGGAACATTATTTACGTCTATAACGTAATATAACCTAACCTAATCCATCTAGACCCTCGCTGGTAATGTTTTACAAAATCCCGGTCGTGTCGGCCCGTACTTCTCCGTGGGGACATTATATTCGTCTATAACGTTATATATCCTAACCTAAGGGAACCTAACATCTCGGATGTAGTATTTTCCAACATTCCTGGCGGGGCGGCCGCTACTTCTTGGTGGGAACATTATATACGTCTATATCGTAATATAACCTAACCTAACCCATCTAGACCCTCGCTGGTAATGTTTTACAAAATCCCGGTCGTGTCGGCCCGTACTTCTCCGTGGGGACATTATATACGTCTATAACGTTATATATCCTAACCTAAGGGAACCTAACATCCCGGATGTAGTATTTTCCAACATTCCTGGCGGGGCGGCCGCTACTTCTTGGTGGGAACATTATATACGTCTATATCGTAATATAACCTAACCTAACCCATCTAGACACTCGCTGGTAATGTTCTACAAAATCCCGGTCGTGTCGTCTCGTACGTCTCGGTGCGGACATTATATACGTCTATAACGTTATATATCCTAACCTAAGGGAACCTAACATCACGGATGTAGTATTTCACAACATTCCTGGCTGGTCGGCCCCACTTCTCGGTGGGAAAATTATATACGTTTATAACGTAGTATAACCTAACCTAACCCATCTAGCCCCTCGCTTGTAATGTTTTGCAGAATCCCGGTCGCGTCGGACCGTACGTCTCGGTGCGGACATTATATACGTCTATAACGTTATATATCCTAACCTAAGGGTACCTAACATCTCGCATGTAGTATTTCACAACATTCCTGGCTGGTCGGCCCCACTTCTCGGTGGGAACATTATATACGTTTATAACGTAGTATAACCTAACCTAACCCATCTAGCCCCTCGCTTGTAATGTTTTGCAGAATCCCGGTCGTGTCGGCCCGTACGTCTCGGTGCGGACTTTATATACGTCTATAACGTTATATATCCTAACCTAAGGGTACCTAACATCTCGGATGTAGTATTTCACAACATTCCTGGCTGGTCGGCCCCACTTCTCGGTGGGAACATTATATACGTTTATAACGAAGTATAACCTAACCTAACCCATCTAGACCCTCGCTTGTAATGTTTTACAGAATCCCGGCCCTGTCGTCCCGTACGTCTCGGCGCGGACATTATATACGTCTATAACGTTTTATATCCTAATCAAAGGCAACCTAACATCTCGAATGTAGTATTTCACAACATTCCTGGCGGGTCGGCCCCACTTCTCGGTGGGAGCATTATTTACGTCTATATCGTAATATAACCAAACCTAACCCATCTAGACCCTCGCTGGTAATGTTTTACAAAATCCCGGTCGTGTCGGCCCGTACTTCTCCGTGGGGACATTATATACGTCTATATCGTTATATATCCTAACCTAAGGCAACTTAACATCTCCGATGTAGTATTTTCCAACATTCCTGGCGGGTCGGCCCCTACTTCTCGGTGGGCACATTATATACGTTTATATCGTAATATAACCTAACCTAACCCATCCAGCCCCTCGCTTGTAATGTTTTGCAGAATCCCGGTCGTGTCGGCCCGTACGTCTCGGTGCGGACATTATATACGTCTATAACGTTATATATCCTAACCTAAGCGAACCTAACATCTCGGATGTAGTATTTCACAACATTCCTGGCTGGTCGGCCCCACTTCTCGGTGGGAACATTATATACGTTTATAACGAAGTATAACTTAACCTAACCCATCTAGACCCTCGCTCGTAATGTTTTACAGAATCCCTGCCGTGTCGTCCCGTAAGTCTCGGAGCGGACATTATATACGTCTATAACGTTATATATCCTAACCAAAGGCAACCTAACATCTCGGATGTAGTATTTTCCAACATTCCTGGCGGGGCGGCCGCTACTTCTCGGTGGGAACATTATTTACGTCTATAACGTAATATAACCTAACCTAATCCATCTAGACCCTCGCTGGTAATGTTTTACAAAATCCCGGTCGTGTCGGCCCGTACTTCTCCGTGGGGACATTATATACGTCTATAACGTTATATATCCTAACCTAAGGGAACCTAACATCTCGGATGTAGTATTTTCCAACATTCCTGGCGGGGCGGCCCCTACTTCTCGGTGGGCACATTATATACCTCTATATCGTAATATAACCTAACCTAACCCATCTAGCCCCTCGCTTGTAATGTTTTGCAGAATCCCGGTCGTGTCGGCCCGTACGTCTCGGTGCGGACATTATATACGTCTACAACGTTATATATTCTAACCCAAGCGAACCTAACATCTCGGATGTAGTATATCACAACATTCCTGGCTGGTCGGCCCCACTTCTCGGTGGGAACATTATATACGTTTATAACGAAGTATAACTTAACCTAACCCATCTAGAGCCTCGCTTGTAATGTTTTACAGAATCCCGGTCGTGTCGTCCCGTACGTCTCGGTGCGGACATTATATACGTCTATAACGTTATATATCCTAACCAAAGGCAACCTAACATCTCGAATGTAGTATTTCACAACATTCCTGGCGGGTCGACCCTCTTCTAGGTGGGAACATTATTTACGTCTATAACGTAATATAACCTAACCTAATCCATCTAGACCCTCGCTGGTAATGTTTTACAAAATCCCGGTCGTGTCGGCCCGTACTTCTCCGTGGGGACATTATATTCGTCTATAACGTTATATATCCTAACCTAAGGGAACCTAACATCTCGGATGTAGTATTTTCCAACATTCCTGGCGGGGCGGCCGCTACTTCTTGGTGGGAACATTATATACGTCTATATCGTAATATAACCTAACCTAACCCATCTAGACCCTCGCTGGTAATGTTTTACAAAATCCCGGTCGTGTCGGCCCGTACTTCTCCGTGGGGACATTATATACGTCTATAACGTTATATATCCTAACCTAAGGGAACCTAACATCCCGGATGTAGTATTTTCCAACATTCCTGGCGGGGCGGCCGCTACTTCTTGGTGGGAACATTATATACGTCTATATCGTAATATAACCTAACCTAACCCATCTAGACACTCGCTGGTAATGTTCTACAAAATCCCGGTCGTGTCGTCTCGTACGTCTCGGTGCGGACATTATATACGTCTATAACGTTATATATCCTAACCTAAGGGAACCTAACATCACGGATGTAGTATTTCACAACATTCCTGGCTGGTCGGCCCCACTTCTCGGTGGGAAAATTATATACGTTTATAACGTAGTATAACCTAACCTAACCCATCTAGCCCCTCGCTTGTAATGTTTTGCAGAATCCCGGTCGCGTCGGACCGTACGTCTCGGTGCGGACATTATATACGTCTATAACGTTATATATCCTAACCTAAGGGTACCTAACATCTCGCATGTAGTATTTCACAACATTCCTGGCTGGTCGGCCCCACTTCTCGGTGGGAACATTATATACGTTTATAACGTAGTATAACCTAACCTAACCCATCTAGCCCCTCGCTTGTAATGTTTTGCAGAATCCCGGTCGTGTCGGCCCGTACGTCTCGGTGCGGACTTTATATACGTCTATAACGTTATATATCCTAACCTAAGGGTACCTAACATCTCGGATGTAGTATTTCACAACATTCCTGGCTGGTCGGCCCCACTTCTCGGTGGGAACATTATATACGTTTATAACGAAGTATAACCTAACCTAACCCATCTAGACCCTCGCTTGTAATGTTTTACAGAATCCCGGCCCTGTCGTCCCGTACGTCTCGGCGCGGACATTATATACGTCTATAACGTTTTATATCCTAATCAAAGGCAACCTAACATCTCGAATGTAGTATTTCACAACATTCCTGGCGGGTCGGCCCCACTTCTCGGTGGGAGCATTATTTACGTCTATATCGTAATATAACCAAACCTAACCCATCTAGACCCTCGCTGGTAATGTTTTACAAAATCCCGGTCGTGTCGGCCCGTACTTCTCCGTGGGGACATTATATACGTCTATATCGTTATATATCCTAACCTAAGGCAACTTAACATCTCCGATGTAGTATTTTCCAACATTCCTGGCGGGTCGGCCCCTACTTCTCGGTGGGCACATTATATACGTTTATATCGTAATATAACCTAACCTAACCCATCCAGCCCCTCGCTTGTAATGTTTTGCAGAATCCCGGTCGTGTCGGCCCGTACGTCTCGGTGCGGACATTATATACGTCTATAACGTTATATATCCTAACCTAAGCGAACCTAACATCTCGGATGTAGTATTTCACAACATTCCTGGCTGGTCGGCCCCACTTCTCGGTGGGAACATTATATACGTTTATAACGAAGTATAACTTAACCTAACCCATCTAGACCCTCGCTCGTAATGTTTTACAGAATCCCTGCCGTGTCGTCCCGTAAGTCTCGGAGCGGACATTATATACGTCTATAACGTTATATATCCTAACCAAAGGCAACCTAACATCTCGGATGTAGTATTTTCCAACATTCCTGGCGGGGCGGCCGCTACTTCTCGGTGGGAACATTATTTACGTCTATAACGTAATATAACCTAACCTAATCCATCTAGACCCTCGCTGGTAATGTTTTACAAAATCCCGGTCGTGTCGGCCCGTACTTCTCCGTGGGGACATTATATACGTCTATAACGTTATATATCCTAACCTAAGGGAACCTAACATCTCGGATGTAGTATTTTCCAACATTCCTGGCGGGGCGGCCCCTACTTCTCGGTGGGCACATTATATACCTCTATATCGTAATATAACCTAACCTAACCCATCTAGCCCCTCGCTTGTAATGTTTTGCAGAATCCCGGTCGTGTCGGCCCGTACGTCTCGGTGCGGACATTATATACGTCTACAACGTTATATATTCTAACCCAAGCGAACCTAACATCTCGGATGTAGTATATCACAACATTCCTGGCTGGTCGGCCCCACTTCTCGGTGGGAACATTATATACGTTTATAACGAAGTATAACTTAACCTAACCCATCTAGAGCCTCGCTTGTAATGTTTTACAGAATCCCGGTCGTGTCGTCCCGTACGTCTCGGTGCGGACATTATATACGTCTATAACGTTATATATCCTAACCAAAGGCAACCTAACATCTCGAATGTAGTATTTCACAACATTCCTGGCGGGTCGGCCCTCTTCTCGGTGGGAACATTATTTACGTCTATAACGTAATATAACCTAACCTAATCCATCTAGACCCTCGCTGGTAATGTTTTACAAAATCCCGGTCGTGTCGGCCCGTACTTCTCCGTGGGGACATTATATTCGTCTATAACGTTATATATCCTAACCTAAGGGAACCTAACATCTCGGATGTAGTATTTTCCAACATTCCTGGCGGGGCGGCCGCTACTTCTTGGTGGGAACATTATATACGTCTATATCGTAATATAACCTAACCTAACCCATCTAGACCCTCGCTGGTAATGTTTTACAAAATCCCGGTCGTGTCGGCCCGTACTTCTCCGTGGGGACATTATATACGTCTATAACGTTATATATCCTAACCTAAGGGAACCTAACATCCCGGATGTAGTATTTTCCAACATTCCTGGCGGGGCGGCCGCTACTTCTTGGTGGGAACATTATATACGTCTATATCGTAATATAACCTAACCTAACCCATCTAGACCCTCGCTGGTTATGTTTTACAAAATCCCAGTCGTGTCGGCCCTTACTGTTCCGTGGTGACATTATATACGTCTATAATTTTATATATCCTAACCTAAGGCAACTTAACATCTCGGATGTAGTATTTTCCAACATTCCTGGCGGGTCAGTCCCTACTTCTCGGTCGGCACATTATATACGTCTATATCGTAATATAACCTAACCTAACCCATCTAGACCCTCGCTGGTAATGTTTTACAGAATCCCGGTCGTGTCGTCTCGTACGTCTCGGTGCGGACATTATATACGTCTATAACGTTATATATCCTAACCTAAGGGAACCTAACATCACGGATGTAGTATTTCACAACATTCCTGGCTGGTCGGCCCCACTTCTCGGTGGGAAAATTATATAAGTTTATAACGTAGTATAACCTAACCTAACCCATCCAGCCCCTCGCTTGTAATGTTTTGCAGAATCCCGGTCGTGTCGGCCCGTACGTCTCGGTGCGGACATTATATACGTCTATAACGTTATATATCCTAACCTAAGCGAACCTAACATCTCGGATGTAGTATTTCACAACATTCCTGGCTGGTCGGCCCCACTTCTCGGTGGGAACATTATATACGTCTATAACGTAATATAACCTAACCTAATCCATCTAGACCCTCGCTGGTAATGTTTTACAAAATCCCGGTCGTGTCGGCCCGTACTTCTCCGTGGGGACATTATATATGTCTATAACGTTATATATCCTAACCTAAGGGAACCTAACATCACGGATGCAGTATTTCACAACATTCCTGGCTGGTCGGCCCCACTTCTCGGTGGGAACATTATATACGTTTATAACGAAGTATAACTTAACCTAACCCATCTAGACCCTCGCTTGTAATGTTTTACAGAATCCCGGTCGTGTCGTCCCGTACGTCTCGGTGCGGGAATTATATACGTCTATATCGTTATATATCCTAACCTAAGGCAACCTAACATCTCGGATGTAGTATTTTCCAACATTCCTGGCGGGTCGGCCCCTACATCTCGGTGGGCACATTATATACGTCCTAATCGTTATATATCCTAACCTAAGGCAACTTAACATCTCCGATGTAGTATTTTCCAACATTCCTGGCGGGTCGGCCCCTACTTCTCGGTGGGCACATTATATACGTCTATATCGTAATATAACCTAACCTAACCCATCTAGCCCCTCGCTTGTAATGTTTTGCAGAATCCCGGTCGTGTCGGCCCGTACGTCTCGGTGCGGACATTATATACGTCTATAACGTTATATATCCTAACCTAAGCGAACCTAACATCTCGGATGTAGTATTTCACAACATTCCTGGCTGGTCGGCCCCACTTCTCGGTGGGAACATTATATACGTTTATAACGAAGTATAACTTAACCTAACCCATCCAGCCCCTCGCTTGTAATGTTTTGCAGAATCCCGGTCGTGTCGTCCCGTACGTCTCGGTGCGGACATTATATACGTCTATAACGTTATATATCCTAACCAAAGGCAACCTAACATCTCGAATGTAGTATTTCACAACATTCCTGGCGGGTCGGCCCTCTTCTCGGTGGGAACATTATTTACGTCTATAACGTAATATAACCTAACCTAATCCATCTAGACCCTCGCTGGTAATGTTTTACAAAATCCCGGTCGTGTCGGCCCGTACTTCTCCGTGGGGACATTATATTCGTCTATAACGTTATATATCCTAACCTAAGGGAACCTAACATCTCGGATGTAGTATTTTCCAACATTCCTGGCGGGGCGGCCGCTACTTCTTGGTGGGAACATTATATACGTCTATATCGTAATATAACCTAACCTAACCCATCTAGACCCTCGCTGGTAATGTTTTACAAAATCCCGGTCGTGTCGGCCCGTACTTCTCCGTGGGGACATTATATACGTCTATAACGTTATATATCCTAACCTAAGGGAACCTAACATCCCGGATGTAGTATTTTCCAACATTCCTGGCGGGGCGGCCGCTACTTCTTGGTGGGAACATTATATACGTCTATATCGTAATATAACCTAACCTAACCCATCTAGACCCTCGCTGGTAATGTTCTACAAAATCCCGGTCGTGTCGTCTCGTACGTCTCGGTGCGGACATTATATACGTCTATAACGTTATATATCCTAACCTAAGGGAACCTAACATTACGGATGTAGTATTTCACAACATTCCTGGCTGGTCGGCCCCACTTCTCGGTGGGAAAATTATATACGTTTATAACGTAGTATAACCTAACCTAACCCATCTAGCCCCTCGCTTGTAATGTTTTGCAGAATCCCGGTCGTGTCGGACCGTACGTCTCGGTGCGGACATTATATACGTCTATAACGTTATATATCCTAACCTAAGGGTACCTAACATCTCGCATGTAGTATTTCACAACATTCCTGGCTGGTCGGCCCCACTTCTCGGTGGGAACATTATATACGTTTATAACGAAGTATAACCTAACCTAACCCATCTAGACCCTCGCTTGTAATGTTTTACAGAATCCCGGCCGTGTCGTCCCGTACTTCTCGGTGGGGACATTATTTACGTCTATAACGTTATATATCCTAACCTAAGGGAACCTAACATCTCGGATGTAGTATTTCACAACATTCCTGGCTGGTCGGCCCCACTTCTCGGTGGGAAAATTATATACGTTTATAACGTAGTATAACCTAACCTAACCCATCTAGCCCCTCGCTTGTAATGTTTTGCAGAATCCCGGTCGTGTCGGCCCGTACGTCTCGGTGCGGACATTATATACGTCTATAACGTTATATATCCTAACCTAAGCGAACCTAACATCTCGGATGTAGTATTTCACAACATTCCGGGCTGGTCGGCCCCACTTCTCGGTGGGAACATTATATACGTTTATAACGTAATATAACCTAACCTAACCCATCTAGCCCCTCGCTGGTTATGTTTTACAAAATCCCAGTCGTGTCGGCCCGTACTGTTCCGTGGTGACATTATATACGTCTATAATTTTATATATCCTAACCTAAGGCAACTTAACATCTCGGATGTAGTATTTTCCAACATTCCTGGCGGGTCAGTCCCTACTTCTCGGTCGGCACATTATATACGTCTATATCGTAATATAACCTAACCTAACCCATCTAGACCCTCGCTGGTAATGTTTTACAGAATCCCGGTCGTGTCGTCTCGTACGTCTCGGTGCGGACATTATATACGTCTATAACGTTATATATCCTAACCTAAGCGAACCTAAGATCTCGGATGTAGTATTTCACAACATTCCTGGCTGGTCGGCCCCACTTCTCGGTGGGAACATTATATACGTTTATAACGAAGTATAACTTAACCTAACCCATCCAGCCCCTCGCTTGTAATGTTTTGCAGAATCCCGGTCGTGTCGTCCCGTACGTCTCGGTGCGGACATTATATACGTCTATAACGTTATATATCCTAACCAAAGGCAACCTAACATCTCGAATGTAGTATTTCACAACATTCCTGGCGGGTCGGCCCTCTTCTCGGTGGGAACATTATTTACGTCTATAACGTAATATAACCTAACCTAATCCATCTAGACCCTCGCTGGTAATGTTTTACAAAATCCCGGTCGTGTCGGCCCGTACTTCTCCGTGGGGACATTATATTCGTCTATAACGTTATATATCCTAACCTAAGGGAACCTAACATCTCGGATGTAGTATTTTCCAACATTCCTGGCGGGGCGGCCGCTACTTCTTGGTGGGAACATTATATACGTCTATATCGTAATATAACCTAACCTAACCCATCTAGACCCTCGCTGGTAATGTTTTACAAAATCCCGGTCGTGTCGGCCCGTACTTCTCCGTGGGGACATTATATACGTCTATAACGTTATATATCCTAACCTAAGGGAACCTAACATCCCGGATGTAGTATTTTCCAACATTCCTGGCGGGGCGGCCGCTACTTCTTGGTGGGAACATTATATACGTCTATATCGTAATATAACCTAACCTAACCCATCTAGACCCTCGCTGGTAATGTTCTACAAAATCCCGGTCGTGTCGTCTCGTACGTCTCGGTGCGGACATTATATACGTCTATAACGTTATATATCCTAACCTAAGGGAACCTAACATTACGGATGTAGTATTTCACAACATTCCTGGCTGGTCGGCCCCACTTCTCGGTGGGAAAATTATATACGTTTATAGCGTAGTATAACCTAACCTAACCCATCTAGCCCCTCGCTTGTAATGTTTTGCAGAATCCCGGTCGTGTCGGACCGTACGTCTCGGTGCGGACATTATATACGTCTATAACGTTATATATCCTAACCTAAGGGTACCTAACATCTCGCATGTAGTATTTCACAACATTCCTGGCTGGTCGGCCCCACTTCTCGGTGGGAACATTATATACGTTTATAACGAAGTATAACCTAACCTAAACCATCTAGACCCTCGCTTGTAATGTTTTACAGAATCCCGGCCGTGTCGTCCCGTACTTCTCGGTGGGGACATTATTTACGTCTATAACGTTATATATCCTAACCTAAGGGAACCTAACATCTCGGATGTAGTATTTCATAACATTCCTGGCTGGTCGGCCCCACTTCTCGGTGGGAAAATTATATACGTTTATAACGTAGTATAACCTAACCTAACCCATCTAGCCCCTCGCTTGTAATGTTTTGCAGAATCCCGGTCGTGTCGGCCCGTACGTCTCGGTGCGGACATTATATACGTCTATAACGTTATATATCCTAACCTAAGCGAACCTAACATCTCGGATGTAGTATTTCACAACATTCCGGGCTGGTCGGCCCCACTTCTCGGTGGGAACATTATATACGTTTATAACGTAATATAACCTAACCTAACCCATCTAGCCCCTCGCTGGTTATGTTTTACAAAATCCCAGTCGTGTCGGCCCGTACTGTTCCGTGGTGACATTATATACGTCTATAATTTTATATATCCTAACCTAAGGCAACTTAACATCTCGGATGTAGTATTTTCCAACATTCCTGGCGGGTCAGTCCCTACTTCTCGGTCGGCACATTATATACGTCTATATCGTAATATAACCTAACCTAACCCATCTAGACCCTCGCTGGTAATGTTTTACAGAATCCCGGTCGTGTCGTCTCGTACGTCTCGGTGCGGACATTATATACGTCTATAACGTTATATATCCTAACCAAAGGCAACTAAACATCTCGGATGTAGTATTTTCCAACATTCCTGGCGGGTCGGCCCCACACTTCGGTGGGAACATTATTTACGTCTATAACGTAATATAACCTAACCTAATCCATCTAGACCCTCGCTGGTAATGTTTTACAAAATCCCGGTCGTGTCGGCCCGTACTTCTCCGTGGGTACATTATATACGTCTATAACGTTATATATCCTAACCTAAGGGAACCTAACATCTCGGATGTAGTATTTTCCAACATTCCTGGCGGGGGGGCCGCTACTTCTTGGTGGGAACATTATATACGTCTATATCGTAATATAACCTAACCTAACCCATCTAGACCCTCGCTGGTAGTGTTCTACAAAATCCCGGTCGTGTCGTCTCGTACGTCTCGGTGCGGACATTATATACGTCTATAGCGTCATATATCCTAACCTAAGGGAACCTAACATCACGGATGTAGTATTTCACAACATTCCTGGCTTGTCGGCCCCACTTCTCGGTGGGAAAATTATATACGTTTATAACGTAGTATAACCTAACCTAACCCATCCAGCCCCTCGCTTGTAATGTTTTGCAGAATCCCGGTCGTGTCGGCCCGTACGTCTCCGTGCGGACATTATATACGTCTATAACGTTATATATCCTAACCTAAGGGTACCTAACATCTCGCATGTAGTATTTCACAACATTCCTGGCTGGTCGGTCCCACTTCTCGGTGGGAACATTATATACGTTTATAACGAAGTATAACCTAACCTAACCCATCTAGACCCTCGCTTGTAATGTTTTACAGAATCCCAGTCGTGTCGTCCCGTACGTCTCGGCGCGGACATTATATACGTCTATAACGTTTTATATCCTAACCAAAGGCAACCTAACATCTCGAATGTAGTATTTCACAACATTCCTGGCGGGTCAGTCCCTACTTCTCGGTGGGCACATTATATACGACTATATCGTAATATAACCTAACCTAACCCATCTAGACCCTCGCTTGTAATGTTTTACAGAATCCCGGTCGTGTCGTCTCGTACGTCTCGGTGCGGACATTATATACGTCTATAACGTTATATATCCTAACCTAAGCGAACCTAACATCTCGGATGTAGTATTTCACAACATTCCTGGCTGGTCGGCCCCACTTCTCGGTGGGAACATTATATACGTTTATAACGAAGTATAACCTAACCTAATCCATCTAGCCCCTCGCTTGTAATGTTTTGCAGAATCCCGGTCGTGTCGTCCCGTACGTCTCGGTGCGGGAATTATATACGTCTATAACGTTATATATCCTAACCAAAGGCAACCTAACATCTCGAATGTAGAATTTCACAACATTCCTGGCGGGTCGGCCCCACTTCTCGGTGGGAACATTATTTACGTCTATAACGTAATATAACCTAACCTAATCCATCTAGACCCTCGCTGGTAATGTTTTACAAAATCCCGGTCGTGTCGGCTCGTACTTCTCCGTGGGGACATTATATACGTCTATATCGTTATATATCCTAACCTAAGGCAACTTAACATCTCCGATGTAGTATTTTCCAACATTCCTGGCGGGTCGGCCCCTCCTTCTCGGTGGGCACATTATATACGTCTATATCGTAATATAACCTAACCTAACCCATCTAGACCCTCGCTTGTAATGTTTTGCAGAATCCCGGTCGTGTCGTCCCGTACGTCTCGGTGCGGACATTATATACGTCTATAACGTTATATATCCTAACCAAAGGCAACCTAATATCTCGAATGTAGTATTTCACAACATTCCTGTCTGGTCGGCCCCACTTCTCGGTGGGGACATTATATACGTCTATATCGTAATATAACCTAACCTAACCAATCTAGACCCTCGCTGGTAATGTTCTACAAAATCCCGGTCGTGTCGTCTCGTACGTCTCGGTGCGGACATTATATACGTCTATAACGTTATATATCCTAACCTAAGGGAACCTAACATCACGGATGTAGTATTTCACAACATTCCTGGCTTGTCGGCCCCACTTCTCGGTGGGAAAATTATATACGTTTATAACGTAGTATAACCTAACCTAACCCATCCAGCCCCTCGCTTGTAATGTTTTGCAGAATCCCGGTCGTGTCGGCCCGTACGTCTCCGTGCGGACATTATATACGTCTATAACGTTATATATCCTAACCTAAGGGTACCTAACATCTCGCATGTAGTATTTCACAACATTCCTGGCTGGTCGGCCCCACTTCTCGGTGGGAAAATTATATACGTTTATAACGTAGTATAACCTAACCTAACCCATCTAGCCCCTCGCTTGTAATGTTTTGCAGAATCCCGGTCGTGTCGGCCCGTACGTCTCGGTGCGGACATTATATACGTCTATAACGTTATATATCCTAACCTAAGCGAACCTAACATCTCGGATGTAGTATTTCACAACATTCCTGGCTGGTCGGCCCCACTTCTCGGTGGGAACATTATATACGTTTATAACGAAGTATAACTTAACCTAACCCATCCAGCCCCTCGCTTGTAATGTTTTGCAGAATCCCGGTCGTGTCGGCCCGTACTGTTCCGTGGTGACATTATATACGTCTATAATTTTATATAACCTAACCTAAGGCAACTTAACATCTCGGATGTAGTATTTTCCAACATTCCTGGCGGGTCAGTCCCTACTTCTCGGTGGGCACATTATATACGTCTATATCGTAATATAACCTAACCTAACCCATCTAGACCCTCGCTGGTAATGTTTTACAGAATCCCGGTCGTGTCGTCTCGTACGTCTCGGTGCGGACATTATATACGTCTATAACGTTATATATCCTAACCAAAGGCAACCTAATATCTCGAATGTAGTATTTCACAACATTCCTGTCTGGTCGGCCCCACTTCTCGGTGGGGACATTATATACGTCTATATCGTAATATAACCTAACCTAACCAATCTAGACCCTCGCTGGTAATGTTCTACAAAATCCCGGTCGTGTCGTCTCGTACGTCTCGGTGCGGACATTATATACGTCTATAACGTTATATATCCTAACCTAAGGGAACCTAACATCACGGATGTAGTATTTCACAACATTCCTGGCTTGTCGGCCCCACTTCTCGGTGGGAAAATTATATACGTTTATAACGTAGTATAACCTAACCTAACCCATCCAGCCCCTCGCTTGTAATGTTTTGCAGAATCCCGGTCGTGTCGGCCCGTACGTCTCCGTGCGGACATTATATACGTCTATAACGTTATATATCCTAACCTAAGGGTACCTAACATCTCGCATGTAGTATTTCACAACATTCCTGGCTGGTCGGCCCCACTTCTCGGTGGGAAAATTATATACGTTTATAACGTAGTATAACCTAACCTAACCCATCTAGCCCCTCGCTTGTAATGTTTTGCAGAATCCCGGTCGTGTCGGCCCGTACGTCTCGGTGCGGACATTATATACGTCTATAACGTTATATATCCTAACCTAAGCGAACCTAACATCTCGGATGTAGTATTTCACAACATTCCTGGCTGGTCGGCCCCACTTCTCGGTGGGAACATTATATACGTTTATAACGAAGTATAACTTAACCTAACCCATCCAGCCCCTCGCTTGTAATGTTTTGCAGAATCCCGGTCGTGTCGGCCCGTACTGTTCCGTGGTGACATTATATACGTCTATAATTTTATATAACCTAACCTAAGGCAACTTAACATCTCGGATGTAGTATTTTCCAACATTCCTGGCGGGTCAGTCCCTACTTCTCGGTCGGCACATTATATACGTCTATATCGTAATATAACCTAACCTAACCCATCTAGACCCTCGCTGGTAATGTTTTACAGAATCCCGGTCGTGTCGTCTCGTACGTCTCGGTGCGGACATTATATACGTCTATAACGTTATATATCCTAACCAAAGGCAACTAAACATCTCGGATGTAGTATTTTCCAACATTCCTGGCGGGTCGGCCCCACACTTCGGTGGGAACATTATTTACGTCTATAACGTAATATAACCTAACCTAATCCATCTAGACCCTCGCTGGTAATGTTTTACAAAATCCCGGTCGTGTCGGCCCGTACTTCTCCGTGGGTACATTATATACGTCTATAACGTTATATATCCTAACCTAAGGGAACCTAACATCTCGGATGTAGTATTTTCCAACATTCCTGGCGGGGGGGCCGCTACTTCTTGGTGGGAACATTATATACGTCTATATCGTAATATAACCTAACCTAACCCATCTAGACCCTCGCTGGTAGTGTTCTACAAAATCCCGGTCGTGTCGTCTCGTACGTCTCGGTGCGGACATTATATACGTCTATAACGTCATATATCCTAACCTAAGGGAACCTAACATCACGGATGTAGTATTTCACAACATTCCTGGCTTGTCGGCCCCACTTCTCGGTGGGAAAATTATATACGTTTATAACGTAGTATAACCTAACCTAACCCATCCAGCCCCTCGCTTGTAATGTTTTGCAGAATCCCGGTCGTGTCGGCCCGTACGTCTCCGTGCGGACATTATATACGTCTATAACGTTATATATCCTAACCTAAGGGTACCTAACATCTCGAATGTAGTATTTCACAACATTCCTGGCGGGTCAGTCCCTACTTCTCGGTGGGCACATTATATACGACTATATCGTAATATAACCTAACCTAACCCATCTAGACCCTCGCAGGTAATGTTTTACAGAATCCCGGTCGTGTCGTCTCGTACGTCTCGGTGCGGACATTATATACGTCTATAACGTTATATATCCTAACCTAAGCGAACCTAACATCACGGATGTAGTATTTCACAACATTCCTGGCTTGTCGGCCCCACTTCTCGGTGGGAAAATTATATACGTTTATAACGTAGTATAACCTAACCTAACCCATCCAGCCCCTCGCTTGTAATGTTTTGCAGAATCCCGGTCGTGTCGGCCCGTACGTCTCCGTGCGGACATTATATACGTCTATAACGTTATATATCCTAACCTAAGGGTACCTAACATCTCGCATGTAGTATTTCACAACATTCCTGGCTGGTCGGCCCCACTTCTCGGTGGGAAAATTATATACGTTTATAACGTAGTATAACCTAACCTAACCCATCTAGCCCCTCGCTTGTAATGTTTTGCAGAATCCCGGTCGTGTCGGCCCGTACGTCTCGGTGCGGACATTATATACGTCTATAACGTTATATATCCTAACCTAAGCGAACCTAACATCTCGGATGTAGTATTTCACAACATTCCTGGCTGGTCGGCCCCACTTCTCGGTGGGAACATTATATACGTTTATAACGAAGTATAACTTAACCTAACCCATCTAGACCCTCGCTTGTAATGTTTTACAGAATCCCGGTCGTGTCGTCCCGTACGTCTCGGTGCGGGCATTATATACGTCTATAACGTTATATATCCTAACCAAAGGCAACCTAACATCTCGAATGTAGTATTTCACAACATTCCTGGCGGGTCGGCCCCTCTTCTCGGTGGGAACATTATTTACGTCTATAACGTAATATAACCTAACCTAACCCATCTAGACCCTCGCTGGTAATGTTCTACAAAATCCCGGTGGTGTCGTCTCGTACGTCTCGGTGCGGACATTATATACGTCTATAACGTTATATATCCTAACCTAAGCGAACCTAACATCTCGGATGTAGTATTTCACAACATTCCTGGCTGGTCGGCCCCACTTCTCGGTGGGAACATTATATACGTTTATAACGTAATATAACCTAACCTAACCCATCTAGCACCTCGCTGGTTATGTTTTACAAAATCCCAGTCTTGTCAGCCCGTACTTTTCCGTGGGGACATTATATACGTCTATAATTTTATATATCCTAACCTAAGGCAACTTAACATCTCGGATGTAGTATTTTCCAACATTCCTGGCGGGTCAGTCCCTACTTCTCGGTGGGCACATTATATACGTCTATATCGTAATATAACCTAACCTAACCCATCTAGACCCTCGCTGGTAATGTTCTACAAAATCCCGGTGGTGTCGTCTCGTACGTCTCGGTGCGGACATTATATACGTCTATAACGTTATATATCCTAACCTAAGCGAACCTAACATCTCGGATGTAGTATTTCACAACATTCCTGGCTGCTCGGCCCCACTTCTCGGTGGGAAAATTATATACGTTTATAACGTAGTATAACCTAACCCAACCCATCCAGCCCCTCGCTTGTAATGTTTTGCAGAATCCCGGTCGTGTCGGCCCGTACGTCTCCGTGCGGACATTATATACGTCTATAACGTTATATATCCTAACCTAAGGGTACCTAACATCTCGCATGTAGTATTTCACAACATTCCTGGCTGGTCGTCCCCACTTCTCGGTGGGAACATTATATACGTTTATAACGAAGTATAACCTAACCTAACCCATCTAGACCCTCGCTTGTAATGTTTTGCAGAATCCCGGTCGTGTCGTCCCGTACGTCTCGGTGCGGACATTATATACGTCTATAACGTTATATATCCTAACCAAACGCAACCTAATATCTCGAATGTAGTATTTCACAACATTCCTGTCTGGTCGGCCCCACTTCTCGGTGGGGACATTATATACGTCTATATCGTAATATAACCTAACCTATCCAATCTAGACCCTCGCTGGTAATGTTTTACAGAATCCCGGTCGTGTCGTCTCGTACGTCTCGGTGCGGACATTATATACGTCTATAACGTTATATATCCTAACCAAAGGCAACTAAACATCTCGGATGTAGTATTTTCCAACATTCCTGGCGGGTCGGCCCCACACTTCGGTGGGAACATTATTTACGTCTATAACGTAATATAACCTAACCTAATCCATCTAGACCCTCGCTGGTAATGTTTTACAAAATCCCGGTCGTGTCGGCCCGTACTTCTCCGTGGGTACATTATATACGTCTATAACGTTATATATCCTAACCTAAGGGAACCTAACATCTCGGATGTAGTATTTTCCAACATTCCTGGCGGGGGGGCCGCTACTTCTTGGTGGGAACATTATATACGTCTATATCGTAATATAACCTAACCTAACCCATCTAGACCCTCGCTGGTAGTGTTCTACAAGATCCCGGTCGTGTCGTCTCGTACGTCTCGGTGCGGACATTATATACGTCTATAACGTCATATATCCTAACCTAAGGGAACCTAACATCACGGATGTAGTATTTCACAACATTCCTGGCTTGTCGGCCCCACTTCTCGGTGGGAAAATTATATACGTTTATAACGTAGTATAACCTAACCTAACCCATCCAGCCCCTCGCTTGTAATGTTTTGCAGAATCCCGGTCGTGTCGGCCCGTACGTCTCCGTGCGGACATTATATACGTCTATAACGTTATATATCCTAACCTAAGGGTACCTAACATCTCGCATGTAGTATTTCACAACATTCCTGGCTGGTCGGTCCCACTTCTCGGTGGGAACATTATATACGTTTATAACGAAGTATAACCTAACCTAACCCATCTAGACCCTCGCTTGTAATGTTTTACAGAATCCCAGTCGTGTCGTCCCGTACGTCTCGGCGCGGACATTATATACGTCTATAACGTTTTATATCCTAACCAAAGGCAACCTAACATCTCGAATGTAGTATTTCACAACATTCCTGGCGGGTCAGTCCCTACTTCTCGGTGGGCACATTATATACGACTATATCGTAATATAACCTAACCTAACCCATCTAGACCCTCGCTGGTAATGTTTTACAGAATCCCGGTCGTGTCGTCTCGTACGTCTCGGTGCGGACATTATATACGTCTATAACGTTATATATCCTAACCTAAGCGAACCTAACATCTCGGATGTAGTATTTCACAACATTCCTGGCTGGTCGGCCCCACTTCTCGGTGGGAACATTATATACGTTTATAACGAAGTATAACCTAACCTAATCCATCTAGCCCCTCGCTTGTAATGTTTTGCAGAATCGCGGTCGTGTCGTCCCGTACGTCTCGGTGCGGGAATTATATACGTCTATAACGTTATATATCCTAACCAAAGGCAACCTAACATCTCGAATGTAGTATTTCACAACATTCCTGGCGGGTCGGCCCCACTTCTCGGTGGGAACATTATTTACGTCTATAACGTAATATAACCTAACCTAATCCATCTAGACCCTCGCTGGTAATGTTTTACAAAATCCCGGTCGTGTCGGCTCGTACTTCTCCGTGGGGACATTATATACGTCTATATCGTTATATATCCTAACCTAAGGCAACTTAACATCTCCGATGTAGTATTTTCCAACATTCCTGGCGGGTCGGCCCCTCCTTCTCGGTGGGCACATTATATACGTCTATATCGTAATATAACCTAACCTAACCCATCTAGACCCTCGCTTGTAATGTTTTGCAGAATCCCGGTCGTGTCGTCCCGTACGTCTCGGTGCGGACATTATATACGTCTATAACGTTATATATCCTAACCAAAGGCAACCTAATATCTCGAATGTAGTATTTCACAACATTCCTGTCTGGTCGGCCCCACTTCTCGGTGGGGACATTATATACGTCTATATCGTAATATAACCTAACCTAACCAATCTAGACCCTCGCTGGTAATGTTCTACAAAATCCCGGTCGTGTCGTCTCGTACGTCTCGGTGCGGACATTATATACGTCTATAACGTTATATATCCTAACCTAAGGGAACCTAACATCACGGATGTAGTATTTCACAACATTCCTGGCTTGTCGGCCCCACTTCTCGGTGGGAAAATTATATACGTTTATAACGTAGTATAACCTAACCTAACCCATCCAGCCCCTCGCTTGTAATGTTTTGCAGAATCCCGGTCGTGTCGGCCCGTACGTCTCCGTGCGGACATTATATACGTCTATAACGTTATATATCCTAACCTAAGGGTACCTAACATCTCGAATGTAGTATTTCACAACATTCCTGGCGGGTCAGTCCCTACTTCTCGGTGGGCACATTATATACGACTATATCGTAATATAACCTAACCTAACCCATCTAGACCCTCGCTGGTAATGTTTTACAGAATCCCGGTCGTGTCGTCTCGTACGTCTCGGTGCGGACATTATATACGTCTATAACGTTATATATCCTAACCTAAGCGAACCTAACATCTCGGATGTAGTATTTCACAACATTCCTGGCTGGTCGGCCCCACTTCTCGGTGGGAACATTATATACGTTTATAACGAAGTATAACCTAACCTAATCCATCTAGCCCCTCGCTTGTAATGTTTTGCAGAATCCCGGTCGTGTCGTCCCGTACGTCTCGGTGCGGGAATTATATACGTCTATAACGTTATATATCCTAACCAAAGGCAACCTAACATCTCGAATGTAGTATTTCACAACATTCCTGGCGGGTCGGCCCCACTTCTCGGTGGGAACATTATTTACGTCTATAACGTAATATAACCTAACCTAATCCATCTAGACCCTCGCTGGTAATGTTTTACAAAATCCCGGTCGTGTCGGCTCGTACTTCTCCGTGGGGACATTATATACGTCTATATCGTCATATATCCTAACCTAAGGCAACTTAACATCTCCGATGTAGTATTTTCCAACATTCCTGGCGGGTCGGCCCCTCCTTCTCGGTGGGCACATTATATACGTCTATATCGTAATATAACCTAACCTAACCCATCTAGACCCTCGCTTGTAATGTTTTGCAGAATCCCGGTCGTGTCGTCCCGTACGTCTCGGTGCGGACATTATATACGTCTATAACGTTATATATCCTAACCAAAGGCAACCTAATATCTCGAATGTAGTATTTCACAACATTCCTGTCTGGTCGGCCCCACTTCTCGGTGGGGACATTATATACGTCTATATCGTAATATAACCTAACCTAACCAATCTAGACCCTCGCTGGTAATGTTCTACAAAATCCCGGTCGTGTCGTCTCGTACGTCTCGGTGCGGACATTATATACGTCTATAACGTTATATATCCTAACCAAAGGCAACCTAACATCTCGAATGTAGTATTTCACAACATTCCTGGCGGGTCGGCCCCTCTTCTCGGTGGGAACATTATTTACGTCTATAACGTAATATAACCTAACCTAATCCATCTAGACCCTCGCTGGTAATGTTTTACAAAATCCCGGTCGTGTCGGCCCGTACTTCTCCGTGGGGACATTATATACGTCTATAACGTTATATATCCTAACCTAAGGGTACCTAACATCTCGCATGTAGTATTTCACAACATTCCTGGCTGGTCGTCCCCACTTCTCGGTGGGAACATTATATACGTTTATAACGAAGTATAACCTAACCTAACCCATCTAGACCCTCGCTTGTAATGTTTTGCAGAATCCCGGTCGTGTCGTCCCGTACGTCTCGGTGCGGACATTATATACGTCTATAACGTTATATATCCTAACCAAACGCAACCTAATATCTCGAATGTAGTATTTCACAACATTCCTGTCTGGTCGGCCCCACTTCTCGGTGGGGACATTATATACGTCTATATCGTAATATAACCTAACCTATCCAATCTAGACCCTCGCTGGTAATGTTTTACAGAATCCCGGTCGTGTCGTCTCGTACGTCTCGGTGCGGACATTATATACGTCTATAACGTTATATATCCTAACCAAAGGCAACTAAACATCTCGGATGTAGTATTTTCCAACATTCCTGGCGGGTCGGCCCCACACTTCGGTGGGAACATTATTTACGTCTATAACGTAATATAACCTAACCTAATCCATCTAGACCCTCGCTGGTAATGTTTTACAAAATCCCGGTCGTGTCGGCCCGTACTTCTCCGTGGGTACATTATATACGTCTATAACGTTATATATCCTAACCTAAGGGAACCTAACATCTCGGATGTAGTATTTTCCAACATTCCTGGCGGGGGGGCCGCTACTTCTTGGTGGGAACATTATATACGTCTATATCGTAATATAACCTAACCTAACCCATCTAGACCCTCGCTGGTAGTGTTCTACAAGATCCCGGTCGTGTCGTCTCGTACGTCTCGGTGCGGACATTATATACGTCTATAACGTCATATATCCTAACCTAAGGGAACCTAACATCACGGATGTAGTATTTCACAACATTCCTGGCTTGTCGGCCCCACTTCTCGGTGGGAAAATTATATACGTTTATAACGTAGTATAACCTAACCTAACCCATCCAGCCCCTCGCTTGTAATGTTTTGCAGAATCCCGGTCGTGTCGGCCCGTACGTCTCCGTGCGGACATTATATACGTCTATAACGTTATATATCCTAACCTAAGGGTACCTAACATCTCGCATGTAGTATTTCACAACATTCCTGGCTGGTCGGTCCCACTTCTCGGTGGGAACATTATATACGTTTATAACGAAGTATAACCTAACCTAACCCATCTAGACCCTCGCTTGTAATGTTTTACAGAATCCCAGTCGTGTCGTCCCGTACGTCTCGGCGCGGACATTATATACGTCTATAACGTTTTATATCCTAACCAAAGGCAACCTAACATCTCGAATGTAGTATTTCACAACATTCCTGGCGGGTCAGTCCCTACTTCTCGGTGGGCACATTATATACGACTATATCGTAATATAACCTAACCTAACCCATCTAGACCCTCGCTGGTAATGTTTTACAGAATCCCGGTCGTGTCGTCTCGTACGTCTCGGTGCGGACATTATATACGTCTATAACGTTATATATCCTAACCTAAGCGAACCTAACATCTCGGATGTAGTATTTCACAACATTCCTGGCTGGTCGGCCCCACTTCTCGGTGGGAACATTATATACGTTTATAACGAAGTATAACCTAACCTAATCCATCTAGCCCCTCGCTTGTAATGTTTTGCAGAATCGCGGTCGTGTCGTCCCGTACGTCTCGGTGCGGGAATTATATACGTCTATAACGTTATATATCCTAACCAAAGGCAACCTAACATCTCGAATGTAGTATTTCACAACATTCCTGGCGGGTCGGCCCCACTTCTCGGTGGGAACATTATTTACGTCTATAACGTAATATAACCTAACCTAATCCATCTAGACCCTCGCTGGTAATGTTTTACAAAATCCCGGTCGTGTCGGCTCGTACTTCTCCGTGGGGACATTATATACGTCTATATCGTTATATATCCTAACCTAAGGCAACTTAACATCTCCGATGTAGTATTTTCCAACATTCCTGGCGGGTCGGCCCCTCCTTCTCGGTGGGCACATTATATACGTCTATATCGTAATATAACCTAACCTAACCCATCTAGACCCTCGCTTGTAATGTTTTGCAGAATCCCGGTCGTGTCGTCCCGTACGTCTCGGTGCGGACATTATATACGTCTATAACGTTATATATCCTAACCAAAGGCAACCTAATATCTCGAATGTAGTATTTCACAACATTCCTGTCTGGTCGGCCCCACTTCTCGGTGGGGACATTATATACGTCTATATCGTAATATAACCTAACCTAACCAATCTAGACCCTCGCTGGTAATGTTCTACAAAATCCCGGTCGTGTCGTCTCGTACGTCTCGGTGCGGACATTATATACGTCTATAACGTTATATATCCTAACCTAAGGGAACCTAACATCACGGATGTAGTATTTCACAACATTCCTGGCTTGTCGGCCCCACTTCTCGGTGGGAAAATTATATACGTTTATAACGTAGTATAACCTAACCTAACCCATCCAGCCCCTCGCTTGTAATGTTTTGCAGAATCCCGGTCGTGTCGGCCCGTACGTCTCCGTGCGGACATTATATACGTCTATAACGTTATATATCCTAACCTAAGGGTACCTAACATCTCGAATGTAGTATTTCACAACATTCCTGGCGGGTCAGTCCCTACTTCTCGGTGGGCACATTATATACGACTATATCGTAATATAACCTAACCTAACCCATCTAGACCCTCGCTGGTAATGTTTTACAGAATCCCGGTCGTGTCGTCTCGTACGTCTCGGTGCGGACATTATATACGTCTATAACGTTATATATCCTAACCTAAGCGAACCTAACATCTCGGATGTAGTATTTCACAACATTCCTGGCTGGTCGGCCCCACTTCTCGGTGGGAACATTATATACGTTTATAACGAAGTATAACCTAACCTAATCCATCTAGCCCCTCGCTTGTAATGTTTTGCAGAATCCCGGTCGTGTCGTCCCGTACGTCTCGGTGCGGGAATTATATACGTCTATAACGTTATATATCCTAACCAAAGGCAACCTAACATCTCGAATGTAGTATTTCACAACATTCCTGGCGGGTCGGCCCCACTTCTCGGTGGGAACATTATTTACGTCTATAACGTAATATAACCTAACCTAATCCATCTAGACCCTCGCTGGTAATGTTTTACAAAATCCCGGTCGTGTCGGCTCGTACTTCTCCGTGGGGACATTATATACGTCTATATCGTCATATATCCTAACCTAAGGCAACTTAACATCTCCGATGTAGTATTTTCCAACATTCCTGGCGGGTCGGCCCCTCCTTCTCGGTGGGCACATTATATACGTCTATATCGTAATATAACCTAACCTAACCCATCTAGACCCTCGCTTGTAATGTTTTGCAGAATCCCGGTCGTGTCGTCCCGTACGTCTCGGTGCGGACATTATATACGTCTATAACGTTATATATCCTAACCAAAGGCAACCTAATATCTCGAATGTAGTATTTCACAACATTCCTGTCTGGTCGGCCCCACTTCTCGGTGGGGACATTATATACGTCTATATCGTAATATAACCTAACCTAACCAATCTAGACCCTCGCTGGTAATGTTCTACAAAATCCCGGTCGTGTCGTCTCGTACGTCTCGGTGCGGACATTATATACGTCTATAACGTTATATATCCTAACCAAAGGCAACCTAACATCTCGAATGTAGTATTTCACAACATTCCTGGCGGGTCGGCCCCTCTTCTCGGTGGGAACATTATTTACGTCTATAACGTAATATAACCTAACCTAATCCATCTAGACCCTCGCTGGTAATGTTTTACAAAATCCCGGTCGTGTCGGCCCGTACTTCTCCGTGGGGACATTATATACGTCTATAACGTTATATATCCTAACCTAAGGGTACCTAACATCTCGGATGTAGTATTTTCCAACATTCCTGGCGGGGCGGCCGCTACTTCTTGGTGGGAACATTATATACGTCTATATCGTAATATAACCTAACCTAACCCATCTAGACCCTCGCTGGTAATGTTCTACAAAATCCCGGTGGTGTCGTCTCGTACGTCTCGGTGCGGACATTATATACGTCTATAACGTTATATATCCTAACCTAAGCGAACCTAACATCTCGGATGTAGTATTTCACAACATTCCTGGCTGGTCGGCCCCACTTCTCGGTGGGAACATTATATACGTTTATAACGTAACATAACCTAACCTAACCCATCTAGCCCCTCGCTGGTTATGTTTTACAAAATCCCAGTCTTGTCGGCCCGTACTTTTCCGTGGGGACATTATATACGTCTATAATTTTATATATCCTAACCTAAGGCAACTTAACATCTCGGATGTAGTATTTTCCAACATTCCTGGCGGGTCAGTCCCTACTTCTCGGTGGGCACATTATATACGTCTATATCGTAATATAACCTAACCTAACCCATCTAGACCCTCGCTGGTAATGTTCTACAAAATCCCGGTGGTGTCGTCTCGTACGTCTCGGTGCGGACATTATATACGTCTATAACGTTATATATCCTAACCTAAGCGAACCTAACATCTCGGATGTAGTATTTCACAACATTCCTGGCTGCTCGGCCCCACTTCTCGGTGGGAAAATTATATACGTTTATAACGTAGTATAACCTAACCCAACCCATCCAGCCCCTCGCTTGTAATGTTTTGCAGAATCCCGGTCGTGTCGGCCCGTACGTCTCCGTGCGGACATTATATACGTCTATAACGTTATATATCCTAACCTAAGGGTACCTAACATCTCGCATGTAGTATTTCACAACATTCCTGGCTGGTCGTCCCCACTTCTCGGTGGGAACATTATATACGTTTATAACGAAGTATAACCTAACCTAACCCATCTAGACCCTCGCTTGTAATGTTTTGCAGAATCCCGGTCGTGTCGTCCCGTACGTCTCGGTGCGGACATTATATACGTCTATAACGTTATATATCCTAACCAAACGCAACCTAATATCTCGAATGTAGTATTTCACAACATTCCTGTCTGGTCGGCCCCACTTCTCGGTGGGGACATTATATACGTCTATATCGTAATATAACCTAACCTATCCAATCTAGACCCTCGCTGGTAATGTTTTACAGAATCCCGGTCGTGTCGTCTCGTACGTCTCGGTGCGGACATTATATACGTCTATAACGTTATATATCCTAACCAAAGGCAACTAAACATCTCGGATGTAGTATTTTCCAACATTCCTGGCGGGTCGGCCCCACACTTCGGTGGGAACATTATTTACGTCTATAACGTAATATAACCTAACCTAATCCATCTAGACCCTCGCTGGTAATGTTTTACAAAATCCCGGTCGTGTCGGCCCGTACTTCTCCGTGGGGACATTATATACGTCTATAACGTTATATATCCTAACCTAAGGGAACCTAACATCTCGGATGTAGTATTTTCCAACATTCCTGGCGGGGCGGCCGCTACTTCTTGGTGGGAACATTATATACGTCTATATCGTAATATAACCTAACCTAACCCATCTAGACCCTCGCTGGTAATGTTCTACAAAATCCTGGTCGTGTCGTCTCGTACGTCTCGGTGCGGACATTATATACGTCTATAACGTTATATATCCTAACCTAAGGGAACCTAACATCACGGATGTAGTATTTCACAACATTCCTGGCTTGTCATCCCCACTTCTCGGTGGGAAAATTATATACGTTTATAACGTAGTATAACCTAACCTAACCCATCCAGCCCCTCGCTTGTAATGTTTTGCAGAATCCCGGTCGTGTCGGCCCGTACGTCTCCGTGCGGACATTATATACGTCTATAACGTTATATATCCTAACCTAAGGGTACCTAACATCTCGCATGTAGTATTTCACAACATTCCTGGCTGGTCGGCCCCACTTCTCGGTGGGAACATTATATACGTTTATAACGAAGTATAACCTAACCTAACCCATCTAGACCCTCGCTTGTAATGTTTTACAGAATCCCGGTCGTGTCGTCCCGTACGTCTCGGCGCGGACATTATATACGTCTATAACGTTTTATATCCTAACCAAAGGCAACCTAACATCTCGAATGTAATATTTCACAACATTCCTGGCGGGTCGGTCCCACTTCTCGGTGGGAACATTATTTACGTCTATAACGTAATATAACCTAACCTAACCCATCTAGACCCTCGCTGGTAATGTTTTACAGAATCCCGGTCGTGTCGTCTCGTACGTCTCGGTGCGGACATTATATACGTCTATTAAGTTATATATCCTAACCTAAGGGAACCTAACATCACGGATGTAGTATTTCACAACATTCCTGGCTGGTCGGCCCCACTTCTCGGTGGGAAAATTTTATACGTTTATAACGTAGTATAACCTAACCTAACCCATCTAGCCCCTCGCTTGTAATGTTTTGCAGAATCCCGGTCGTGTCGGCCCGTACGTCTCGGTGCGGACATTATATACGTCTATAACGTTATATATCCTAACCTAAGCGAACCTAACATCTCGGATGTAGTATTTCACAACATTCCTGGCTGGTCGGCCCCACTTCGCGGTGGGAACATTATATACGTTTATAACGAAGTATAACTTAACCTAACCCATATAGACCCTCGCTTGTAATGTTTTACAGAATCCCGGTCGTGTCGTCCCGTACGTCTCGGTGCGGGCATTATATACGTCTATAACGTTATATATCCTAACCAAAGGCAACCTAACATCTCGAATGTAGTATTTCACAACATTCCTGGCGGGTCGGCCCCACTTCTCGGTGGGAACATTATTTACGTCTATAACGTAATATAACCTAACCTAATCCATCTAGACCCTCGCTGGTAATGTTTTACAAAATCCCGGTCGTGTCGGCCCGTACTTCTCCGTGGGGACATTATATACGTCTATAACGTTATATATCCTAACCTAAGGGTACCTAACATCTCGGATGTAGTATTTCACAACATTCCTGGCTGGTCGGCCCCACTTCTCGGTGGGAACATTATATACGTTTATAACGAAGTATAACCTAACCTAACCCATCTAGACCCTCGCTTGTAATGTTTTACAAAATCCCGCTCGTGTCGGCCCGTACTTCTCCGTGGGTACATTATATACGTCTTTATCGTTATATATCCTAACCTAAGGCAACCTAACATCTCGGATGTAGTATTTTCCAACATTCGTGGCGGGGCGGCCGCTACTTCTTGGTGGGAACATTATATACGTCTATATCGTAATATAACCTAACCTAACCCATCTAGACCCTCGCTGGTAATGTTCTACAAAATCCCGGTGGTGTCGTCTCGTACGTCTCGGTGCGGACATTATATACGTCTATAACGTTTTATCCTAACCTAAGGGAACCTAACATCACGGATGTAGTATTTCACAACATTCCTGGCTGGTCGGCCCCACTTCTCGGTGGGAAAATTATATACGTTTATAACGTAGTATAACCTAACCTAACCCATCTAGCCCCTCGCTTGTAATGTTTTGCAGAATCCCGGTCGTGTCGTCCCGTACGTCTCGGCGCGGACATTATATACGTCTATAACGTTTTATATCCTAACCAAAGGCAACCTACCATCTCGAATGTAGTATTTCACAACATTGGTGGCGGGTCGGTCCCACTTCTCGGTGGGAACATTATTTACGTCTATAACGTAATATAACCTAACCTAATCCATCTAGACCCTCGCTGGTAATGTTTTACAAAATCCCGGTCGTGTCGGCCCGTACTTCTCCGTGGGGACATTATATACGTCTATATCGTTATATATCCTAATCTAAGGCAACCTAACATCTCGGATGTAGTATTTTCCAACATTCCTGGCGGGTCGGCCCCACTTCTCTGTGGGAACATTATATACGTTTATAACGAAGTATAACTTAACCTAACCCATCTAGAGCCTCGCTTGTAATGTTTTACAGAATCCCGGTCGTGTCGTCCCGTACGTCTCGGTGCGGACATTATATACGTCTATAACGTTATATATCCTAACCAAAGGCAACCTAACATCTCGAATGTAGTATTTCACAACATTCCTGGCGGGTCGGCCCCACTTCTCGGTGGGAACATTATTTACGTCTATAACGTAATATAACCTAACCTAATCCATCTAGACCCTCGCTGGTAATGTTTTACAAAATCCCGGTCGTGTCGGCCCGTACTTCTCCGTGGGGACATTATATACGTCTATAACGTTATATATCCTAACCGAAGGAAACCTAACATCTCGGATGTAGTATTTTCCAACATTCCTGGCGGGGCGGCCGCTACTTCTTGGTGGGAACATTATATACGTCTATATCGTAATATAACCTAACCTAACCCATCTAGACCCTCGCTGGTAATGTTCTACAAAATCCCGGTGGTGTCGTCTCGTATGTCTCGGTGCGGACATTATATAGGTCTATAACGTTATATATCCTAACCTAAGGGAACCTAACATCACGGATGTAGTATTTCACAACATTCCTGGCTGGTCGGCCCCACTTCTCGGTGGGAAAATTATATACGTTTATAACGTAGTATAACCTAACCTAACCCATCTAGCCCCTCGCTTGTAATGTTTTGCAGAATCCCGGTCGTGTCGGCCCGTACGTCTCGGCGCGGACATTATATACGTCTATAACGTTTTATATCCTAACCAAAGGCAACCTAACATCTCGAATGTAGTATTTCACAACATTCCTGGCGGGTCGGTCCCACATCTCGGTGGGAACATTATTTACGTCTATAACGTAATATAACCTAACCTAATCCATCTAGACCCTCGCTGGTAATGTTTTACAAAATCCCGGTCGTGTCGGCCCGTACTTCTCCGTGGGGACATTATATACGTCTATATCGTTATATATCCTAACCTAAGGCAACCTAACATCTCGGATGTAGTATTTTCCAACATTCCTGGCGGGTCGGCCCCTACTTCTAGGTGGTCACATTATATACGTCTATATCGTAATATAACCAAACCTAACCCATCTAGACCCTCGCTGGTAATGTTTTACAAAATCCCGGTCGTGTCGGCCCGTACTTCTCCGTGGGGACATTATATACGTCTATATCGTTATATATCCTAACCTAAGGCAACTTAACATCTCCGATCTAGTATTTTCCAACATTCCTGGCGGGTCGGCCCCTACTTCTCGGTGGGCACATTATATACGTCTATATCGTAATATAACCTAACCTAAGCCATCTAGACCCTCGCTGGTAATGTTTTACAGAATCCCGGTCGTGTCGTCTCGTACGTCTCGGTGCGGACATTATATACGTCTATAACGTTATATATCCTAACCAAAGGCAACCTAACATCTCGGATGTAGTATTTTCCAACATTCCTGGCGGGGCGGCCGCTACTTCTCGGTGGGAACATTATTTACGTCTATAACGTAATATAACCTAACCTAATCCATCTAGACCCTCGCTGGTAATGTTTTACAAAATCCCAGTCGTGTCGGCCCGTACTTCTCCGTGGGGACATTATATACGTCTATAACGTTATATATCCTAACCTAAGGGAACCTAACATCTCGGATGTAGTATTTTCCAACATTCCTGGCGGGGCGGCCCCTACTTCTCGGTGGGCACATTATATACGTCTATATCGTAATATAACCTAACCTAACCCATCTAGCCCCTCGCTTGTAATGTTTTGCAGAATCCCGGTCGTGTCGGCCCGTACGTCTCGGTGCGGACATTATATACGTCTATAACGTTATATATCCTAACCTAAGCGAACCTAACATCTCGGATGTAGTATTTCACAACATTCCTGGCTGGTCGGCCCCACTTCTCGGTGGGAACATTATATACGTTTATAACGAAGTATAACTTAACCTAACCCATCTAGAGCCTCGCTTGTAATGTTTTACAGAATCCCGGTCGTGTCGTCCCGTACGTCTCGGTGCGGACATTATATACGTCTATAACGTTATATATCCTAACCAAAGGCAACCTAACATCTCGAATGTAGTATTTCACAACATTCCTGGCGGGTCGGGCCCACTTCTCGGTGGGAACATTATATACTTTTATAACGAAGTATAACTTAACCTAACCCATCCAGACCCTCGCTTGTAATGTTTTACAGAATCCCGGTCGTGTCGTCCCGTACGTCTCGGAGCGGACATTATATACGTCTATAACGTTATATATCCTAACCAAAGGCAACCTAACATCTCGGATGTAGTATTTTCCAACATTCCTGGCGGGGCGGCCGCTACTTCTCGGTCGGAACATTATTTACGTCTATAACGTAATATAACCTAACCTAATCCATCTAGACCCTCGCTGGTAATGTTTTACAAAATCCCGGTCGTGTCGGCCCGTACTTCTCCGTGGGGACATTATATACGTCTATAACGTTATATATCCTAACCTAAGTGAACCTAACATCTCGGATGTAATATTTTCCAACATTCCTGGCGGGGCGGCCCCTACTTCTCGGTGGGCACATTATATACGTTTATAACGAAGTATAACCTAACCTAACCCATCTAGACCCTCGCTTGTAATGTTTTACAAAATCCCGCTCGTGTCGGCCCGTACTTCTCCGTGGGTACATTATATACGTCTTTATCGTTATATATCCTAACCTAAGGCAACCTAACATCTCGGATGTAGTATTTTCCAACATTCCTGGCGGGGCGGCCGCTACTTCTTGGTGGGAACATTATATACGTCTATATCGTAATATAACCTAACCTAACCCATCTAGACCCTCGCTGGTAATGTTCTACAAAATCCCGGTGGTGTCGTCTCGTACGTCTCGGTGCGGACATTATATACGTCTATAACGTTTTATCCTAACCTAAGGGAACCTAACATCACGGATGTAGTATTTCACAACATTCCTGGCTGGTCGGCCCCACTTCTCGGTGGGAAAATTATATACGTTTATAACGTAGTATAACCTAACCTAACCCATCTAGCCCCTCGCTTGTAATGTTTTGCAGAATCCCGGTCGTGTCGTCCCGTACGTCTCGGCGCGGACATTATATACGTCTATAACGTTTTATATCCTAACCAAAGGCAACCTACCATCTCGAATGTAGTATTTCACAACATTGGTGGCGGGTCGGTCCCACTTCTCGGTGGGAACATTATTTACGTCTATAACGTAATATAACCTAACCTAATCCATCTAGACCCTCGCTGGTAATGTTTTACAAAATCCCGGTCGTGTCGGCCCGTACTTCTCCGTGGGGACATTATATACGTCTATATCGTTATATATCCTAATCTAAGGCAACCTAACATCTCGGATGTAGTATTTTCCAACATTCCTGGCGGGTCGGCCCCACTTCTCGGTGGGAACATTATATACGTTTATAACGAAGTATAACTTAACCTAACCCATATAGACCCTCGCTTGTAATGTTTTACAGAATCCCGGTCGTGTCGTCCCGTACGTCTCGGTGCGGGCATTATATACGTCTATAACGTTATATATCCTAACCAAAGGCAACCTAACATCTCGAATGTAGTATTTCACAACATTCCTGGCGGGTCGGCCCCACTTCTCGGTGGGAACATTATTTACGTCTATAACGTAATATAACCTAACCTAATCCATCTAGACCCTCGCTGGTAATGTTTTACAAAATCCCGGTCGTGTCGGCCCGTACTTCTCCGTGGGGACATTATATACGTCTATAACGTTATATATCCTAACCTAAGTGAACCTAACATCTCGGATGTAATATTTTCCAACATTCCTGGCGGGGCGGCCCCTACTTCTCGGTGGGCACATTATATACGTTTATAACGAAGTATAACCTAACCTAACCCATCTAGACCCTCGCTTGTAATGTTTTACAAAATCCCGCTCGTGTCGGCCCGTACTTCTCCGTGGGTACATTATATACGTCTTTATCGTTATATATCCTAACCTAAGGCAACCTAACATCTCGGATGTAGTATTTTCCAACATTCCTGGCGGGGCGGCCGCTACTTCTTGGTGGGAACATTATATACGTCTATATCGTAATATAACCTAACCTAACCCATCTAGAGCCTCGCTTGTAATTCTTTACAGAATCCCGGTCGTGTCGTCCCGTACGTCTCGGTGCGGACATTATATACGTCTATAACGTTATATATCCTAACCAAAGGCAACCTAGCATCTCGAATGTAGTATTTCACAACATTCCTGGCGGGTCGGCCCCACTTCTCGGTGGGAACATTATTTACGTCTATAACGTAATATAACCTAACCTAATCCATCTAGACCCTCGCTGGTAATGTTTTACAAAATCCCGGTCGTGTCGGCCCGTACTTCTCCGTGGGGACATTATATACGTCTATAACGTTATATATCCTAACCTAAGGGTACCTAACATCTCGCATGTAGTATTTCACAACATTCCTGGCTGGTCGGCCCCACTTCTCGGTGGGAACCTTATATACGTTTATAACGAAGTATAACCTAACCTAACCCATCTAGACCCTCGCTTGTAATGTTTTACAGAATCCCGGTCGTGTCGTCCCGAACGTCTCGGCGCGGACATTATATACGTCTATAACGTTTTATATCCTAACCAAAGGCAACCTAACATCTCGAATGTAGTATTTCACAACATTCCTGGCGGGTCGGTCCCACTTCTCGGTGGGAACATTATTTACGTCTATAACGTAATATAACCTAACCTAATCCATCTAGACCCTCGCTGGTAATGTTTTACAAAATCCCGGTCGTGTCGGCCCGTACTTCTCCGTGGGGACATTATATACGTCTATATCGTTATATATCCTAACCTAAGGCAACCTAACATCTCGGATGTAGTATTTTCCAACATTCCTGGCGGGTCAGTCCCTACTTCTCGGTGGGCACATTATATACGTCTATATCGTAATATAACCTAACCTAACCCATCTAGACCCTCGCTGGTAAAGTTTTACAGAATCCCGGTCGTGTCGTCTCGTACGTCTCGGTGCGGACATTATATACGTCTATAACGTTATATATCCTAACTTAAGGGAACCTAACATCACGGATGTAGTATTTCACAACACTCCTGGCTGGTCGGCCCCACTTCTCGGTGGGAAAATTATATACGTTTATAACGTAGTATAACCTAACCTAACCCATCTAGCCCCTCGCTTGTAATGTTTTGCAGAATCCCTGTCGTGTCGGCCCGTACGTCTCGGTGCGGACATTATATACGTCTATAACGTTATATATCCTAACCTAAGGAAACCTAACATCTCGGATGTAGTATTTTCCAACATTCCTGGCGGGGCGGCCGCTACTTCTTGGTGGGAACATTATATACGTCTATATCGTAATATAACCTAACCTAACCCATCTAGACCCTCGCTGGTAATGTTCTACAAAATCCCGGTGGTGTCGTCTCGTACGTCTCGGTGCGGACATTATATACGTCTATAACGTTATATATCCTAACCTAAGGGAACCTAACATCACGGATGTAGTATTTCACAACATTCCTGGCTGGTCGGCCCCACTTCTCGGTGGGAAAATTATATACGTTTATAACGTAGTATAACCTAACCTAACCCATCTAGCCCCTCGCTTGTAATGTTTTGCAGAATCCCGGTCGTGTCGGCCCGTACGTCTCGGCGCGGACATTATATACGTCTATAACGTTTCATATCCTAACCAAAGGCAACCTAACATCTCGAATGTAGTATTTCACAACATTCCTGGCGGGTCGGTCCCACTTCTCGGTGGGAACATTATTTACGTCTATAACGTAATATAACCTAACCTAATCCATCTAGACCCTCGCTGGTAATGTTTTACAAAATCCCGGTCGTGTCGGCCCGTACTTCTCCGTGGGGACATTATATACGTCTATATCGTTATATATCCTAACCTAAGGCAACCTAACATCTCGGATGTAGTATTTTCCAACATTCCTGGCGGGTCGGCCCCTACTTCTCGGTGGGCACATTATATACGTCTATATCGTAATATAACCTAACCTAACCCATCTAGCCCCTCGCTTGTAATGTTTTGCAGAATCCCTGTCGTGTCGGCCCGTACGTCTCGGTGCGGACATTATATACGTCTATAACGTTATGTATACTAACCTAAGCGAACCTAACATCTCGGATGTAGTATTTCACAACATTCCTGGCTGGTCGGCCCCACTTCGCGGTGGGAACATTATATACGTTTATAACGTAATATAACCTAACCTAACCCATCTAGCCCCTCGCTGGTTATGTTTTACAAAATCCCAGTCTTGTCGGCCCGTACTTTTCCGTGGGGACATTATATACGTCTATAATTTTATATATCCTAACCTAAGGCAACTTAACATCTCGGATGTAGTATTTTCCAACATTCCTGGCGGGTCAGTCCCTACTTCTCGGTGGGCACATTATATACGTCTATATCGTAATATAACCTAACCTAACCCATCTAGACCCTCGCTGGTAATGTTTCACAGAATCCCGGTCGTGTCGTCTCGTACGTCTCGGTGCGGACATTATATACGTCTATAACGTTATATATCCTAACCAAAGGCAACCTAACATCTCGAATGTAGTATTTCACAACATTCCTGGCGGGTCGGTCCCACTTCTCGGTGGGAACATTATTTACGTCTATAACGTAATATAACCTAACCTAATCCATCTAGACCCTCGCTGGTAATGTTTTACAAAATCCCGGTCGTGTCGGCCCGTACTTCTCCGTGGGGACATTATATACGTCTATATCGTTATATATCCTAACCTAAGGCAACCTAACATCTCGGATGTAGTATTTTCCAACATTCCTGGCGGGTCAGTCCCTACTTCTCGGTGGGCACATTATATACGTCTATATCGTAATATAACCTAACCTAACCCATCTAGACCCTCGCTGGTAAAGTTTTACAGAATCCCGGTCGTGTCGTCTCGTACGTCTCGGTGCGGACATTATATACGTCTATAACGTTATATATCCTAACTTAAGGGAACCTAACATCACGGATGTAGTATTTCACAACACTCCTGGCTGGTCGGCCCCACTTCTCGGTGGGAAAATTATATACGTTTATAACGTAGTATAACCTAACCTAACCCATCTAGCCCCTCGCTTGTAATGTTTTGCAGAATCCCTGTCGTGTCGGCCCGTACGTCTCGGTGCGGACATTATATACGTCTATAACGTTATATATCCTAACCTAAGGAAACCTAACATCTCGGATGTAGTATTTTCCAACATTCCTGGCGGGGCGGCCGCTACTTCTTGGTGGGAACATTATATACGTCTATATCGTAATATAACCTAACCTAACCCATCTAGACCCTCGCTGGTAATGTTCTACAAAATCCCGGTGGTGTCGTCTCGTACGTCTCGGTGCGGACATTATATACGTCTATAACGTTATATATCCTAACCTAAGGGAACCTAACATCACGGATGTAGTATTTCACAACATTCCTGGCTGGTCGGCCCCACTTCTCGGTGGGAAAATTATATACGTTTATAACGTAGTATAACCTAACCTAACCCATCTAGCCCCTCGCTTGTAATGTTTTGCAGAATCCCGGTCGTGTCGGCCCGTACGTCTCGGCGCGGACATTATATACGTCTATAACGTTTCATATCCTAACCAAAGGCAACCTAACATCTCGAATGTAGTATTTCACAACATTCCTGGCGGGTCGGTCCCACTTCTCGGTGGGAACATTATTTACGTCTATAACGTAATATAACCTAACCTAATCCATCTAGACCCTCGCTGGTAATGTTTTACAAAATCCCGGTCGTGTCGGCCCGTACTTCTCCGTGGGGACATTATATACGTCTATATCGTTATATATCCTAACCTAAGGCAACCTAACATCTCGGATGTAGTATTTTCCAACATTCCTGGCGGGTCGGCCCCTACTTCTCGGTGGGCACATTATATACGTCTATATCGTAATATAACCTAACCTAACCCATCTAGCCCCTCGCTTGTAATGTTTTGCAGAATCCCTGTCGTGTCGGCCCGTACGTCTCGGTGCGGACATTATATACGTCTATAACGTTATGTATACTAACCTAAGCGAACCTAACATCTCGGATGTAGTATTTCACAACATTCCTGGCTGGTCGGCCCCACTTCGCGGTGGGAACATTATATACGTTTATAACGTAATATAACCTAACCTAACCCATCTAGCCCCTCGCTGGTTATGTTTTACAAAATCCCAGTCTTGTCGGCCCGTACTTTTCCGTGGGGACATTATATACGTCTATAATTTTATATATCCTAACCTAAGGCAACTTAACATCTCGGATGTAGTATTTTCCAACATTCCTGGCGGGTCAGTCCCTACTTCTCGGTGGGCACATTATATACGTCTATATCGTAATATAACCTAACCTAACCCATCTAGACCCTCGCTGGTAATGTTTCACAGAATCCCGGTCGTGTCGTCTCGTACGTCTCGGTGCGGACATTATATACGTCTATAACGTTATATATCCTAACCAAAGGCAACCTAACATCTCGGATGTAGTATTTTCCAACATTCCTGGCGGGGCGGCCGCTACTTCTCGGTGGGAACATTATTTACGTCTATAACGTAATATAACCTAACCTAATCCATCTAGACCCTCGCTGGTAATGTTTTACAAAATCCCGGTCGTGTCGGCCCGTACTTCTCCGTGGGGACATTATACACGTCTATAACGTTATATATCCTAACCTAAGGGAACCTAACATCTCGGATGTAGTATTTTCCAACATTCCTGGCGGGGCGGCCCCTACTTCTCGGTGGGCACATTATATACGTCTATATCGTAATATAACGTAACCTAACCCATCTAGCCCCTCGCTTGTAATGTTTTGCAGAATCCCGGTCGTGTCGGCCCGTACGTCTCGGTGCGGACATTATATACGTCTATAACGTTATATATCCTAACCTAAGCGAACCTAACATCTCGGATGTAGTATTTCACAACATTCCTGGCTGGTCGGCCCCACTTCTCGGTGGGAACATTATATACGTTTATAACGAAGTATAACTTAACCTAACCCATCTAGAGCCTCGCTTGTAATGTTTTACAGAATCCCGGTCGTGTCGTCCCGTACGTCTCGGTGCGGACATTATATACGTCTATAACGTTATATATCCTAACCAAAGGCAACCTAACATCTCGAATGTAGTATTTCACAACATTCCTGGCGTGTCGGCCCCACTTCTCGGTGGGAACATTATTTACGTCTATAACGTAATATAACCTAACCTAATCCATCTAGACCCTCGCTGGTAATGTTTTACAAAATCCCGGTCGTGTCGGCCCGTACTTCTCCGTGGGGACATTATATACGTCTATAACGTTATATATCCTAACCTAAGGGAACCTAACATCTCGGATGTAGTATTTTCCAACATTCCTGGCGGGGCGGCCGCTACTTCTTGGTGGGAACATTATATACGTCTATATCGTATATAACCTAACCTAACCCATCTAGACCCTCGCTGGTAATGTTCTACAAAATCCCGGTCGTGTCGTCTCGTACGTCTCGGTGCGGACATTATATACGTCTATATCGTTATATATCCTAACCTAAGGCAACTTAACATCTCCGATGTAGTATTTTCCAACATTCCTGGCGGGTCGGCCCCTACTTCTCGGTGGGCACATTATATACGTCTATATCGTAATATAACCTAACCTAACCCATCTAGCCCCTCGCTTGTAATGTTTTGCAGAATCCCGGTCGTGTCGGCCCGTACGTCTCGGTGCGGACATTATATACGTCTATAACGTTATATATCCTAACCTAAGGGAACCTAACTTCTCGGATGTAGTATTTTCCAACATTCCTGGCGGGGCGGCCCCTACTTCTCGGTGGGCACATTATATACGTCTATATCGTAATATAACCTAACCTAACCCATCTAGCCCCTCGCTTGTAATGTTTTGCAGAATCCCGGTCGTGTCGGCCCGTACGTCTCGGTGCGGACATTATATACGTCTATAACGTTATATATCCTAACCTAAGCGAACCTAACATCTCGGATGTAGTATTTCACAACATTCCTGTCTGGTCGGCCCCACTTCTCGGTGGGAACATTATATACGTTTATAACGAAGTATAACTTAACCTAACCCATCTAGAGCCTCGCTTGTAATGTTTTACAGAATCCCGGTCGTGTCGTCCCGTACGTCTCGGTGCGGACATTATATACGTCTATAACGTTATATATCCTAACCAAAGGCAACCTAACATCTCGAATGTAGTATTTCACAACATTCCTGGCGGGTCGGCCCCACTTCTCGGTGGGAACATTATTTACGTCTATAACGTAATATAACCTAACCTAATCCATCTAGACCCTCGCTGGTAATGTTTTACAAAATCCCGGTCGTGTCGGCCCGTACTTCTCCGTGGGGACATTATATACGTCTATAACGTTATATATCCTAACCTAAGGGTACCTAACATCTCGCATGTAGTATTTCACAACATTCCTGGCTGGTCGGCCCCACTTCTCGGTGGGAACATTATATACGTTTATAACGAAGTATAACTTAACCTAACCCATCTAGACCCTCGCTTGTAATGTTTTACAGAATCCCGGTCGTGTCGTCCCGAACGTCTCGGCGCGGACATTATATACGTCTATAACGTTTTATATCCTAACCAAAGGCAACCTAACATCTCGAATGTAGTATTTCACAACATTCCTGGCGGGTCGGTCCCACTTCTCGGTGGGAACATTATTTACGTCTATAACGTAATATAACCTAACCTAATCCATCTAGACCCTCGCTGGTAATGTTTTACAAAATCCCGGTCGTGTCGGCCCGTACTTCTCCGTGGGGACATTATATACGTCTATATCGTTATATATCCTAACCTAAGGCAACCTAACATCTCGGATGTAGTATTTTCCAACATTCCTGGCGGGTCGGCCCCTACTTCTAGGTGGGCACATTATATACGTCTATATCGTAATATAACCAAACCTAACCCATCTAGACCCTCGCTGGTAATGTTTTACAAAATCCCGGTCGTGTCGGCCCGTACTTCTCCGTGGGGACATTATATACGTCTATATCGTTATATATCCTAACCTAAGGCAACTTAACAGTTCCGATGTAGTATTTTCCAACATTCCTGGCGGGTCGGCCCCTACTTCTCGGTGGGCACATTATATACGTCTATATCGTAATATAACCTAACCTAACCCATCTAGCCCCTCGCTTGTAATGTTTTGCAGAATCCCGGTCGTGTCGGCCCGTACGTCTCGGTGCGGACATTATATACGTCTATAACGTTATATATCCTAACCTAAGGGAACCTAACATCTCGGATGTAGTATTTTCCAACATTCCTGGCGGGGCGGCCGCTACTTCTATGTGGGAACATTATTTACGTCTATAACGTAATATAACCTAACCTAATCCATCTAGACCCTCGCTGGTAATGTTTTACAAAATCCCGGTCGTGTCGGCCCGTACTTCTCCGTGGGGACATTATATACGTCTATAACGTTATATATCCTAACCTAAGGGAACCTAACATCTCGGATGTAGTATTTTCCAACATTCCTGGCGGGGCGGCCCCTACTTCTCGGTGGGCACATTATATACGTCTATATCGTAATATAACCTAACCTAACCCATCTAGCCCCTCGCTTGTAATGTTTTGCAGAATCCCGGTCGTGTCGGCCCGTACGTCTCGGTGCGGACATTATATACGTCTATAACGTTATATATCCTAACCTAAGCGAACCTAACATCTCGGATGTAGTATTTCACAACATTCCTGTCTGGTCGGCCCCACTTCTCGGTGGGAACATTATATACGTTTATAACGAAGTATAACTTAACCTAACCCATCTAGAGCCTCGCTTGTAATGTTTTACAGAATCCCGGTCGTGTCGTCCCGTACGTCTCGGTGCGGACATTATATACGTCTATAACGTTATATATCCTAACCAAAGGCAACCTAACATCTCGAATGTAGTATTTCACAACATTCCTGGCGGGTCGGCCCCACTTCTCGGTGGGAACATTATTTACGTCTATAACGTAATATAACCTAACCTAATCCATCTAGACCCTCGCTGGTAATGTTTTACAAAATCCCGGTCGTGTCGGCCCGTACTTCTCCGTGGGGACATTATATACGTCTATAACGTTATATATCCTAACCTAAGGGTACCTAACATCTCGCATGTAGTATTTCACAACATTCCTGGCTGGTCGGCCCCACTTCTCGGTGGGAACATTATATACGTTTATAACGAAGTATAACTTAACCTAACCCATCTAGACCCTCGCTTGTAATGTTTTACAGAATCCCGGTCGTGTCGTCCCGAACGTCTCGGCGCGGACATTATATACGTCTATAACGTTTTATATCCTAACCAAAGGCAACCTAACATATCGAATGTAGTATTTCACAACATTCCTGGCGGGTCGGTCCCACTTCTCGGTGGGAACATTATTTACGTCTATAACGTAATATAACCTAACCTAATCCATCTAGACCCTCGCTGGTAATGTTTTACAAAATCCCGGTCGTGTCGGCCCGTACTTCTCCGTGGGGACATTATATACGTCTATATCGTTATATATCCTAACCTAAGGCAACCTAACATCTCGGATGTAGTATTTTCCAACATTCCTGGCGGGTCGGCCCCTACTTCTAGGTGGGCACATTATATACGTCTATATCGTAATATAACCAAACCTAACCCATCTAGACCCTCGCTGGTAATGTTTTACAAAATCCCGGTCGTGTCGGCCCGTACTTCTCCGTGGGGACATTATATACGTCTATATCGTTATATATCCTAACCTAAGGCAACTTAACAGTTCCGATGTAGTATTTTCCAACATTCCTGGCGGGTCGGCCCCTACTTCTCGGTGGGCACATTATATACGTCTATATCGTAATATAACCTAACCTAACCCATCTAGCCCCTCGCTTGTAATGTTTTGCAGAATCCCGGTCGTGTCGGCCCGTACGTCTCGGTGCGGACATTATATACGTCTATAACGTTATATATCCTAACCTAAGGGAACCTAACATCTCGGATGTAGTATTTTCCAACATTCCTGGCGGGGCGGCCGCTACTTCTATGTGGGAACATTATTTACGTCTATAACGTAATATAACCTAACCTAATCCATCTAGACCCTCGCTGGTAATGTTTTACAAAATCCCGGTCGTGTCGGCCCGTACTTCTCCGTGGGGACATTATATACGTCTATAACGTTATATATCCTAACCTAAGGGAACCTAACATCTCGGATGTAGTATTTTCCAACATTCCTGGCGGGGCGGCCCCTACTTCTCGGTGGGCACATTATATACGTCTATATCGTAATATAACCTAACCTAACCCATCTAGCCCCTCGCTTGTAATGTTTTGCAGAATCCCGGTCGTGTCGGCCCGTACGTCTCGGTGCGGACATTATATACGTCTATAACGTTATATATCCTAACCTAAGCGAACCTAACATCTCGGATGTAGTATTTCACAACATTCCTGTCTGGTCGGCCCCACTTCTCGGTGGGAACATTATATACGTTTATAACGAAGTATAACTTAACCTAACCCATCTAGAGCCTCGCTTGTAATGTTTTACAGAATCCCGGTCGTGTCGTCCCGTACGTCTCGGTGCGGACATTATATACGTCTATAACGTTATATATCCTAACCAAAGGCAACCTAACATCTCGAATGTAGTATTTCACAACATTCCTGGCGGGTCGGCCCCACTTCTCGGTGGGAACATTATTTACGTCTATAACGTAATATAACCTAACCTAATCCATCTAGACCCTCGCTGGTAATGTTTTACAAAATCCCGGTCGTGTCGGCCCGTACTTCTCCGTGGGGACATTATATACGTCTATAACGTTATATATCCTAACCTAAGGGTACCTAACATCTCGCATGTAGTATTTCACAACATTCCTGGCTGGTCGGCCCCACTTCTCGGTGGGAACATTATATACGTTTATAACGAAGTATAACTTAACCTAACCCATCTAGAGCCTCGCTTGTAATGTTTTACAGAATCCCGGTCGTGTCGTCGCGTATGTCTCGGTGCGGACATTATATACGTCTATAACGTTATATATCCTAACCAAAGGCAACCTAGCATCTCGAATGTAGTATTTCACAACATTCCTGGCGGGTCGGCCACACTTCTCGGTGGGATCATTATTTACGTCTATAACGTAATATAACCTAACCTAATCCATCTAGACCCTCGCTGGTAATGGTTTACAAAATCCCGGTCGTGTCGGCCCGTACTTCTCCGTGGGGACATTATATACGTCTATAACGTTATATATCCTAACCTAAGGGTACCTAACATCTCGCATGTAGTATTTCACAACATTCCTGGCTGGTCGGCCCCACTTCTCGGTGGGAACCTTATATACGTTTATAACGAAGTATAACCTAACCTAACCCATCTAGACCCTCGCTTGTAATGTTTTACAGAATCCCGGTCGTGTCGTCCCGAACGTCTCGGCGCGGACATTATATACGTCTATAACGTTTTATATCCTAACCAAAGGCAACCTAACATCTCGAATGTAGTATTTCACAACATTCCTGGCGGGTCGGTCCCACTTCTCGGTGGGAACATTATTTACGTCTATAACGTAATATAACCTAACCTAATCCATCTAGACCCTCGCTGGTAATGTTTTACAAAATCCCGGTCGTGTCGGCCCGTACTTCTCCGTGGGGACATTATATACGTCTATATCGTTATATATCCTAACCTAAGGCAACCTAACATCTCGGATGTAGTATTTCCCAACATTCCTGGCGGGTCGGCCCCTACTTCTAGGTGGGCACATTATATACGTCTATATCGTAATATAACCAAACCTAACCCATCTAGACCCTCGCTGGTAATGTTTTACAAAATCCCGGTCGTGTCGGCCCGTACTTCTCCGTGGGGACATTATATACGTCTATATCGTTATATATCCTAACCTAAGGCAACTTAACAGTTCCGATGTAGTATTTTCCAACATTCCTGGCGGGTCGGCCCCTACTTCTCGGTGGGCACATTATATACGTCTATATCGTAATATAACCTAACCTAACCCATCTAGCCCCTCGCTTGTAATGTTTTGCAGAATCCCTGTCGTGTCGGTCCGTACGTCTCGGTGCGGACATTATATACGTCTATAACGTTATATATACTAACCTAAGCGAACCTAACATCTCGGATGTAGTATTTCACAACATTCCTGGCTGGTCGGCCCCACTTCTCGGTGGGAACATTATATACGTTTATAACGTAATATAACCTAACCTAACCCATCTAGCCCGTCGCTGGTTATGTTTTACAAAATCCCAGTCTTGTCGGCCCGTACTTTTCCGTGGGGACATTATATACGTCTATAATTTTATATATCCTAACCTAAGGCAACTTAAAATCTCGGATGTTGTATTTTCCAACATTCCTGGCGGGTCAGTCCCTACTTCTCGGTGGGCACATTATATACGTCTATATCGTAATATAACCTAACCTAACCCATCTAGACCCTCGCTGGTAATGTTTTACAGAATCCCGGTCGTGTCGGCCCGTACGTCTCGGTGCGGACATTATATACGTCTATAACGTTATATATACTAACCTAAGCGAACCTAACATCTCGGATGTAGTATTTCACAACATTCCTGGCTGGTCGGCCCCACTTCTCGGTGGGAACATTATATACGTTTATAACGTAATATAACCTAACCTAACCCATCTAGCCCGTCGCTGGTTATGTTTTACAAAATCCCAGTCTTGTCGGCCCGTACTTTTCCGTGGGGACATTATATACGTCTATAATTTTATATATCCTAACCTAAGGCAACTTAAAATCTCGGATGTTGTATTTTCCAACATTCCTGGCGGGTCAGTCCCTACTTCTCGGTGGGCACATTATATACGTCTATATCCGTAATATAACCTAACCTAACCCATCTAGACCCTCGCTGGTAATGTTTTACAGAATCCCGGTCGTGTCGGCCCGTACGTCTCGGTGCGGACATTATATACGTCTATAACGTTTTATATCCTAACCAAAGGCAACCTAACATCTCGGATGTAGTATTTTCCAACATTCCTGGCGGGGCGGCCGCTACTTCTCGGTGGGAACATTATTTACGTCTATAACGTAATATAACCTAACCTAATCCATCTAGACCCTCGCTGGTAATGTTTTACAAAATCCCGGTCGTGTCGGCCCGTACTTCTCCGTGGGGACATTATATACGTCTATATCGTTATATATCCTAACCTAAGCCAACCTAACATCTCGGATGTAGTATTTTCCAACATTCCTGGCGGGTCGGCCCCTACTTCTAGGTGGGCACATTATATACGTCTATATCGTAATATAACCAAACCTAACCCATCTAGACCCTCGCTGGTAATGTTTTACAAAATCCCGGTCGTGTCGGCCCGTACTTCCCCGTGGGGACATTATATACGTCTATATCGTTATATATCCTAACCTAAGGCAACTTAACATCTCGGATGTAGTATTTTCCAACATTCCTGGCGGGTCAGTCCCTACTTCTCGGTGGGCACATTATATACGTCTATATCGTAATATAACCTAACCTAACCCATCTAGACCCTCGCTGGTAATGTTTCACAGAATCCCGGTCGTGTCGTCTCGTACGTCTCGGTGCGGACATTATATACGTCTATAACGTTATATATCCTAACCAAAGGCAACCTAACATCTCGGATGTAGTATTTTCCAACATTCCTGGCGGGGCGGCCGCTACTTCTCGGTGGGAACATTATTTACGTCTATAACGTAATATAACCTAACCTAATCCATCTAGACCCTCGCTGGTAATGTTTTACAAAATCCCGGTCGTGTCGGCCCGTACTTCTCCGTGGGGACATTATATACGTCTATATCGTTATATATCCTAACCTAAGGCAACCTAACATCTCGGATGTAGTATTTTCCAACATTCCTGGCGGGTCGGCCCCTACTTCTAGGTGGGCACATTATATACGTCTATATCGTAATATAACCAAACCTAACCCATCTAGACCCTCGCTGGTAATGTTTTACAAAATCCCGGTCGTGTCGGCCCGTACTTCCCCGTGGGGACATTATATACGTCTATATCGTTATATATCCTAACCTAAGGCAACTTAACATCTCGGATGTAGTATTTTCCAACATTCCTGGCGGGTCAGTCCCTACTTCTCGGTGGGCACATTATATACGTCTATATCGTAATATAACCTAACCTAACCCATCTAGACCCTCGCTGGTAATGTTTCACAGAATCCCGGTCGTGTCGTCTCGTACGTCTCGGTGCGGACATTATATACGTCTATAACGTTATATATCCTAACCAAAGGCAACCTAACATCTCGGATGTAGTATTTTCCAACATTCCTGGCGGGGCGGCCGCTACTTCTCGGTGGGAACATTATTTACGTCTATAACGTAATATAACCTAACCTAATCCATCTAGACCCTCGCTGGTAATGTTTTACAAAATCCCGGTCGTGTCGGCCCGTACTTCTCCGTGGGGACATTATATACGTCTATAACGTTATATATCCTAACCTAAGGGAACCTAACATCTCGGATGTAGTATTTTCCAACATTCCTGGCGGGGCGGCCCCTACTTCTCGGTGGGCACATTATATACGTCTATATCGTAATATAACCTAACCTAACCCATCTAGCCCCTCGCTTGTAATGTTTTGCAGAATCCCGGTCGTGTCGGCCCGTACGTCTCGGTGCGGACATTATATACGTCTATAACGTTATATATCCTAACCTAAGCGAACCTAACATCTCGGATGTAGTATTTCACAACATTCCTGGCTGGTCGGCCCCACTTCTCGGTGGGAACATTATATACGTTTATAACGAAGTATAACTTAACCTAACCCATCTAGAGCCTCGCTTGTAATGTTTTACAGAATCCCGGTCGTGTCGTCCCGTACGTCTCGGTGCGGACATTATATACGTCTATAACGTTATATATCCTAACCAAAGGCAACCTAACATCTCGAATGTAGTATTTCACAACATTCCTGGCGGGTCGGCCCCTACTTCTCGGTGGGCACATTATATACGTCTATATCGTAAAATAACCTAACCTAACCCATCTAGCCCCTCGCTTGTAATGTTTTGCAGAATCCCGGTCGTGTCGGCCCGTACGTCTCGGTGCGGACATTATATACGTCTATAACGTTATATATCCTAACCTAAGCGAACCTAACATCTCGGATGTAGTATTTCACAACATTCCTGTCTGGTCGGCCCCACTTCTCGGTGGGAACATTATATACGTTTATAACGAAGTATAACTTAACCTAACCCATCTAGAGCCTCGCTTGTAATGTTTTACAGAATCCCGGTCGTGTCGTCCCGTACGTCTCGGTGCGGACATTATATACGTCTATAACGTTATATATCCTAACCAAAGGCAACCTAACATCTCGAATGTAGTATTTCACAACATTCCTGGCGGGTCGGCCCCACTTCTCGGTGGGAACATTATTTACGTCTATAACGTAATATAACCTAACCTAATCCATCTAGACCCTCGCTGGTAATGTTTTACAAAATCCCGGTCGTGTCGGCCCGTACTTCTCCGTGGGGACATTATATACGTCTATAACGTTATATATCCTAACCTAAGGGTACCTAACATCTCGCATGTAGTATTTCACAACATTCCTGGCTGGTCGGCCCCACTTCTCGGTGGGAACATTATATACGTTTATAACGAAGTATAACTTAACCTAACCCATCTAGAGCCTCGCTTGTAATGTTTTACAGAATCCCGGTCGTGTCGTCGCGTATGTCTCGGTGCGGACATTATATACGTCTATAACGTTATATATCCTAACCAAAGGCAACCTAGCATCTCGAATGTAGTATTTCACAACATTCCTGGCGGGTCGGCCCCACTTCTCGGTGGGAACATTATTTACGTCTATAACGTAATATAACCTAACCTAATCCATCTAGACCCTCGCTGGTAATGTTTTACAAAATCCCGGTCGTGTCGGCCCGTACTTCTCCGTGGGGACATTATATACGTCTATAACGTTATATATCCTAACCTAAGGGTACCTAACATCTCGCATGTAGTATTTCACAACATTCCTGGCTGGTCGGCCCCACTTCTCGGTGGGAACCTTATATACGTTTATAACGAAGTATAACCTAACCTAACCCATCTAGACCCTCGCTTGTAATGTTTTACAGAATCCCGGTCGTGTCGTCCCGAACGTCTCGGCGCGGACATTATATACGTCTATAACGTTTTATATCCTAACCAAAGGCAACCTAACATCTCGAATGTAGTATTTCACAACATTCCTGGCGGGTCGGTCCCACTTCTCTGTGGGAACATTATTTACGTCTATAACGTAATATAACCTAACCTAATCCATCTAGACCCTCGCTGGTAATGTTTTACAAAATCCCGGTCGTGTCGGCCTGTACTTCTCCGTGGGGACATTATATACGTCTATATCGTTATATATCCTAACCTAAGGCAACCTAACATCTCGGATGTAGTATTTTCCAACATTCCTGGCGGGTCGGCCCCTACTTCTAGGTGGGCACATTATATACGTCTATATCGTAATATAACCAAACCTAACCCATCTAGACCCTCGCTGGTAATGTTTTACAAAATCCCGGTCGTGTCGGCCCGTACTTCTCCGTGGGGACATTATATACGTCTATATCGTTATATATCCTAACCTAAGGCAACTTAACAGTTCCGATGTAGTATTTTCCAACATTCCTGGCGGGTCGGCCCCTACTTCTCGGTGGGCACATTATATACGTCTATATCGTAATATAACCTAACCTAACCCATCTAGCCCCTCGCTTGTAATGTTTTGCAGAATCCCTGTCTTGTCGGTCCGTACGTCTCGGTGCGGACATTATATACGTCTATAACGTTATATATACTAACCTAAGCGAACCTAACATCTCGGATGTAGTATTTCACAACATTCCTGGCTGGTCGGCCCCACTTCTCGGTGGGAACATTATATACGTTTATAACGTAATATAACCTAACCTAACCCATCTAGCCCGTCGCTGGTTATGTTTTACAAAATCCCAGTCTTGTCGGCCCGTACTTTTCCGTGGGGACATTATATACGTCTATAATTTTATATATCCTAACCTAAGGCAACTTAAAATCTCGGATGTTGTATTTTCCAACATTCCTGGCGGGTCAGTCCCTACTTCTCGGTGGGCACATTATATACGTCTATATCGTAATATAACCTAACCTAACCCATCTAGACCCTCGCTGGTAATGTTTTACAGAATCCCGGTCGTGTCGGCCCGTACGTCTCGGTGCGGACATTATATACGTCTATAACGTTTTATATCCTAGCCAAAGGCAACCTAACATCTCGAATGTAGTATTTCACAACATTCCTGGCGGGTCGGTCCCACTTCTCGGTGGGAACATTATTTACGTCTATAACGTAATATAACCTAACCTAATCCATCTAGACCCTCGCTGGTAATGTTTTACAAAATCCCGGTCGTGTCGGCCCGTACTTCTCAGTGGGGACATTATATACGTCTATATCGTTATATATCCTAACCTAAGGCAACCTAACATCTCGGATGTAGTATTTTCCAACATTCCTGGCGGGTCGGCCCCTACTTCTAGGTGGGCACATTATATACGTCTATATCGTAATATAACCAAACCTAACCCATCTAGACCCTCGCTGGTAATGTTTTACAAAATCCCGATCGTGTCGGCCCGTACTTCTCCGTGGGGACATTATATACGTCTATATCGTTATATATCCTAACCTAAGGCAACTTAACAGTTCCGATGTAGTATTTTCCAACATTCCTGGCGGGTCGGCCCCTACTTCTCGGTGGGCACATTATATACGGCTATATCGTAATATAACCTAACCTAACCCATCTAGACCCTCGCTTGTAATGTTTTGCAGAATCCCTGTCGTGTCGGCCCGTACGTCTCGGTGCGGACATTATATACGTCTATAACGTTATGTATACTAACCTAAGCGAACCTAACATCTCGGATGTAGTATTTCACAACATTCCTGGCGGGTCGGCCCCACTTCTCGGGGGGAACATTATTTACGTCTATAACGTAATATAACCTAACCTAATCCATCTAGACCCTCGCTGGTAATGTTTTACAAAATCCCGGTCGTGTCGGCCCGTACTTCTCCGTGGGGACATTATATACGTCTATAACGTTATATATCCTAACCTAAGGGTACCTAACATCTCGCATGTAGTATTTCACAACATTCCTGGCTGGTCGGCCCCACTTCTCGGTGGGAACATTATATACGTTTATAACGAAGTATAACTTAACCTAACCCATCTAGAGCCTCGCTTGTAATGTTTTACAGAATCCCGGTCGTGTCGTCGCGTATGTCTCGGAGCGGACATTATATACGTCTATAACGTTATATATCCTAACCAAAGGCAACCTAGCATCTCGAATGTAGTATTTCACAACATTCCTGGCGGGTCGGCCCCACTTCTCGGTGGGAACATTATTTACGTCTATAACGTAATATAACCTAACCTAATCCATCTAGACCCTCGCTGGTAATGTTTTACAAAATCCCGGTCGTGTCGGCCCGTACTTCTCCGTGGGGACATTATATACGTCTATAACGTTATATATCCTAACCTAAGGGTACCTAACATCTCGCATGTAGTATTTCACAACATTCCTGGCTGGTCGGCCCCACTTCTCGGTGGGAACCTTATATACGTTTATAACGAAGTATAACCTAACCTAACCCATCTAGACCCTCGCTTGTAATGTTTTACAGAATCCCGGTCGTGTCGTCCCGAACGTCTCGGCGCGGACATTATATACGTCTATAACGTTTTATATCCTAACCAAAGGCAACCTAACATCTCGAATGTAGTATTTCACAACATTCCTGGCTGGTCGGCCCCACTTCTCGGTGGGAACATTATATACGTTTATAACGTAATATAACCTAACCTAACCCATCTAGCCCGTCGCTGGTTATGTTTTACAAAATCCCAGTCTTGTCGGCCCGTACTTTTCCGTGGGGACATTATATACGTCTATAATTTTATATATCCTAACCTAAGGCAACTTAAAACCTCGGATGTTGTATTTTCCAACATTCCTGGCGGGTCAGTCCCTACTTCTCGGTGGGCACATTATATACGTCTATATCGTAATATAACCTAACCTAACCCATCTAGACCCTCGCTGGTAATGTTTTACAGAATCCCGGTCGTGTCGGCCCGTACGTCTCGGTGCGGACATTATATACGTCTATAACGTTTTATATCCTAGCCAAAGGCAACCTAACATCTCGAATGTAGTATTTCACAACATTCCTGGCGGGTCGGTCCCACTTCTCGGTGGGAACATTATTTACGTCTATAACGTAATATAACCTAACCTAATCCATCTAGACCCTCGCTGGTAATGTTTTACAAAATCCCGGTCGTGTCGTCCCGTACTTCTCCGTGGGGACATTATATACGTCTATATCGTTATATATCCTAACCTAAGGCAACCTAACATCTCGGATGTAGTATTTTCCAACATTCCTGGCGGGTCGGCCCCTACTTCTAGGTGGGCACATTATATACGTCTATATCGTAATATAACCAAACCTAACCCATCTAGACCCTCGCTGGTAATGTTTTACAAAATCCCGGTCGTGTCGGCCCGTACTTCTCCGTGGGGACATTATATACGTCTATATCGTTATATATCCTAACCTAAGGCAACTTAACAGTTCCGATGTAGTATTTTCCAACATTCCTGGCGGGTCGGCCCCTACTTCTCGGTGGGCACATTATATACGGCTATATCGTAATATAACCTAACCTAACCCATCTAGACCCTCGCTTGTAATGTTTTGCAGAATCCCTGTCGTGTCGGCCCGTACGTCTCGGTGCGGACATTATATACGTCTATAACGTTATATATACTAACCTAAGCGAACCTAACATCTCGGATGTAGTATTGCACAACATTCCTGGCTGGTCGGCCCCACTTCTCGGTGGGAACATTATATACGTTTATAACGTAATATAACCTAACCTAACCCATCTAGCCCGTCGCTGGTTATGTTTTACAAAATCCGAGTCTTGTCGGCCCGTACTTTTCCGTGGGGACATTATATACGTCTATAATTTTATATATCCTAACCTAAGGCAACTTAAAATCTCGGATGTTGTATTTTCCAACATTCCTGGCGGGTCAGTCCCTACTTCTCGGTGGGCACATTATATACGTCTATATCGTAATATAACCTAACCTAACCCATCTAGACCCTCGCTGGTAATGTTTTACAGAATCCCGGTCGTGTCGGACCGTACGTCTCGGTGCGGACATTATATACGTCTATAACGTTTTATATCCTAACCAAAGGCAACCTAACTTCTCGGATGTAGTATTTTCCAACATTCCTGGCGGGGCGGCCGCTACTTCTCGGTGGGAACATTATTTACGTCTATAACGTAATATAACCTAACCTAATCCATCTAGACCCTCGCTGGTAATGTTTTACAAAATCCCGGTCGTGTCGGCCCGTACTTCTCCGTGGGGACATTATATACGTCTGTATCGTTATATATCCTAACCTAAGGCAACCTAACATCTCGGATGTAGTATTTTCCAACATTCCTGGCGGGTCGGCCCCTACTTCTAGGTGGGCACATTATATACGTCTATATCGTAATATAACCAAACCTAACCCATCTAGACCCTCGCTGGTAATGTTTTACAAAATGCCGGTCGTGTCGGCCCGTACTTCTCCGTGGGGACATTATATACGTCTATATCGTTATATATCCTAACCTAAGGCAACTTAACATCTCCGATGTAGTATTTTCCAACATTCCTGGCGGGTCGGCCCCTACTTCTCGGTGGGCACATTATATACGTCTATATCGTAATATAACCTAACCTAACCCATCTAGCCCCTCGCTTGTAATGTTTTGCAGAATCCCTGTCGTGTCGGCCCGTACGTCTCGGTGCGGACATTATATACGTCTATAACGTTATGTATACTAACCTAAGCGAACCTAACATCTCGGATGTAGTATTTCACAACATTCCTGGCTGGTCGGCCCCACTTCTCGGTGGGAACATTATATGCGTTTATAACGTAATATAACCTAACCTAACCCATCTAGACCCTCGCTGGTTATGTTTTACAAAATCCCAGTCTTGTCGGCCCGTACTTTTCCGTGGGGACATTATATACGTCTATAATTTTATATATCCTAACCTAAGGCAACTTAACATCTCGGATGTAGTATTTTCCAACATTCCTGGCGGGTCAGTCCCTACTTCTCGGTGGGCACATTATATACGTCTATATCGTAATATAACCTAACCTAACCCATCTAGACCCTCGCTGGTAATGTTTTACAGAATCCCGGTCGTGTCGTCTCGTACGTCTCGGTGCGGACATTATATACGTCTATAACGTTATATATCCTAACCAAAGGCAACCTAACATCTCGGATGTAGTATTTTCCAACATTCCTGGCGGGGCGGCCGCTACTTCTCGGTGGGAACATTATTTACGTCTATAACGTAATATAACCTAACCTAATCCATCTAGACCCTCGCTGGTAATGTTTTACAAAATCCCGGTCGTGTCGGCCCGTACTTCTCCGTGGGGACATTATATACGTCTATAACGTTATATATCCTAACCTAAGGGAACCGAACATCTCGGATGTAGTATTTTCCAACATTCCTGGCGGGGCGGCCCCTACTTCTCGGTGGGCACATTATATACGTCTATATCGTAATATAACCTAACCTGACCCATCTAGCCCCTCGCTTGTAATGTTTTGCAGAATCCCGGTCGTGTCGTCTCGTACGTCTCGGTGCGGACATTATATACGTCTATATCGTTATATATCCTAACCTAAGGCAACTTAACATCTCCGATGTAGTATTTTCCAACATTCCTGGCGGGTCGGCCCCTACTTCTCGGTGGGCACATTATATACGTCTATATCGTAATATAACCTAACCTAACCCATCTAGCCCCTCGCTTGTAATGTTTTGCAGAATCCCGGTCGTGTCGGCCCGTACGTCTCGGTGCGGACATTATATACGTCTATAACGTTATATATCCTAACCTAAGCGAACCTAACATCTCGGATGTAGTATTTCACAACATTCCTGGCTGGTCGGCCCCACTTCTCGGTGGGAACATTATATACGTTTATAACGAAGTATAACTTAACCTAACCCATCCAGACCCTCGCTTGTAATGTTTTACAGAATCCCGGTCGTGTCGTCCCGTACGTCTCGGAGCGGACATTATATACGTCTATAACGTTATATATCCTAACCAAAGGCAACCTAACATCTCGGATGTAGTATTTTCCAACATTCCTGGCGGGGCGGCCGCTACTTCTCGGTCGGAACATTATTTACGTCTATAACGTAATATAACCTAACCTAATCCATCTAGACCCTCGCTGGTAATGTTTTACAAAATCCCGGTCGTGTCGGCCCGTACTTCTCCGTGGGGACATTATATACGTCTATAACGTTATATATCCTAACCTAAGGGAACCTAACATCTCGGATGTAGTATTTTCCAACATTCCTGGCGGGGCGGCCCCTACTTCTCGGTGGGCACATTATATACGTCTATATCGTAATATAACCTAACCTAACCCATCTAGCCCCTCGCTTGTAATGTTTTGCAGAATCCCGGTCGTGTCGGCCCGTACGTCTCGGTGCGGACATTATATACGTCTATAACGTTATATATCCTAACCTAAGCGAACCTAACATCTCGGATGTAGTATTTCACAACATTCCTGGCTGGTCGGCCCCACTTCTCGGTGGGAACATTATATACGTTTATAACGAAGTATAACTTAACCTAACCCATCTAGAGCCTCGCTTGTAATGTTTTACAGAATCCCGGTCGTGTCGTCCCGTACGGCTCGGTGCGGACATTATATACGTCTATAACGTTATATATCCTAACCAAAGGCAACCTAACATCTCGAATGTAGTATTTCACAACATTCCTGGCTGGTCGGCCCCACTTCTCGGTGGGAACAATATATACGTTTATAACGTAATATAACCTAACCTAACCCATCTAGACCCTCGCTGGTAATGTTTTACAAAATCCCGGTCGTGTCGGCCCGTACTTCTCCGTGGGGACATTATATACGTCTATATCGTTATATATCCTAACCTAAGGCAACCTAACATATCGGATGTAGTATTTTCCAACATTCCTGGCGGGTCGGCCCCTACTTCTAGGTGGGCACATTATATACGTCTATATCGTAATATAACCAAACCTAACCCATCTAGACCCTCGCTGGTAATGTTTTACAAAATCCCGGTCGTGTCGGCCCGTACTTCTCCGTGGGGACATTATATACGTCTATATCGTTATATATCCTAACCTAAGGCAACTTAACATCTCCGATGTAGTATTTTCCAACATTCCTGGCGGGTCGGCCCCTACTTCTCGGTGGGCACATTATATACGTCTATATCGTAATATAACCTAACCTAACCCATCTAGCCCCTCGCTTGTAATGTTTTGCAGAATCCCTGTCGTGTCGGCCCGTACGTCTCGGTGCGGACATTATATACGTCTATAACGTTATGTATACTAACCTAAGCGAACCTAACATCTCGGATGTAGTATTTCACAACATTCCTGGCTGGTCGGCCCCACTTCTCGGTGGGAACATTATATACGTTTATAACGAAGTATAACTTAACCTAACCCATCTAGAGCCTCGCTTGTAATGTTTTACAGAATCCCGGTCGTGTCGTCCCGTACGTCTCGGTGCGGACATTATATACGTCTATAACGTTATATATCCTAACCAAAGGCAACCTAACATCTCGAATGTAGTATTTCACAACATTCCTGGCGGGTCGGCCCCACTTCTCGGTGGGAACATTATTTACGTCTATAACGTAATATAACCTAACCTAATCCATCTAGACCCTCGCTGGTAATGTTTTACAAAATCCCGGTCGTGTCGGCCCGTACTTCTCCGTGCGGACATTATATACGTCTATAACGTTATATATCCTAACCTAAGCGAACCTAACATCTCGGATGTAGTATTTTCCAACATTCCTGGCGGGGCGGCCGCTACTTCTTGGTGGGAACATTATATACGTCTATATCGTATATAACCTAACCTAACCCATCTAGACCCTCGCTGGTAATGTTCTACAAAATCCCGGTCGTGTCGTCTCGTACGTCTCGGTGCGGACATTATATACGTCTATATCGTTATATATCCTAACCTAAGGCAACTTAACATCTCCGATGTAGTATTTTCCAACATTCCTGGCGGGTCGGCCCCTACTTCTCGGTGGGCACATTATATACGTCTATATCGTAATATAACCTAACCTAACCCATCTAGCCCCTCGCTTGTAATGTTTTGCAGAATCCCGGTAGTGTCGGCCCGTACGTCTCGGTGCGGACATTATATACGTCTATAACGTTATATATCCTAACCTAAGCGAACCTAACATCTCGGATGTAGTATTTCACAACATTCCTGGCTGGTCGGCCCCACTTCTCGGTGGGAACATTATATACGTTTATAACGAAGTATAACTTAACCTAACCCATCTAGAGCCTCGCTTGTAATGTTTTACAGAATCCCGGTCGTGTCGTCCCGTACGTCTCGGTGCGGACATTATATACGTCTATAACGTTATATATCCTAACCAAAGGCAATCTAACATCTCGAATGTAGTATTTCACAACATTCCTGGCTGGTCGGCCGCACTTCTCGGTGGGAACATTATATACGTTTATAACGTAATATAACCTAACCTAACCCATCTAGCCCGTCGCTGGTTATGTTTTACAAAATCCCAGTCTTGTCGGCCCGTACTTTTCCGTGGGGACATTATATACGTCTATAATTTTATATATCCTAACCTAAGGCAACTTAAAATCTCGGATGTTGTATTTTCCAACATTCCTGGCGGGTCAGTCCCTACTTCTCGGTGGGCACATTATATACGTCTATATCGTAATATAACCTAACCTAACCCATCTAGATCCTCGCTGGTAATGTTTTACAGAATCCCGGTCGTGTCGGCCCGTACGTCTCGGTGCGGACATTATATACGTCTATAACGTTTTATATCCTAGCCAAAGGCAACCTAACATCTCGAATGTAGTATTTCACAACATTCCTGGCGGGTCGGTCCCACTTCTCGGTGGGAACATTATTTACGTCTATAACGTAATATAACCTAACCTAATCCATCTAGACCCTCGCTGGTAATGTTTTACAAAATCCCGGTCGTGTCGGCCCGTACTTCTCCGTGGGGACATTATATACGTCTATATCGTTATATATCCTAACCTAAGGCAACCTAACATCTCGGATGTAGTATTTTCCAACATTCCTGGCGGGTCGGCCCCTACTTCTAGGTGGGCACATTATATACGTCTATATCGTAATATAACCAAACCTAACCCATCTAGACCCTCGCTGGTAATGTTTTACAAAATCCCGGTCGTGTCGGCCCGTACTTCTCCGTGGGGACATTATATACGTCTATATCGTTATATATCCCAACCTAAGGCAACTTAACATCTCCGATGTAGTATTTTCCAACATTCCTGGCGGGTCGGCCCCTACTTCTCGGTGGGCACATTATATACGTCTATATCGTAATATAACCTAACCTAACCCATCTAGCCCCTCGCTTGTAATGTTTTGCAGAATCCCTGTCGTGTCGGCCCGTACGTCTCGGTGCGGACATTATATACGTCTATATCGTTATATATCCTAACCTAAGGGAACCTAACATCTCGGATGTAGTATTTTCCAACATTCCTGGCGGGCCGGCCCCTACTTCTCGGTGGGCACATTATATACGTCTATATCGTAATATAACCTAACCTAATCCATCTAGACCCTCGCTGGTAATGTTTTACAAAATCCCGGTCGTGTCGGCCCGTACTTCTCCGTGGGGACATTATATACGTCTATAACGTTATATATCCTAACCTAAGGGAACCTAACATCTCGGATGTAGTATTTTCCAACATTCCTGGCGGGGCGGCCCCTACTTCTCGGTGGGCACATTATATACGTCTATATCGTAATATAACCTAACCTAACCCATCTAGCCCCTCGCTTGTAATGTTTTGCAGAATCCCGGTCGTGTCGGCCCGTACGTCTCGGTGCGGACATTATATACGTCTATAACGTTATATATCCTAACCTAAGCGAACCTAACATCTCGGATGTAGTATTTCACAACATTCCTGGCTGGTCGGCCCCACTTCTCGGTGGGAACATTATATACGTTTATAACGAAGTATAACTTAACCTAACCCATCTAGAGCCTCGCTTGTAATGTTTTACAGAATCCCGGTCGTGTCGTCCCGTACGGCTCGGTGCGGACATTATATACGTCTATAACGTTATATATCCTAACCAAAGGCAACCTAACATCTCGAATGTAGTATTTCACAACATTCCTGGCTGGTCGGCCCCACTTCTCGGTGGGAACATTATATACGTTTATAACGTAATATAACCTAACCTAACCCATCTAGACCCTCGCTGGTAATGTTTTACAAAATCCCGGTCGTGTCGGCCCGTACTTCTCCGTGGGGACATTATATACGTCTATATCGTTATATATCCTAACCTAAGGCAACCTAACATATCGGATGTAGTATTTTCCAACATTCCTGGCGGGTCGGCCCCTACTTCTAGGTGGGCACATTATATACGTCTATATCGTAATATAACCAAACCTAACCCATCTAGACCCTCGCTGGTAATGTTTTACAAAATCCCGGTCGTGTCGGCCCGTACTTCTCCGTGGGGACATTATATACGTCTATATCGTTATATATCCTAACCTAAGGCAACTTAACATCTCCGATGTAGTATTTTCCAACATTCCTGGCGGGTCGGCCCCTACTTCTCGGTGGGCACATTATATACGTCTATATCGTAATATAACCTAACCTAACCCATCTAGCCCCTCGCTTGTAATGTTTTGCAGAATCCCTGTCGTGTCGGCCCGTACGTCTCGGTGCGGACATTATATACGTCTATAACGTTATGTATACTAACCTAAGCGAACCTAACATCTCGGATGTAGTATTTCACAACATTCCTGGCTGGTCGGCCCCACTTCTCGGTGGGAACATTATATACGTTTATAACGAAGTATAACTTAACCTAACCCATCTAGAGCCTCGCTTGTAATGTTTTACAGAATCCCGGTCGTGTCGTCCCGTACGTCTCGGTGCGGACATTATATACGTCTATAACGTTATATATCCTAACCAAAGGCAACCTAACATCTCGAATGTAGTATTTCACAACATTCCTGGCGGGTCGGCCCCACTTCTCGGTGGGAACATTATTTACGTCTATAACGTAATATAACCTAACCTAATCCATCTAGACCCTCGCTGGTAATGTTTTACAAAATCCCGGTCGTGTCGGCCCGTACTTCTCCGTGGGGACATTATATACGTCTATAACGTTATATATCCTAACCTAAGGGAACCTAACATCTCGGATGTAGTATTTTCCAACATTCCTGGCGGTGCGGCCCCACTTCTCGGTGGGAACATTATATACGTTTATAACGAAGTATAACTTAACCTAACCCATCTAGAGCCTCGCTTGTAATGTTTTACAGAATCCCGGTCGTGTCGTCCCGTACGTCTCGGTGCGGACATTATATACGTCTATAACGTTATATATCCTAACCAAAGGCAACCTAACATCTCGAATGTAGTATTTCACAACATTCCTGGCGGGTCGGCCCCACTTCTCGGTGGGAACATTATTTACGTCTATAACGTAATATAACCTAACCTAATCCATCTAGACCCTCGCTGGTAATGTTTTACAAAATCCCGGTCGTGTCGGCCCGTACTTCTCCGTGCGGACATTATATACGTCTATAACGTTATATATCCTAACCTAAGCGAACCTAACATCTCGGATGTAGTATTTTCCAACATTCCTGGCGGGGCGGCCGCTACTTCTTGGTGGGAACATTATATACGTCTATATCGTATATAACCTAACCTAACCCATCTAGACCCTCGCTGGTAATGTTCTACAAAATCCCGGTCGTGTCGTCTCGTACGTCTCGGTGCGGACATTATATACGTCTATATCGTTATATATCCTAACCTAAGGCAACTTAACATCTCCGATGTAGTATTTTCCAACATTCCTGGCGGGTCGGCCCCTACTTCTCGGTGGGCACATTATATACGTCTATATCGTAATATAACCTAACCTAACCCATCTAGCCCCTCGCTTGTAATGTTTTGCAGAATCCCGGTAGTGTCGGCCCGTACGTCTCGGTGCGGACATTATATACGTCTATAACGTTATATATCCTAACCTAAGCGAACCTAACATCTCGGATGTAGTATTTCACAACATTCCTGGCTGGTCGGCCCCACTTCTCGGTGGGAACATTATATACGTTTATAACGAAGTATAACTTAACCTAACCCATCTAGAGCCTCGCTTGTAATGTTTTACAGAATCCCGGTCGTGTCGTCCCGTACGTCTCGGTGCGGACATTATATACGTCTATAACGTTATATATCCTAACCAAAGGCAATCTAACATCTCGAATGTAGTATTTCACAACATTCCTGGCTGGTCGGCCGCACTTCTCGGTGGGAACATTATATACGTTTATAACGTAATATAACCTAACCTAACCCATCTAGCCCGTCGCTGGTTATGTTTTACAAAATCCCAGTCTTGTCGGCCCGTACTTTTCCGTGGGGACATTATATACGTCTATAATTTTATATATCCTAACCTAAGGCAACTTAAAATCTCGGATGTTGTATTTTCCAACATTCCTGGCGGGTCAGTCCCTACTTCTCGGTGGGCACATTATATACGTCTATATCGTAATATAACCTAACCTAACCCATCTAGATCCTCGCTGGTAATGTTTTACAGAATCCCGGTCGTGTCGGCCCGTACGTCTCGGTGCGGACATTATATACGTCTATAACGTTTTATATCCTAGCCAAAGGCAACCTAACATCTCGAATGTAGTATTTCACAACATTCCTGGCGGGTCGGTCCCACTTCTCGGTGGGAACATTATTTACGTCTATAACGTAATATAACCTAACCTAATCCATCTAGACCCTCGCTGGTAATGTTTTACAAAATCCCGGTCGTGTCGGCCCGTACTTCTCCGTGGGGACATTATATACGTCTATATCGTTATATATCCTAACCTAAGGCAACCTAACATCTCGGATGTAGTATTTTCCAACATTCCTGGCGGGTCGGCCCCTACTTCTAGGTGGGCACATTATATACGTCTATATCGTAATATAACCAAACCTAACCCATCTAGACCCTCGCTGGTAATGTTTTACAAAATCCCGGTCGTGTCGGCCCGTACTTCTCCGTGGGGACATTATATACGTCTATATCGTTATATATCCTAACCTAAGGCAACTTAACATCTCCGATGTAGTATTTTCCAACATTCCTGGCGGGTCGGCCCCTACTTCTCGGTGGGCACATTATATACGTCTATATCGTAATATAACCTAACCTAACCCATCTAGCCCCTCGCTTGTAATGTTTTGCAGAATCCCTGTCGTGTCGGCCCGTACGTCTCGGTGCGGACATTATATACGTCTATAACGTTATGTATACTAACCTAAGCGAACCTAACATCTCGGATGTGGTATTTCACAACATTCCTGGCTGGTCGGCCCCACTTCTCGGTGGGAACATTATATACGTTTATAACGTAATATAACCTAACCTAACCCATCTAGCCCCTCGCTGGTTATGTTTTACAAAATCCCAGTCTTGTCGGCCCGTACTTCTCCGTGGGGACATTATATACGTCTATAACGTTATATATCCTAACCTAAGGGAACCTAACATCTCGGATGTAGTATTTTCCAACATTCCTGGCGGGGCGGCCGCTACTTCTTGGTGGGAACATTATATACGTCTATATCGTATATAACCTAACCTAACCCATCTAGACCCTCGCTGGTAATGTTCTACAAAATCCCGGTCGTGTCGTCTCGTACGTCTCGGTGCGGACATTATATACGTCTATATCGTTATATATCCTAACCTAAGGCAACTTAACATCTCCGATGTAGTATTTTCCAACATTCCTGGCGGGTCGGCCCCTACTTCTCGGTGGGCACATTATATACGTCTATATCGTAATATAACCTAACCTAACCCATCTAGCCCCTCGCTTGTAATGTTTTGCAGAATCCCGGTCGTGTCGGCCCGTACGTCTCGGTGCGGACATTATATACGTCTATAACGTTATATATCCTAACCTAAGCGAACCTAACATCTCGGATGTAGTATTTCACAACATTCCTGGCTGGTCGGCCCCACTTCTCGGTGGGAACATTATATACGTTTATAACGAAGTATAACTTAACCTAAGCCATCCAGACCCTCGCTTGTAATGTTTTACAGAATCCCGGTCGTGTCGTCCCGTACGTCTCGGAGCGGACATTATATACGTCTATAACGTTATATATCCTAACCAAAGGCAACCTAACATCTCGGATGTAGTATTTTCCAACATTCCTGGCGGGGCGGCCGCTACTTCTCGGTCGGAACATTATTTACGTCTATAACGTAATATAACCTAACCTAATCCATCTAGACCCTCGCTGGTAATGTTTTACAAAATCCCGGTCGTGTCGGCCCGTACTTCTCCGTGGGGACATTATATACGTCTATAACGTTATATATCCTAACCTAAGGGAACCTAACATCTCGGATGTAGTATTTTCCAACATTCCTGGCGGGGCGGCCCCTACTTCTCGGTGGGCACATTATATACGTCTATATCGTAATATAACCTAACCTAACCCATCTAGCCCCTCGCTTGTAATGTTTTGCAGAATCCCGGTCGTGTCGGCCCGTACGTCTCGGTGCGGACATTATATACGTCTATAACGTTATATATCCTAACCTAAGCGAACCTAACATCTCGGATGTAGTATTTCACAACATTCCTGGCTGGTCGGCCCCACTTGTCGGTGGGAACATTATATACGTTTATAACGAAGTATAACTTAACCTAACCCATCTAGAGCCTCGCTTGTAATGTTTTACAGAATCCCGGTCGTGTCGTTCCGTACGTCTCGGTGCGGACATTATATACGTCTATAACGTTATATATCCTAACCAAAGGCAACCTAACATCTCGAATGTAGTATTTCACAACATTCCTGGCGGGTCGGCCCCACTTCTCGGTGGGAACATTATTTACGTCTATAACGTAATATAACCTAACCTAATCCATCTAGACCCTCGCTGGTAATGTTTTACAAAATCCCGGTCGTGTCGGCCCGTACTTCTCCGTGGGGACATTATATACGTCTATAACGTTATATATCCTAACCTAAGGGTACCTAACATCTCGCATGTAGTATTTCACAACATTCCTGGCTGGTCGGCCCCACTTCTCGGTGGGAACCTTATATACGTTTATAACGAAGTATAACCTAACCTAACCCATCTAGACCCTCGCTGGTAATGTTTTACAGAATCCCGGTCGTGTCGGCCCGTACGTCTCTGTGCGGACATTATATACGTCTATAACGTTTTATATCCTAGCCAAAGGCAACCTAACATCTCGAATGTAGTATTTCACAACATTCCTGGCGGGTCGGTCCCACTTCTCGGTGGGAACATTATTTACGTCTATAACGTAATATAACCTAACCTAATCCATCTAGACCCTCGCTGGTAATGTTTTACAAAATCCCGGTCGTGTCAGCCCGTACTTCTCCGTGGGGACATTATATACGTCTATATCGTTATATATCCTAACCTAAGGCAACCTAACATCTCGGATGTAGTATTTTCCAACATTCCTGGCGGGTCGGCCCCTACTTCTAGGTGGGCACATTATATACGTCTATATCGTAATATAACCAAACCTAACCCATCTAGACCCTCGCTGGTAATGTTTTACAAAATCCCGGTCGTGTCGGCCCGTACTTCTCCGTGGGGACATTATATACGTCTATATCGTTATATATCCTAACCTAAGGCAACTTAACATCTCCGATGTAGTATTTTCCAACATTCCTGGCGGGTCGGCCCCTACTTCTCGGTGGGCACATTATATACGTCTATATCGTAATATAACCTAACCTAACCCATCTAGCCCCTCGCTTGTAATGTTTTGCAGAATCCCTGTCGTGTCGGCCCGTACTTCTCCGTGGGGACATTATATACGTCTATATCGTTATATATCCTAACCTAAGGCAACTTAACATCTCCGATGTAGTATTTTCCAACATTCCTGGCGGGTCGGCCCCTACTTCTCGGTGAGCACATTATATACGTCTATATCGTAATATAACCTAACCTAACCCATCTAGCCCCTCGCTTGTAATGTTTTGCAGAATCCCTGTCGTGTCGGCCCGTACGTCTCGGTGCGGACATTATATACGTCTATAACGTTATGTATACTAACCTAAGCGAACCTAACATCTCGGATGTAGTATTTCACAACATACCTGGCTGGTCGGCCCCACTTCTCGGTGGGAACATTATATGCGTTTATAACGTAATATAACCTAACCTAACCCATCTAGCCCCTCGCTGGTTATGTTTTACAAAATCCCAGTCTTGTCGGCCCGTACTTTTCCGTGGGGACATTATATACGTCTATAATTTTATATATCCTAACCTAAGGCAACTTAACATCTCGGATGTAGTATTTTCCAACATTCCTGGCGGGTCAGTCCCTACTCCTCGGTGGGCATATTATATACGTCTATATCGTAATATAACCTAACCTAACCCATCTAGACCCTCGCTGGTAATGTTTTACAGTATCCCGGTCGTGTCGTCTCGTACGTCTCGGTGCGGACATTATATACGTCTATAACGTTATATATCCTAACCAAAGGCAACCTAACATCTCGGATGTAGTATTTTCCAACATTCCTGGCGGGGCGGCCGCTACTTCTCGGTGGGAACATTATTTACGTCTATAACGTAATATAACCTAACCTAATCCATCTAGACCCTCGCTGGTAATGTTTTACAAAATCCCGGTCGTGTCGGCCCGTACTTCTCCGTGGGGACATTATATACGTCTATAACGTTATATATCCTAACCTAAGGGAACCTAACATCTCGGATGTAGTATTTTCCAACATTCCTGGCGGGGCGGCCCCTACTTCTCGGTGGGCACATTATATACGTCTATATCGTAATATAACCTAACCTAACCCATCTAGCCCCTCGCTTGTAATGTTTTGCAGAATCCCGGTCGTGTCGGCCCGTACGTCTCGGTGCGGACATTATATACGTCTATAACGTTATATATCCTAACCGAAGCGAACCTAACATCTCGGATGTAGTATTTCACAACATTCCTGGCTGGTCAGCCCCACTTCTCGGTGGGAACATTATATACGTTTATAACGAAGTATAACTTAACCTAACCCATCTAGACCCTCGCTGGTAATGTTTTACAAAATCCCGGTCGTGTCCGCCCGTACTTCTCCGTGGGGACATTATATACGTCTATAACGTTATATATCCTAACCTAAGGGAACCTAACATCTCGGATGTAGTATTTTCCAACATTCCTGGCGGGGCGGCCGCTACTTCTTGGTGGGAACATTATATACGTCTATATCGTATATAACCTAACCTAACCCGTCTAGACCCTCGCTGGTAATGTTCTACAAAATCCCGGTCGTGTCGTCTCGTACGTCTCGGTGCGGACATTATATACGTCTATATCGTTATATATCCTAACCTAAGGCAACTTAACATCTCCGATGTAGTATTTTCCAACATTCCTGGCGGGTCGGCCCCTACTTCTCGGTGGGCACATTATATACGTCTATATCGTAATATAACCTAACCTAACCCATCTAGCCCCTCGCTTGTAATGTTTTGCAGAATCCCGCTCGTGTCGGCCCGTACGTCTCGGTGCGGACATTATATACGTCTATAACGTTATATATCCTAACCTAAGCGAACCTAACATCTCGGATGTAGTATTTCACAACATTCCTGGCTGGTCGGCCCCACTTCTCGGTGGAAACATTATATACGTTTATAACGAAGTATAACTTAACCTAACCCATCCAGACCCTCGCTTGTAATGTTTTACAGAATCCCGGTCGTGTCGTCCCGTACGTCTCGGAGCGGACATTATATACGTCTATAACGTTATATATCCTAACCAAAGGCAACCTAACATCTCGGATGTAGTATTTTCCAACATTCCTGGCGGGGCGGCCGCTACTTCTCGGTCGGAACATTATTTGCGTCTATAACGTAATATAACCTAACCTAATCCATCTAGACCCTCGCTGGTAATGTTCTACAAAATCCCGGTCGTGTCGTCTCGTACGTCTCGGTGCGGACATTATATACGTCTATATCGTTATATATCCTAACCTAAGGCAACTTAACATCTCCGATGTAGTATTTTCCAACATTCCTGGCGGGTCGGCCCCTACTTCTCGGTGGGCACATTATATACGTCTATATCGTAATATAACCTAACCTAACCCATCTAGCCCCTCGCTTGTAATGTTTTGCAGAATCCCGGTCGTGTCGGCCCGTACGTCTCGGTGCGGACATTATATACGTCTATAACGTTATATATCCTAACCTAAGGGAACCTAACATCTCGGATGTAGTATTTTCCAACATTCCTGGCGGGGCGGCCCCACTTCTCGGTGGGAACATTATATACGTTTATAACGAAGTATAACCTAACCTAACCCATCTAGACCCTCGCTTGTAATGTTTTACAGAATCCCGGTCGTGTCGTCCCGAACGTCTCGGCGCGGACATTATATACGTCTATAACGTTTTATATCCTAACCAAAGGCAACCTAACATCTCGAATGTAGTATTTCACAACATTCCTGGCGGGTCGGTCCCACTTCTCGGTGGGAACATTATTTACATCTATAACGTAATATAACCTAACCTAATCCATCTAGACCCTCGCTGGTAATGTTTTACAAAATCCCGGTCGTGTCGGCCCGTACTTCTCCGTGGGGACATTATATACGTCTATAACGTTATATATCCTAACCTAAGGGAACCTAACATCTCGGATGTAGTATTTTCCAACATTCCTGGCGGGGCGGCCCCTACTTCTCGGTGGGCACATTATATACGTCTATATCGTAATATAACCTAACCTAACCCATCTAGCCCCTCGCGTGTAATGTTTTGCAGAATCCCGGTCGTGTCGGCCCGTACGTCTCGGTGCGGACATTATATACGTCTATTACGTTATATATCCTAACCTAAGCGAACCTAACATCTCGGATGTAGTATTTCACAACATTCCTGGCTGGTCGGCCCCACTTGTCGGTGGGAACATTATATACGTTTATAACGAAGTATAACTTAACCTAACCCATCTAGAGCCTCGCTTGTAATGTTTTACAGAATCCCGGTCGTGTCGTCCCGTACGTCTCGGTGTGGACATTATATACGTCTATAACGTTATATATCCTAACCAAAGGCAACCTAACATCTCGAATGTAGTATTTCACAACATTCCTGGCGGGTCGGCCCCACTTCTCGGTGGGAACATTATTTACGTCTATAACGTAATATAACCTAACCTAATCCATCTAGACCCTCGCTGGTAATGTTTTACAAAATCCCGGTCGTGTCGGCCCGTACTTCTCCGTGGGGACATTATATACGTCTATAACGTTATATATCCTAACCTAAGGGTACCTAACATCTCGCATGTAGTATTTCACAACATTCCTGGCTGGTCGGCCCCACTTCTCGGTGGGAACCTTATATACGTTAATAACGAAGTATAACCTAACCTATCCCATCTAGACCCTCGCTGGTAATGTTTTACAGAATCCCGGTCGTGTCGGCCCGTACGTCTCTGTGCGGACATTATATACGTCTATAACGTTTTATATCCTAGCCAAAGGCAACCTAACATCTCGAATGTAGTATTTCACAACATTCCTGGCGGGTCGGTCCCACTTCTCGGTGGGAACATTATTTACGTCTATAACGTAATATAACCTAACCTAATCCATCTAGACCCTCGCTGGTAATGTTTTACAAAATCCCGGTCGTGTCGGCCCGTACTTCTCCGTGGGGACATTATATACGTCTATATCGTTATATATCCTAACCTAAGGCAACCTAACATCTCGGATGTAGTATTTTCCAACATTCCTGGCGGGTCGGCCCCTACTTCTAGGTGGGCACATTATATACGTCTATATCGTAATATAACCAAACCTAACCCATCTAGACCCTCGCTGGTAATGTTTTACAAAATCCCGGTCGTGTCGGCCCGTACTTCTCCGTGGGGACATTATATACGTCTATATCGTTATATATCCTAACCTAAGGCAACTTAACATCTCCGATGTAGTATTTTCCAACATTCCTGGCGGGTCGGCCCCTACTTCTCGGTGGGCACATTATATACGTCTATATCGTAATATAACCTAACCTAACCCATCTAGCCCCTCGCTTGTAATGTTTTGCAGAATCCCTGTCGTGTCGGCCCGTACGTCTCGGTGCGGACATTATATACGTCTATAACGTTATGTATACTAACCTAAGCGAACCTAACATCTCGGATGTAGTATTTCACAACATTCCTGGCTGGTCGGCCCCACTTCTCGGTGGGAACATTATATGCGTTTATAACGTAATATAACCTAACCTAACCCATCTAGCCCCTCGCTGGTTATGTTTTACAAAATCCCAGTCTTGTCGGCCCGTACTTTTCCGTGGGGACATTATATACGTCTATAATTTTATATATCCTAACCTAAGGCAACTTAACATCTCGGATGTAGTATTTTCCAACATTCCTGGCGGGTCAGTCCCTACTTCTCGGTGGGCACATTATATACGTCTATATCGTAATATAACCTAACCTAACCCATCTAGACCCTCGCTGGTAATGTTTTACAAAATCCCGGTCGTGTCGGCCCGTACTTCTTCGTGGGGACATTATATACGTCTATAACGTTATATATCCTAACCTAAGCGAACCTAACATCTCGGATGTAGTATTTCACAACATTCCTGGCTGGTCAGCCCCACTTCTCGGTGGGAACATTATATACGTTTATAACGAAGTATAACTTAACCTAACCCATCTAGACCCTCGCTGGTAATGTTTTACAAAATCCCGGTCGTGTCCGCCCGTACTTCTCCGTGGGGACATTATATACGTCTATAACGTTATATATCCTAACCTAAGGGAACCTAACATCTCGGATGTAGTATTTTCCAACATTCCTGGCGGGGCGGCCGCTACTTCTTGGTGGGAACATTATATACGTCTATATCGTATATAACCTAACCTAACCCATCTAGACCCTCGCTGGTAATGTTCTACAAAATCCCGGTCGTGTCGTCTCGTACGTCTCGGTGCGGACATTATATACGTCTATATCGTTATATATCCTAACCTAAGGCAACTTAACATCTCCGATGTAGTATTTTCCAACATTCCTGGCGGGTCGGCCCCTACTTCTCGGTGGGCACATTATATACGTCTATATCGTAATATAACCTAACCTAACCCATCTAGCCCCTCGCTTGTAATGTTTTGCAGAATCCCGGTCGTGTCGGCCCGTACGTCTCGGTGCGGACATTATATACGTCTATAACGTTATATATCCTAACCTAAGCGAACCTAACATCTCGGATGTAGTATTTCACAACATTCCTGGCTGGTCGGCCCCACTTCTCGGTGGGAACATTATATACGTTTATAACGAAGTATAACTTAACCTAACCCATCTAGAGCCTCGCTTGTAATGTTTTACAGAATCCCGGTCGTGTCGTCCCGTACGTCTCGGTGCGGACATTATATACGTTTATAACGTTATATATCCTAACCAAAGGCAATCTAACATCTCGAATGTAGTATTTCACAACATTCCTGGCGGGTCGGCCCCACTTCTCGGTGGGAACCTTATATACGTTTATAACGAAGTATAACCTAACCTAACACATCTAGACCCTCGCTTGTAATGTTATACAGAATCCCGGTCGTGTCGTCCCGAACGTCTCGGCGCGGACATTATATACGTCTATAACGTTTTATATCCTAACCAAAGGCAACCTAACATCTCGAATGTAGTATTTCACAACATTCCTGGCGGGTCGGTCCCACTTCTCGGTGGGAACATTATTTACGTCTATAACGTAATATAACCTAACCTAATCCATCTAGACCCTCGCTGGTAATGTTTTACAAAATCCCGGTCGTGTCGGCCCGTACTTCTCCGTGGGGACATTATATACGTCTATATCGTTATATATACTAACCTAAGGCAACCTAACATCTCGGATGTAGTATTTTCCAACATTCCTGGCGGGTCGGCCCCTACTTCTCGGTGGGCACATTATATACGTCTATATCGTAATATAACCAAACCTAACCCATCTAGACCCTCGCTGGTAATGTTTTACAAAATCCCGGTCGTGTCGGCCCGTACTTCTCCGTGGGGACATTATATACGTCTATATCGTTATATATCCTAACCTAAGGCAACTAAACAGCTCCGATGTAGTATTTTCCAACATTCCTCGCGGGTCGGCCCCTACTTCTCGGTGGGCACATTATATACGTCTATATCGTAATATATCCTAACCTAACCCATCTAGCCCCTCGCTTGTAATGTTTTGCAGAATCCCTGTCGTGTCGGCCCGTACGTCTCGGTGCGGACATTATATACGTCTATAACGTTATATATACTAACCTAAGCGAACCTAACATCTCGGATGTAGTATTTCACAACATTCCTGGCTGGTCGGCCCCACTTCTCGGTGGGAACATTATATACGTTTATAACGTAATATAACCTAACCTAACCCATCTAGCCCCTCGCTGGTTATGTTTTACAAAATCCCAGTCTTGTCGGCCCGTACTTTTCCGTGGGGACATTATATACGTCTATAATTTTATATATCCTAACCTAAGGCAACTTAACATCTCGGATGTAGTATTTTCCAACATTCCTGGCGGGTCAGTCCCTACTTCTCGGTGGGCACATTATATACGTCTATATCGTAATATAACCTAACCTAACCCATCTAGACCCTCGCTGGTAATGTTTTACAGAATCCCGGTCGTGTCGTCTCGTACGTCTCGGTGCGGACATTATATACGTCTATAACGTTATATATCCTAACCAAAGGCAACCTAACATCTCGGATGTAGTATTTTCCAACATTCCTGGCGGGGCGGCCGCTACTTCTCGGTGGGAACATTATTTACGTCTATAACGTAATATAACCTAACCTAATCCATCTAGACCCTCGCTGGTAATGTTTTACAAAATCCCGGTCGTGTCGGCCCGTACTTCTCCGTGGGGACATTATATACGTCTATAACGTTATATATCCTAACCTAAGGGAACCTAACATCTCGGATGTAGTATTTTCCAACATTCCTGGCGGGGCGGCCCCTACTTCTCGGTTGGCACATTATATACGTCTATATCGTAATATAACCTAACCTAACCCATCTAGCCCCTCGCTTGTAATGTTTTGCAGAATCCCGGTCGTGTCGGCCCGTACGTCTCGGTGCGGACATTATATACGTCTATAACGTTATATATCCTAACCTAAGCGAACATAACATCTCGGATGTAGTATTTCACAACATTCCTGGCTGGTCGGCCCCACTTCTCGGTGGGAACCTTATATACGTTTATAACGAAGTATAACCTAACCTAACCCATCTAGACCCTCGCTTGTAATGTTTTACAGAATCCCGGTCGTGTCGTCCCGAACGTCTCGGCGCGGACATTATATACGTCTATAACGTTTTATATCCTAACCAAAGGCAACCTAACATCTCGAATGTAGTATTTCACAACATTCCTGGCGGGTCGGTCCCACTTCTCGGTGGGAACATTATTTACATCTATAACGTAATATAACCTAACCTAATCCATCTAGACCCTCGCTGGTAATGTTTTACAAAATCCCGGTCGTGTCGGCCCGTACTTCTCCGTGGGGACATTATATACGTCTATATCGTTATATATCCTAACCTAAGGCAACCTAACATCTCGGATGTAGTATTTTCCAACATTCCTGGCGGGTCGGCCCCTACTTCTAGGTGGGCACATTATATACGTCTATATCGTAATATAACCAAACCTAACCCATCTAGACCCTCGCTGGTAATGTTTTACAAAATCCCAGTCTTGTCGGCCCGTACTTTTCCGTGGGGACATTATATACGTCTATAATTTTATATATCCTAACCTAAGGCAACTTAACATCTCGGATGTAGTATTTTCCAACATTCCTGGCGGGTCAGTCCCTACTTCTCGGTGGGCACATTATATACGTCTATATCGTAATATAACCTAACCTAACCCATCTAGACCCTCGCTGGTAATGTTTTACAGAATCCCGGTCGTGTCGTCTCGTACGTCTCGGTGCGGACATTATATACGTCTATAACGTTATATATCCTAACCTAAGCGAACCTAACATCTCGGATGTAGTATTTCACAACATTCCTGGCTGGTCGGCCCCACTTCTCGGTGGGAACATTATATATGTTTATAACGAAGTATAACTTAACCTAACCCATCTAGAGCCTCGCTTGTAATGTTTTACAGAATCCCGGTCGTGTCGTCCCGTACGTCTCGGTGCGGACATTATATACGTCTATAACGTTATATATCCTAACCAAAGGCAACCTAACATCTCGAATGTAGTATTTCACAACATTCCTGGCGGGTCGGCCCCACTTCTCGGTGGGAACATTATTTACGTCTATAACGTAATATAACCTAACCTAATCCATCTAGACCCTCGCTGGTAATGTTTTACAAAATCCCGGTCGTGTCGGCCCGTACTTCTCCGTGGGGACATTATATACGTCTATAACGTTATATATCCTAACCTAAGGGTACCTAACATCTCGCATGTAGTATTTCACAACATTCCTGGCTGGTCGGCCCCACTTCTCGGTGGGAACCTTATATACGTTTATAACGAAGTATAACCTAACCTAACACATCTAGACCCTCGCTTGTAATGTTATACAGAATCCCGGTCGTGTCGTCCCGAACGTCTCGGCGCGGACATTATATACGTCTATAACGTTTTATATCCTAACCAAAGGCAACCTAACATCTCGAATGTAGTATTTCACAACATTCCTGGCGGGTCGGTCCCACTTCTCGGTGGGAACATTATTTACGTCTATAACGTAATATAACCTAACCTAATCCATCTAGACCCTCGCTGGTAATGTTTTACAAAATCCCGGTCGTGTCGGCCCGTACTTCTCCGTGGGGACATTATATACGTCTATATCGTTATATATACTAACCTAAGGCAACCTAACATCTCGGATGTAGTATTTTCCAACATTCCTGGCGGGTCGGCCCCTACTTCTCGGTGGGCACATTATATACGTCTATATCGTAATATAACCTAACCTAACCCATCTAGCCCCTCGCTTGTAATGTTTTGCAGAATCCCGGTCGTGTCGGCCCGTACGTCTCGGTGCGGACATTATATACGTCTATAACGTTATATATCCTAACCTAAGCGAACCTAACATCTCGGATGTAGTATTTCACAACATTCCTGGCTGGTCGGCCCCACTTCTCGGTGGGAACATTATATACGTTTATAACGAAGTATAACTTAACCTAACCCATCCAGACCCTCGCTTGTAATGTTTTACAGAATCCCGGTCGTGTCGTCTCGTACGTCTCGGTGCGGACATTATATACGTCTATAACGTTATATATCCTAACCTAAGCGAACCTAACATCTCGGATGTAGTATTTCACAACATTCCTGGCTGGTCGGCCCCACTTCTCGGTGGGAACATTATATACGTTTATAACGAAGTATAACTTAACCTAACCCATCTAGAGCCTCTCTTGTAATGTTTTACAGAATCCCGGTCGTGTCGTCCCGTACGTCTCGGTGCGGACATTATATACGTCTATAACGTTATATATCCTAACCAAAGGCAACCTAACATCTCGAATGTAGTATTTCACAACATTCCTGGCGGGTCGGCCCCACTTCTCGGTGGGAACATTATTTACGTCTATAACGTAATATAACCTAACCTAATCCATCTAGACCCTCGCTGGTAATGTTTTACAAAATCCCGGTCGTGTCGGCCCGTACTTCTCCGTGGGGACATTATATACGTCTATAACGTTATATATCCTAACCTAAGGGAACCTAACATCTCGGATGTAGTATTTTCCAACATTCCTGGCGGGGCGGCCCCACTTCTCGGTGGGAACATTATATACGTTTATAACGAAGTATAACCTAACCTAACACATCTAGACCCTCGCTTGTAATGTTATACAGAATCCCGGTCGTGTCGTCCCGAACGTCTCGGCGCGGACATTATATACGTCTATAACGTTTTATATCCTAACCAAAGGCAACCTAACATCTCGAATGTAGTATTTCACAACATTCCTGGCGGGTCGGTCCCACTTCTCGGTGGGAACATTATTTACGTCTATAACGTAATATAACCTAACCTAATCCATCTAGACCCTCGCTGGTAATGTTTTACAAAATCCCGGTCGTGTCGGCCCGTACTTCTCCGTGGGGACATTATATACGTCTATATCGTTATATATACTAACCTAAGGCAACCTAACATCTCGAATGTAGTATTTTCCAACATTCCTGGCGGGTCGGCCCCTACTTCTCGGTGGGCACATTATATACGTCTATATCGTAATATAACCAAACCTAACCCATCTAGACCCTCGCTGGTAATGTTTTACAAAATCCCGGTCGTGTCGGCCCGTACTTCTCCGTGGGGACATTATATACGTCTATATCGTTATATATCCTAACCTAAGGCAACTTAACAGCTCCGATGTAGTATTTTCCAACATTCCTCGCGGGTCGGCCCCTACTTCTCGGTGGGCACATTATATACGTCTATATCGTAATATAACCTAACCTAACCCATCTAGCCCCTCGCTTGTAATGTTTTGCAGAATCCCTGTCGTGTCGGCCCGTACGTCTCGGTGCGGACATTATATACGTCTATAACGTTATATATACTAACCTAAGCGAACCTAACATCTCGGATGTAGTATTTCACAACATTCCTGGCTGGTCGGCCCCACTTCTCGGTGGGAACATTATATACGTTTATAACGTAATATAACCTAACCTAACCCATCTAGCCCCTCGCTGGTTATGTTTTACAAAATCCCAGTCTTGTCGGCCCGTACTTTTCCGTGGGGACATTATATACGTCTATAATTTTATATATCCTAACCTAAGGCAACTTAACATCTCGGATGTAGTATTTTCCAACATTCCTGGCGGGTCAGTCCCTACTTCTCGGTGGGCACATTATATACGTCTATATCGTAATATAACCTAACCTAACCCATCTAGACCCTCGCTGGTAATGTTTTACAGAATCCCGGTCGTGTCGTCTCGTACGTCTCGGTGCGGACATTATATACGTCTATAACGTTATATATCCTAACCAAAGGCAACCTAACATCTCGGATGTAGTATTTTCCAACATTCCTGGCGGGGCGGCCGCTACTTCTCGGTGGGAACATTATTTACGTCTATAACGTAATATAACCTAACCTAATCCATCTAGACCCTCGCTGGTAATGTTTTACAAAATCCCGGTCGTGTCGGCCCGTACTTCTCCGTGGGGACATTATATACGTCTATAACGTTATATATCCTAACCTAAGGGAACCTAACATCTCGGATGTAGTATTTTCCAACATTCCTGGCGGGGCGGCCCCTACTTCTCGGTTGGCACATTATATACGTCTATATCGTAATATAACCTAACCTAACCCATCTAGCCCCTCGCTTGTAATGTTTTGCAGAATCCCGGTCGTGTCGGCCCGTACGTCTCGGTGCGGACATTATATACGTCTATAACGTTATATATCCTAACCTAAGCGAACATAACATCTCGGATGTAGTATTTCACAACATTCCTGGCTGGTCGGCCCCACTTCTCGGTGGGAACCTTATATACGTTTATAACGAAGTATAACCTAACCTAACCCATCTAGACCCTCGCTTGTAATGTTTTACAGAATCCCGGTCGTGTCGTCCCGAACGTCTCGGCGCGGACATTATATACGTCTATAACGTTTTATATCCTAACCAAAGGCAACCTAACATCTCGAATGTAGTATTTCACAACATTCCTGGCGGGTCGGTCCCACTTCTCGGTGGGAACATTATTTACGTCTATAACGTAATATAACCTAACCTAATCCATCTAGACCCTCGCTGGTAATGTTTTACAAAATCCCGGTCGTGTCGGCCCGTACTTCTCCGTGGGGACATTATATACGTCTATATCGTTATATATCCTAACCTAAGGCAACCTAACATCTCGGATGTAGTATTTTCCAACATTCCTGGCGGGTCGGCCCCTACTTCTAGGTGGGCACATTATATACGTCTATATCGTAATATAACCAAACCTAACCCATCTAGACCCTCGCTGGTAATGTTTTACAAAATCCCAGTCTTGTCGGCCCGTACTTTTCCGTGGGGACATTATATACGTCTATAATTTTATATATCCTAACCTAAGGCAACTTAACATCTCGGATGTAGTATTTTCCAACATTCCTGGCGGGTCAGTCCCTACTTCTCGGTGGGCACATTATATACGTCTATATCGTAATATAACCTAACCTAACCCATCTAGACCCTCGCTGGTAATGTTTTACAGAATCCCGGTCGTGTCGTCTCGTACGTCTCGGTGCGGACATTATATACGTCTATAACGTTATATATCCTAACCTAAGCGAACCTAACATCTCGGATGTAGTATTTCACAACATTCCTGGCTGGTCGGCCCCACTTCTCGGTGGGAACATTATATACGTTTATAACGAAGTATAACTTAACCTAACCCATCTAGAGCCTCGCTTGTAATGTTTTACAGAATCCCGGTCGTGTCGTCCCGTACGTCTCGGTGCGGACATTATATACGTCTATAACGTTATATATCCTAACCAAAGGCAACCTAACATCTCGAATGTAGTATTTCACAACATTCCTGGCGGGTCGGCCCCACTTCTCGGTGGGAACATTATTTACGTCTATAACGTAATATAACCTAACCTAATCCATCTAGACCCTCGCTGGTAATGTTTTACAAAATCCCGGTCGTGTCGGCCCGTACTTCTCCGTGGGGACATTATATACGTCTATAACGTTATATATCCTAACCTAAGGGAACCTAACATCTCGGATGTAGTATTTTCCAACATTCCTGGCGGGGCGGCCGCTACTTCTTGGTGGGAACATTATATACGTCTATATCGTATATAACCTAACCTAACCCATCTAGACCCTCGCTGGTAATGTTCTACAAAATCCCCGTCGTGTCGTCTCGTACGTCTCGGTGCGGACATTATATACGTCTATATCGTTATATATCCTAACCTAAGGCAACTTAACATCTCCGATGTGGTATTTTCCAACATTCCTGGCGGGTCGGCCCCTACTTCTCGGTGGGCACATTATATACGTCTATATCGTAAAATAACCTAACCTAACCCATCTAGCCCCTCGCTTGTAATGTTTTGCAGAATCCCGGTCGTGTCGGCCCGTACGTCTCGGTGCGGACATTATATACGTCTATAACGTTATATATCCTAACCTAAGGGAACCTAACATCTCGGATGTAGTATTTTCCAACATTCCTGGCGGGGCGGCCCCTACTTCTCGGTGGGCACATTATATACGTCTATATCGTAATATAACCTAACCTAACCCATCTAGCCCCTCGCTTGTAATGTTTTGCAGAATCCCGGTCGTGTCGGCCCGTACGTCTCGGTGCGGACATTATATACGTCTATAACGTTATATATCCTAACCTAAGCGAACCTAACATCTCGGATGTAGTATTTCACAACATTCCTGGCTGGTCGGCCCCACTTCTCGGTGGGAACATTATATACGTTTATAACGAAGTATAACTTAACCTAACCCATCTAGAGCCTCGCTTGTAATGTTTTACAGAATCCCGGTCGTGTCGTCCCGTACGTCTCGGTGCGGACATTATATACGTCTATAACGTTATATATCCTAACCAAAGGCAACCTAACATCTCGAATGTAGTATTTCACAACATTCCTGGCGGGTCGGCCCCACTTCTCGGTGGGAACATTATTTACGTCTATAACGTAATATAACCTAACCTAATCCATCTAGACCCTCGCTGGTAATGTTTTACAAAATCCCGGTCGTGTCGGCCCGTACTTCTCCGTGGGGACATTATATACGTCTATAACGTTATATATCCTAACCTAAGGGTACCTAACATCTCGCATGTAGTATTTCACAACATTCCTGGCTGGTCGGCCCCACTTCTCGGTGGGAACCTTATATACGTTTATAACGAAGTATAACCTAACCTAACACATCTAGACCCTCGCTTGTAATGTTATACAGAATCCCGGTCGTGTCGTCCCGAACGTCTCGGCGCGGACATTATATACGTCTATAACGTTATATATCCTAACCTAAGCGAACCTAACATCTCGGATGTAGTATTTCACAACATTCCTGGCTGGTCGGCCCCACTTCTCGGTGGGAACATTATATACGTTTATAACGAAGTATAACTTAACCTAACCCATCTAGAGCCTCTCTTGTAATGTTTTACAGAATCCCGGTCGTGTCGTCCCGTACGTCTCGGTGCGGACATTATATACGTCTATAACGTTATATATCCTAACCAAAGGCAACCTAACATCTCGAATGTAGTATTTCACAACATTCCTGGCGGGTCGGCCCCACTTCTCGGTGGGAACATTATTTACGTCTATAACGTAATATAACCTAACCTAATCCATCTAGACCCTCGCTGGTAATGTTTTACAAAATCCCGGTCGTGTCGGCCCGTACTTCTCCGTGGGGACATTATATACGTCTATAACGTTATATATCCTAACCTAAGGGAACCTAACATCTCGGATGTAGTATTTTCCAACATTCCTGGCGGGGCGGCCCCACTTCTCGGTGGGAACATTATATACGTTTATAACGAAGTATAACTTAACCTAACCCATCTAGAGCCTCGCTTGTAATGTTTTACAGAATCCCGGTCGTGTCGTCCCGTACGTCTCGGAGCGGACATTATATACGTCTATAACGTTATATATCCTAACCAAAGGCAACCTAACATCTCGGATGTAGTATTTTCCAACATTCCTGGCGGGGCGGCCGCTACTTCTCGGTCGGAACATTATTTACGTCTATAACGTAATATAACCTAACCTAACCCATCTAGCCCCTCGCTGGTTATGTTTTACAAAATCCCAGTCTTGTCGGCCCGTACTTTTCCGTGGGGACATTATATACGTCTATAATTTTATATATCCTAACCTAAGGCAACTTAACATCTCGGATGTAGTATTTTCCAACATTCCTGGCGGGTCAGTCCCTACTTCTCGGTGGGCACATTATATACGTCTATATCGTAATATAACCTAACCTAACCCATCTAGCCCCTCGCTTGTAATGTTTTGCAGAATCCCGGTCGTGTCGGCCCGTACGTCTCGGTGCGGACATTATATACGTCTATAACGTTATATATCCTGACCTAAGCGAACCTAACATCTCGGATGTAGTATTTCACAACATTCCTGGCTGGTCGGCCCCACTTCTCGGTGGGAACATTATATACGTTTATAACGAAGTATAACTTAACCTAACCCATCTAGAGCCTCGCTTGTAATGTTTTACAGAATCCCGGTCGTGTCGTCCCGAACGTCTCGGCGCGGACATTATATACGTCTATAACGTTTTATATCCTAACCAAAGGCAACCTAACATCTCGAATGTAGTATTTCACAACATTCCTGGCGGGTCGGTCCCACTTCTCGGTGGGAACATTATTTACGTCTATAACGTAATATAACCTAACCTAATCCATCTAGACCCTCGCTGGTAATGTTTTACAAAATCCCGGTCGTGTCGGCCCGTACTTCTCCGTGGGGACATTATATACGTCTATATCGTTATATATACTAACCTAAGGCAACCTAACATCTCGGATGTAGTATTTTCCAACATTCCTGGCGGGTCGGCCCCTACTTCTCGGTGGGCACATTATATACGTCTATATCGTAATATAACCTAACCTAACCCATCTAGCCCCTCGCTTGTAATGTTTTGCAGAATCCCGGTCGTGTCGGCCCGTACGTCTCGGTGCGGACATTATATACGTCTATAACGTTATATATCCTAACCTAAGCGAACCTAACATCTCGGATGTAGTATTTCACAACATTCCTGGCTGGTCGGCCCCACTTCTCGGTGGGAACATTATATACGTTTATAACGAAGTATAACTTAACCTAACCCATCCAGACCCTCGCTTGTAATGTTTTACAGAATCCCGGTCGTGTCGTCCCGTACGTCTCGGAGCGGACATTATATACGTCTATAACGTTATATATCCTAACCAAAGGCAACCTAACATCTCGGATGTAGTATTTTCCAACATTCCTGGCGGGGCGGCCGCTACTTCTCGGTCGGAACATTATTTACGTCTATAACGTAATATAACCTAACCTAATCCATCTAGACCCTCGCTGGTAATGTTTTACAAAATCCCGGTCGTGTCGGCCCGTACTTCTCCGTGGGGACATTATATACGTCTATAACGTTATATATCCTAACCTAAGGGAACCTAACATCTCGGATGTAGTATTTCACAACATTCCTGGCTGGTCGGCCCCACTTCTCGGTGGGAACATTATATACGTTTATAACGTAATATAACCTAACCTAACCCATCTAGCCCCTCGCTGGTTATGTTTTACAAAATCCCAGTCTTGTCGGCCCGTACTTTTCCGTGGGGACATTATATACGTCTATAATTTTATATATCCTAACCTAAGGCAACTTAACATCTCGGATGTAATATTTTCCAACATTCCTGGCGGGTCAGTCCCTACTTCTCGGTGGGCACATTATATACGTCTATGTCGTAATATAACCTAACCTAACCCATCTAGCCCCTCGCTTGTAATGTTTTGCAGAATCCCGGTCGTGTCGGCCCGTACGTCTCGGTGCGGACATTATATACGTCTATAACGTTATATATCCTAACCTAAGCGAACCTAACATCTCGGATGTAGTATTTCACAACATTCCTGGCTGGTCGGCCCCACTTCTCGGTGGGAACATTATATACGTTTATAACGAAGTATAACTTAACCTAACCCATCTAGAGCCTCGCTTGTAATGTTTTACAGAATCCCGGTCGTGTCGTCCCGTACGTCTCGGTGCGGACATTATATACGTCTATAACGTTATATATCCTAACCAAAGGCAACCTAACATCTCGAATGTAGTATTTCACAACATTCCTGGCGGGTCGGCCCCACTTCTCGGTGGGAACATTATTTACGTCTATAACGTAATATAACCTAACCTAATCCATCTAGACCCTCGCTGGTAATGTTTTACAAAATCCCGGTCGTGTCGGCCCGTACTTCTCCGTGGGGACATTATATACGTCTATAACGTTATATATCCTAACCTAAGGGTACCTAACATCTCGCATGTAGTATTTCACAACATTCCTGGCTGGTCGGCCCCACTTCTCGGTGGGAACCTTATATACGTTTATAACGAAGTATAACCTAACCTAACACATCTAGACCCTCGCTTGTAATGTTATACAGAATCCCGGTCGTGTCGTCCCGAACGTCTCGGCGCGGACATTATATACGTCTATAACGTTTTATATCCTAACCAAAGGCAACCTAACATCTCGAATGTAGTATTTCACAACATTCCTGGCGGGTCGGTCCCACTTCTCGGTGGGAACATTATTTACGTCTATAACGTAATATAACCTAACCTAATCCATCTAGACCCTCGCTGGTAATGTTTTACAAAATCCCGGTCGTGTCGGCCCGTACTTCTCCGTGGGGACATTATATACGTCTATATCGTTATATATACTAACCTAAGGCAACCTAACATCTCGGATGTAGTATTTTCCAACATTCCTGGCGGGTCGGCCCCTACTTCTCGGTGGGCACATTATATACGTCTATATCGTAATATAACCAAACCTAACCCATCTAGACCCTCGCTGGTAATGTTTTACAAAATCCCGGTCGTGTCGGCCCGTACTTTTCCGTGGGGACATTATATACGTCTATAATTTTATATATCCTAACCTAAGGCAACTTAACATCTCGGATGTAGTATTTTCCAACATTCCTGGCGGGTCAGTCCCTACTTCTCGGTGGGCACATTATATACGTCTATATCGTAATATAACCTAACCTAACCCATCTAGACCCTCGCTGGTAATGTTTTACAGAATCCCGGTCGTGTCGTCCCGTACGTCTCGGAGCGGACATTATATACGTCTATAACGTTATATATCCTAACCAAAGGCAACCTAACATCTCGGATGTAGTATTTTCCAACATTCCTGGCGGGGCGGCCGCTACTTCTCGGTCGGAACATTATTTACGTCTATAACGTAATATAACCTAACCTAACCCATCTAGCCCCTCGCTGGTTATGTTTTACAAAATCCCAGTCTTGTCGGCCCGTACTTTTCCGTGGGGACATTATATACGTCTATAATTTTATATATCCTAACCTAAGGCAACTTAACATCTCGGATGTAGTATTTTCCAACATTCCTGGCGGGTCAGTCCCTACTTCTCGGTGGGCACATTATATACGTCTATATCGTAATATAACCTAACCTAACCCATCTAGCCCCTCGCTTGTAATGTTTTGCAGAATCCCGGTCGTGTCGGCCCGTACGTCTCGGTGCGGACATTATATACGTCTATAACGTTATATATCCTAACCTAAGCGAACCTAACATCTCGGATGTAGTATTTCACAACATTCCTGGCTGGTCGGCCCCACTTCTCGGTGGGAACATTATATACGTTTATAACGAAGTATAACTTAACCTAACCCATCTAGAGCCTCGCTTGTAATGTTTTACAGAATCCCGGTCGTGTCGTCCCGTACGTCTCGGTGCGGACATTATATACGTCTATAACGTTATATATCCTAACCAAAGGCAACCTAACATCTCGAATGTAGTATTTCACAACATTCCTGGCGGGTCGGCCCCACTTCTCGGTGGGAACATTATTTACGTCTATAACGTAATATAACCTAACCTAATCCATCTAGACCCTCGCTGGTAATGTTTTACAAAATCCCGGTCGTGTCGGCCCGTACTTCTCCGTGGGGACATTATATACGTCTATAACGTTATATATCCTAACCTAAGGGTACCTAACATCTCGCATGTAGTATTTCACAACATTCCTGGCTGGTCGGCCCCACTTCTCGGTGGGAACCTTATATACGTTTATAACGAAGTATAACCTAACCTAACACATCTAGACCCTCGCTTGTAATGTTATACAGAATCCCGGTCGTGTCGTCCCGAACGTCTCGGCGCGGACATTATATACGTCTATAACGTTTTATATCCTAACCAAAGGCAACCTAACATCTCGAATGTAGTATTTCACAACATTCCTGGCGGGTCGGTCCCACTTCTCGGTGGGAACATTATTTACGTCTATAACGTAATATAACCTAACCTAATCCATCTAGACCCTCGCTGGTAATGTTTTACAAAATCCCGGTCGTGTCGGCCCGTACTTCTCCGTGGGGACATTATATACGTCTATAACGTTATATATCCTAACCTAAGGGAACCTAACATCTCGGATGTAGTATTTCACAACATTCCTGGCTGGTCGGCCCCACTTCTCGGTGGGAACATTATATACGTTTATAACGTAATATAACCTAACCTAACCCATCTAGCCCCTCGCTGGTTATGTTTTACAAAATCCCAGTCTTGTCGGCCCGTACTTTTCCGTGGGGACATTATATACGTCTATAATTTTATATATCCTAACCTAAGGCAACTTAACATCTCGGATGTAATATTTTCCAACATTCCTGGCGGGTCAGTCCCTACTTCTCGGTGGGCACATTATATACGTCTATGTCGTAATATAACCTAACCTAACCCATCTAGCCCCTCGCTTGTAATGTTTTGCAGAATCCCGGTCGTGTCGGCCCGTACGTCTCGGTGCGGACATTATATACGTCTATAACGTTATATATCCTAACCTAAGCGAACCTAACATCTCGGATGTAGTATTTCACAACATTCCTGGCTGGTCGGCCCCACTTCTCGGTGGGAACATTATATACGTTTATAACGAAGTATAACTTAACCTAACCCATCTAGAGCCTCGCTTGTAATGTTTTACAGAATCCCGGTCGTGTCGTCCCGTACGTCTCGGTGCGGACATTATATACGTCTATAACGTTATATATCCTAACCAAAGGCAACCTAACATCTCGAATGTAGTATTTCACAACATTCCTGGCGGGTCGGCCCCACTTCTCGGTGGGAACATTATTTACGTCTATAACGTAATATAACCTAACCTAATCCATCTAGACCCTCGCTGGTAATGTTTTACAAAATCCCGGTCGTGTCGGCCCGTACTTCTCCGTGGGGACATTATATACGTCTATAACGTTATATATCCTAACCTAAGGGTACCTAACATCTCGCATGTAGTATTTCACAACATTCCTGGCTGGTCGGCCCCACTTCTCGGTGGGAACCTTATATACGTTTATAACGAAGTATAACCTAACCTAACACATCTAGACCCTCGCTTGTAATGTTATACAGAATCCCGGTCGTGTCGTCCCGAACGTCTCGGCGCGGACATTATATACGTCTATAACGTTTTATATCCTAACCAAAGGCAACCTAACATCTCGAATGTAGTATTTCACAAAATTCCTGGCGGGTCGGTCCCACTTCTCGGTGGGAACATTATTTACGTCTATAACGTAATATAACCTAACCTAATCCATCTAGACCCTCGCTGGTAATGTTTTACAAAATCCCGGTCGTGTCGGCCCGTACTTCTCCGTGGGGACATTATATACGTCTATATCGTTATATATACTAACCTAAGGCAACCTAACATCTCGGATGTAGTATTTTCCAACATTCCTGGCGGGTCGGCCCCTACTTCTCGGTGGGCACATTATATACGTCTATATCGTAATATAACCAAACCTAACCCATCTAGACCCTCGCTGGTAATGTTTTACAAAATCCCGGTCGTGTCGGCCCGTACTTTTCCGTGGGGACATTATATACGTCTATAATTTTATATATCCTAACCTAAGGCAACTTAACATCTCGGATGTAGTATTTTCCAACATTCCTGGCGGGTCAGTCCCTACTTCTCGGTGGGCACATTATATACGTCTATATCGTAATATAACCTAACCTAACCCATCTAGACCCTCGCTGGTAATGTTTTACAGAATCCCGGTCGTGTCGTCCCGTACGTCTCGGAGCGGACATTATATACGTCTATAACGTTATATATCCTAACCAAAGGCAACCTAACATCTCGGATGTAGTATTTTCCAACATTCCTGGCGGGGCGGCCGCTACTTCTCGGTCGGAACATTATTTACGTCTATAACGTAATATAACCTAACCTAACCCATCTAGCCCCTCGCTGGTTATGTTTTACAAAATCCCAGTCTTGTCGGCCCGTACTTTTCCGTGGGGACATTATATACGTCTATAATTTTTTATATCCTAACCTAAGGCAACTTAACATCTCGGATGTAGTATTTTCCAACATTCCTGGCGGGTCAGTCCCTACTTCTCGGTGGGCACATTATATACGTCTATATCGTAATATAACCTAACCTAACCCATCTAGCCCCTCGCTTGTAATGTTTTGCAGAATCCCGGTCGTGTCGGCCCGTACGTCTCGGTGCGGACATTATATACGTCTATAACGTTATATATCCTAACCTAAGCGAACCTAACATCTCGGATGTAGTATTTCACAACATTCCTGGCTGGTCGGCCCCACTTCTCGGTGGGAACATTATATACGTTTATAACGAAGTATAACTTAACCTAACCCATCTAGAGCCTCGCTTGTAATGTTTTACAGAATCCCGGTCGTGTCGTCCCGTACGTCTCGGTGCGGACATTATATACGTCTATAACGTTATATATCCTAACCAAAGGCAACCTAACATCTCGAATGTAGTATTTCACAACATTCCTGGCGGGTCGGCCCCACTTCTCGGTGGGAACATTATTTACGTCTATAACGTAATATAACCTAACCTAATCCATCTAGACCCTCGCTGGTAATGTTTTACAAAATCCCGGTCGTGTCGGCCCGTACTTCTCCGTGGGGACATTATATACGTCTATAACGTTATATATCCTAACCTAAGGGTACCTAACATCTCGCATGTAGTATTTCACAACATTCCTGGCTGGTCGGCCCCACTTCTCGGTGGGAACCTTATATACGTTTATAACGAAGTATAACCTAACCTAACACATCTAGACCCTCGCTTGTAATGTTATACAGAATCCCGGTCGTGTCGTCCCGAACGTCTCGGCGCGGACATTATATACGTCTATAACGTTTTATATCCTAACCAAAGGCAACCTAACATCTCGAATGTAGTATTTCACAACATTCCTGGCGGGTCGGTCCCACTTCTCGGTGGGAACATTATTTACGTCTATAACGTAATATAACCTAACCTAATCCATCTAGACCCTCGCTGGTAATGTTTTACAAAATCCCGGTCGTGTCGGCCCGTACTTCTCCGTGGGGACATTATATACGTCTATATCGTTATATATACTAACCTAAGGCAACCTAACATCTCGGATGTAGTATTTTCCAACATTCCTGGCGGGTCGGCCCCTACTTCTCGGTGGGCACATTATATACGTCTATATCGTAATATAACCAAACCTAACCCATCTAGACCCTCGCTGGTAATGTTTTACAAAATCCCGGTCGTGTCGGCCCGTACTTCTCCGTGGGGACATTATATACGTCTATATCGTTATATATCCTAACCTAAGGCAACTTAACAGCTCCGATGTAGTATTTTCCAACATTCCTGGCGGGTCGGCCCCTACTTCTCGGTGGGCACATTATATACGTCTATATCGTAATATAACCTAACCTAACCCATCTAGCCCCTCGCTGGTTATGTTTTACAAAATCCCAGTCTTGTCGGCCCGTACTTTTCCGTGGGGACATTATATACGTCTATAATTTTATATATCCTAACCTAAGGCAACTTAACATCTCGGATGTAGTATTTTCCAACATTCCTGGCGGGTCAGTCCCTACTTCTCGGTGGGCACATTATATACGTCTATATCGTAATATAACCTAACCTAACCCATCTAGCCCCTCGCTTGTAATGTTTTGCAGAATCCCGGTCGTGTCGGCCCGTACGTCTCGGTGCGGACATTATATACGTCTATAACGTTATATATCCTAACCTAAGCGAACCTAACATCTCGGATGTAGTATTTCACAACATTCCTGGCTGGTCGGCCCCACTTCTCGGTGGGAACATTATATACGTTTATAACGAAGTATAACTTAACCTAACCCATCTAGAGCCTCGCTTGTAATGTTTTACAGAATCCCGGTCGTGTCGTCCCGTACGTCTCGGTGCGGACATTATATACGTCTATAACGTTATATATCCTAACCAAAGGCAACCTAACATCTCGAATGTAGTATTTCACAACATTCCTGGCGGGTCGGCCCCACTTCTCGGTGGGAACATTATTTACGTCTATAACGTAATATAACCTAACCTAATCCATCTAGACCCTCGCTGGTAATGTTTTACAAAATCCCGGTCGTGTCGGCCCGTACTTCTCCGTGGGGACATTATATACGTCTATAACGTTATATATCCTAACCTAAGGGTACCTAACATCTCGCATGTAGTATTTCACAACATTCCTGGCTGGTCGGCCCCACTTCTCGGTGGGAACCTTATATACGTTTATAACGAAGTATAACCTAACCTAACACATCTAGACCCTCGCTTGTAATGTTATACAGAATCCCGGTCGTGTCGTCCCGAACGTCTCGGCGCGGACATTATATACGTCTATAACGTTTTATATCCTAACCAAAGGCAACCTAACATCTCGAATGTAGTATTTCACAACATTCCTGGCGGGTCGGTCCCACTTCTCGGTGGGAACATTATTTACGTCTATAACGTAATATAACCTAACCTAATCCATCTAGACCCTCGCTGGTAATGTTTTACAAAATCTCGGTCGTGTCGGCCCGTACTTCTCCGTGGGGACATTATATACGTCTATATCGTTATATATACTAACCTAAGGCAACCTAACATCTCGGATGTAGTATTTTCCAACATTCCTGGCGGGTCGGCCCCTACTTCTCGGTGGGCACATTATATACGTCTATATCGTAATATAACCAAACCTAACCCATCTAGACCCTCGCTGGTAATGTTTTACAAAATCCCGGTCGTGTCGGCCCGTACTTCTCCGTGGGGACATTATATACGTCTATATCGTTATATATCCTAACCTAAGGCAACTTAACAGCTCCGATGTAGTATTTTCCAACATTCCTGGCGGGTCGGCCCCTACTTCTCGGTGGGCACATTATATACGTCTATATCGTAATATAACCTAACCTAACCCATCTAGCCCCTCGCTTGTAATGTTTTGCAGAATCCCTGTCGTGTCGGCCCGTACGTCTCGGTGCGGACATTATATACGTCTATAACGTTATATATACTAACCTAAGCGAACCTAACATCTCGGATGTAGTATTTCACAACATTCCTGGCTGGTCGGCCCCACTTCTCGGTGGGAACATTATATACGTTTATAACGTAATATAACCTAACCTAACCCATCTAGCCCCTCGCTGGTTATGTTTTACAAAATCCCAGTCTTGTCGGCCCGTACTTTTCCGTGGGGACATTATATACGTCTATAATTTTATATATCCTAACCTAAGGCAACTTAACATCTCGGATGTAGTATTTTCCAACATTCCTGGCGGGTCAGTCCCTACTTCTCGGTGGGCACATTATATACGTCTATATCGTAATATAACCTAACCTAACCCATCTAGACCCTCGCTGGTAATGTTTTACAGAATCCCGGTCGTGTCGTCTCGTACGTCTCGGTGCGGACATTATATACGTCTATAACGTTATATATCCTAACCTAAGCGAACCTAACATCTCGGATGTAGTATTTCACAACATTCCTGGCTGGTCGGCCCCACTTCTCGGTGGGAACATTATATACGTTTATAACGAAGTATAACTTAACCTAACCCATCTAGAGCCTCGCTTGTAATGTTTTACAGAATCCCGGTCGTGTCGTCCCGTACGTCTCGGAGCGGACATTATATACGTCTATAACGTTATATATCCTAACCAAAGGCAACCTAACATCTCGGATGTAGTATTTTCCAACATTCCTGGCGGGGCGGCCGCTACTTCTCGGTCGGAACATTATTTACGTCTATAACGTAATATAACCTAACCTAATCCATCTAGACCCTCGCTGGTAATGTTTTACAAAATCCCGGTCGTGTCGGCCCGTACTTCTCCGTGGGGACATTATATACGTCTATAACGTTATATATCCTAACCTAAGGGAACCTAACATCTCGGATGTAGTATTTTCCAACATTCCTGGCGCGGCGGCCCCTACTTCTCGGTGGGCACATTATATACGTCTATATCGTAATATAACCTAACCTAACCCATCTAGCCCCTCGCTTGTAATGTTTTGCAGAATCCCGGTCGTGTCGGCCCGTACGTCTCGGTGCGGACATTATATACGTCTATAACGTTATATATCCTAACCTAAGCGAACCTAACATCTCGGATGTAGTATTTCACAACATTCCTGGCTGGTCGGCCCCACTTGTCGGTGGGAACATTATATACGTTTATAACGAAGTATAACTTAACCTAACCCATCTAGAGCCTCGCTTGTAATGTTTTACAGAATCCCGGTCGTGTCGTCCCGTACGTCTCGGTGCGGACATTATATACGTCTATAACGTTATATATCCTAACCAAAGGCAACCTATCATCTCGAATGTAGTATTTCACAACATTCCTGGCGGGTCGGCCCCACTTCTCGGTGGGAACATTATTTACGTCTATAACGTAATATAACCTAACCTAATCCATCTAGACCCTCGCTGGTAATGTTTTACAAAATCCCGGTCGTGTCGGCCCGTACTTCTCCGTGGGGACATTATATACGTCTATATCGTTATATATCCTAACCTAAGGCAACCTAACATCTCGGATGTAGTATTTTCCAACATTCCTGGCGGGTCGGCCCCTACTTCTCGGTGGGCACATTATATACGTCTATATCGTAATATAACCAAACCTAACCCATCTAGACCCTCGCTGGTAATGTTTTACAAAATCCCGGTCGTGTCGGCCCGTACTTCTCCGTGGGGACATTATATACGTCTATATCGTTATATATCCTAACCTAAGGCAACTTAACAGCTCCGATGTAGTATTTTCCAACATTCCTGGCGGGTCGGCCCCTACTTCTCGGTGGGCACATTATATACGTCTATATCGTAATATAACCTAACCTAACCCATCTAGCCCCTCGCTTGTAATGTTTTGCAGAATCCCTGTCGTGTCGGCCCGTACGTCTCGGTGCGGACATTATATACGTCTATAACGTTATATATACTAACCTAAGCGAACCTAACATCTCGGATGTAGTATTTCACAACATTCCTGGCTGGTCGGCCCCACTTCTCGGTGGGAACATTATATACGTTTATAACGTAATATAACCTAACCTAACCCATCTAGCCCGTCGCTGGTTATGTTTTACAAAATGCCAGTCTTGTCGGCCCGTACTTTTCCGTGGGGACATTATATACGTCTATAATTTTATATACCCTAACCTAAGGCAACTTAAAATCTCGGATGTAGTATTTTCCAACATTCCTGGCGGGTCAGTCCCTACTTCTCGGTGGGCACATTATATACGTCTATATCGTAATATAACCTAACCTAACCCATCTAGACCCTCGCTGGTAATGTTTTACAGAATCCCGGTCGTGTCGGCCCGTACGTCTCCGTGCGGACATTATATACGTCTATAACGTTATATATCCTAACCTAAGGGTACCTAACATCTCGCATGTAGTATTTCACAACATTCCTGGCTGGTCGGCCCCACTTCTCGGTGGGAACATTATATACGTTTATAACGAAGTATAACCTAACCTAACCCATCTAGACCCTCGCTTGTAATGTTTTACAGAATCCCGGTCGTGTCGTCCCGTACGTCTCGGCGCGGACATCATATACGTCTATAACGTTTTATATCCTAGCCAAAGGCAACCTAACATCTCGAATGTAGTATTTCACAACACTCCTGGCGGGTCGGTCCCACTTCTCGGTGGGAACATTATTTACGTCTATAACGTAATATAACCTAACCTAATCCATCTAGACCCTCGCTGGTAATGTTTTACAAAATCCCGGTCGTGTCGGCCCGTACTTCTCCGTGGGGACATTATATACGTCTATAACGTTATATATCCTAACCTAAGGGTACCTAACATCTCGCATGTAGTATTTCACAACATTCCTGGCTGGTCGGCCCCACTTCTCGGTGGGCACATTATATACGTCTATATCGTAATATAACCTAACCTAACCCATCTAGACCCTCGCTGGTAATATTTTACAGAATCCCGGTCGTGTCGTCTCGTACGTCTCGGTGCGGACATTATATACGTCTATAACGTTATATATCCTAACCTAAGGGAACCTAACATCACGGATGTAGTATTTCACAACATTCGTGGCTGGTCGGCCCCACTTCTCGGTGGGAAAATTATATACGTTTATAACGTAGTATAACCTAACCTAACCCATCTAGCCCCTCGCTTGTAATGTTTTGCAGAATCCCGGTCGTGTCGGCCCGTACGTCTCGGTGCGGACATTATATACGTCTATAACGTTATATATCCTAACCTAAGCGAACCTAACATCTCGGATGTAGTATTTTACAACATTCCTGGCTGGTCGGCCCCACTTCTCGGTGGGAAAATTATATACGTTTATAACGAAGTATAACTTAACCTAACCCTTCTAGACCCTCGCTTGTAATGTTTTGCAGAATCCCGGTCGTGTCGTCCCGTACGTCTCGGTGCGGGCATTATATACGTCTATAACGTTATATATCCTAACCAAAGGCAACCTAACATCTCGAATGTAGTATTTCACAACATTCCTGGCGGGTCGGCCCCACTTCTCGGTGGGAACATTATTTACGTCTATAACGTAGTATAACCTGACCTAATCCATCTAGACCCTCGCTGGTAATGTTTTACAAAATCCCGGTCGTGTCGGCCCGTACTTCTCCGTGGGGACATTATATACGTCTATATCGTTATATATCCTAACCTAAGGCAACCTAACATCTCGGATGTAGTATTTTCCAACATTCCTGGCGGGTCGGCCCCTACTTCTCGGTGGGCACATTATATACGTCTATATCGTAATATAACCAAACCTAACCCATCTAGACCCTCGCTGGTAATGTTTTACAAAATCCCGGTCGTGTCGGCCCGTACTTCTCCGTGGGGACATTATATACGTCTATATCGTTATATATCCTAACCTAAGGCAACTTAACAGTTCCGATGTAGTATTTTCCAACATTCCTGGCGGGTCGGCCCCTACTTCTCGGTGGGCTCATTATATACGTCTATATCGTAATATAACCTAACCTAACCCATCTAGCCCCTCGCTTGTAATGTTTTGCAGAATCCCTGTCGTGTCGGCCCGTACGTCTCGGTGCGGACATTATATACGTCTATAACGTTATATATACTAACCTAAGCGAACCTAACATCTCGGATGTAGTATTTCACAACATTCCTGGCTGGTCGGCCCCACTTCTGGGTGGGAACATTATATACGTTTATAAGGTAATATAACCTAACCTAACCCATCTAGCCGGTCGCTGGTTATGTTTTACAAAATCCCAGTCTTGTCGGCCCGTACTTTTCCGTGGGGACATTATATACGTCTATAATTTTATATATCCTAACCTAAGGCAACTTAAAATCTCGGATGTAGTATTTTCCAACATTCCTGGCGGGTCAGTCCCTACTTCTCGGTGGGCACATTATATACGTCTATATCGTAATATAACCTAACCTAACCCATCTAGACCCTCGCTGGTAATATTTTACAGAATCCCGGTCGTGTCGTCTCGTACGTCTCGGTGCGGACATTATATACGTCTATAACGTTATATATCCTAACCTAAGGGAACCTAACATCACGGATGTAGTGTTTCACAACATTCGTGGCTGGTCGGCCCCACTTCTCGGTGGGAAAATTATATACGTTTATAACGTAGTATAACCTAACCTAACCCATCTAGCCCCTCGCTTGTAATGTTTTGCAGAATCCCTGTCGTGTCGGCCCGTACGTCTCGGTGCGGACATTATATACGTCTATAACATTATATATACTAACCTAAGCGAACCTAACATCTCGGATGTAGTATTTCACAACATTCCTGGCTGGTCGGCCCCACTTCTCGGTGGGAACATTATATACGTTTATAACGTAATATAACCTAACCTAACCCATCTAGCCCGTCGCTGGTTATGTTTTACAAAATCCCAGTCTTGTCGGCTCGTACTTTTCCGTGGGGACATTATATACGTCTATAATTTTATATATCCTAACCTAAGGCAACTTAAAATCTCGGATGTAGTATTTTCCAACATTCCTGGCGGGTCAGTCCCTACTTCTCAGTGGGCACATTATATACGTCTATATCGTAATATAACCTAACCTAACCCATCTAGACCCTCGCTGGTAATGTTTTACAGAATCCCGGTCGTGTCGTCTCGTACGTCTCGGTGCGGACATTATATACGTCTATAACGTTATATATCCTAACCTAAGCGAACCTAACATCTCGGATGTAGTATTTCACAACATTCCTGGCTGGTCGGCCCCACTTCTCGGTGGGAACATTATATACGTTTATAACGAAGTATAACTTAACCTAACCCATCTAGAGCCTCGCTTGTAATGTTTTACAGAATCCCGGTCGTGTCGTCCCGTACGTCTCGGTGCGGACATTATATACGTCTATAACGTTATATATCCTAACCAAAGGCAACCTAACATCTCGAATGTAGTATTTCACAACATTCCTGGCGGGTCGGCCCCACTTCTCGGTGGGAACATTATTTACGTCTATAACGTAATATAACCTAACCTAATACATCTAGACCCTCGCTGGTAATGTTTTACAAAATCCCGGTCGTGTCGGCCCGTACTTCTCCGTGGGGACATTATATACGTCTATAACGTTATATATCCTAACCTAAGGGAACCTAACATCTCGGATGTAGTATTTTCCAACATTCCTGGCGGGGCGGCCGCTACTTCTTGGTGGGAACATTATATACGTCTATATCGTAATATAACCTAACCTAACCCATCTAGACCCTCGCTGGTAATGTTCTACAAAATCCCGGTCGTGTCGTCTCGTACGTCTCGGTGCGGACATTATATACGTCTATAACGTTATATATCCTAACCTAAGGGAACCTAACATCACGGATGTAGTATTTCACAACATTCCTGGCGGGTCGGCCCCACTTCTCGGTGGGAACATTATTTACGTCTATAACGTAATATAACCTAACCTAATCCATCTAGACCCTCGCTGGTAATGTTTTACAAAATCCCGGTCGTGTCGGCCCGTACTTCTCCGTGGGGACATTATATACGTCTATATCGTTATATATCCTAACCTAAGGCAACCTAACATCTCGGATGTAGTATTTTCCAACATTCCTGGCGGGTCGGCCCCTACTTCTCGGTGGGCACATTATATACGTCTATATCGTAATATAACCTAACCTAAACCATCTAGCCCCTCGCTTGTAATGTTTTGCAGAATCCCTGTCCTGTCGGCCCGTACGTCTCGGTGCGGACATTATATACGTCTATAATGTTATATATACTAACCTAAGCGAACCTAACATCTCGGATGTAGTATTTCACAACATTCCTGGCTGGTCGGCCCCACTTCTCGGTGGGAACATTATATACGTTTATAACGAAGTATAACTTAACCTAACCCATCTAGACCCTCGCTTGTAATGTTTTACAGAATCCCGGTCGTGTCGTCCCGTACGTCTCGGTGCGGGCATTATATATGTCTATAACGTTATATATCCTAACCTAAGGGTACCTAACATCTCGGATGTAGTATTTCACAACATTCATAGCTGGTCGGCCCCACTTCTCGGTGGGAACATTATATACGTTTATAACGAAGTATAACCTAACCTAACCCATCTAGACCCTCGCTTGTAATGTTTTACAGAATTCCGGTCGTGTTGTCCCGTACGTCTCGGCGCGGACATTATATACGTCTATAACGTTTTATATCCTAACCAAAGGCAACCTAACATCTCGAATGTAGTATTTCACAACATTCCTGGCGGGTCGGCCCCACTTCTCGGCGGGAACATTACTTACGTCTATAGCGTAATATAACCTAACCTAATGCATCTAGACCCTCGCTGGTAATGTTTTACAAAATCCCGGTCGTGTCGGCCCGTACTTCTCCGTGCGAACATTATATACATCTATATCGTTATATATCCTAACCTAAGGCAACCTAACATCTCGGATGTAGTATTTTCCAACATTCCTGGCGGGTCGGCCCCTACTTCTCGGTGGGCACATTATATACGTCTATATCGTAATATAACCAAACCTAACCCATCTAGACCTTCGCTGGTACTGTTTTACAAAATCCCGGTCGTGTCGGCCCGTACTTCTCCGTGGGGACATTATATACGTCTATATCGTTATATATCCTAACCTAAGGCAACTTAACATCTCCGATGTAGTATTTTCCAACATTCCTGGCGGGTCGGACCCTACTTCTCGGTGGGCACATTATATACGTCTATATCGTAATATAACCTAACCTAACCCATCTAGCCCCTCGCTTGTAATGTTTTGCAGAATCCCGGTCGTGTCGGCCCGTACGTCTCGGTGCGGACATTATATACGTCTATAACGTTATATATCCTAACCTAAGCGAACCTAACATCTCGGATGTAGTATTTCACAACATTCCTGGCTGGTCGGCCCCACTTCTCGGTGGGAACATTATATACGTTTATAACGAAGTATAACTTAACCTAACCCATCTAGAGCCTCGCTTGTAATGCTTTACAGAATCCCGGTCGTGTCGTCCCGTACGTCTCCGTGGGGACATTATATACGTCTATAACGTTATGTATCCTAACCTAAGGCAACCTAACATCTCGGATGTAGTATTTTCCAACATTCCTGGCGGGTCGGCCCCTACTTCGCGGTGGGCACATTATATACGTCTATATCGTAATATAACCAAACCTAACCCATCTAGACCCTCGCTGGTTATGTTTTACAAAATCCCAGTCGTGTCGGCCCGTACTTTTCCGTGGGGACATTATATACGTCTATAATTTTATATATCCTAACCTAAGGCAACTTAACATCTCGGATGTAGTATTTTCCAACATTCCTGGCGGGTCAGTCCCTACTTCTCGGTGGGCACATTATATACGTCTATATCGTAATATAACCTAACCTAACCCATCTAGACCCTCGCTGGTAAAGTTTTACAGAATCCCGGTCGTGTCGTCTCGTACGTCTCGGTGCGGACATTATATACGTCTATAACGTTATATATCCTAACCTAAGCGAACCTAACATCTCGGATGTAGTATTTTACAACATTCCTGGCTGGTCGGCCCCACTTCTCGGTGGGAACATTATATACGTTTATAACGAAGTATAACTTAACCTAACCCTTCTAGACCCTCGCTTGTAATGTTTTGCAGAATCCCGGTCGTGTCGTCCCGTACGTCTCGGTGCGGGCATTATATACGTCTATAACGTTATATATCCTAACCAAAGGCAACCTAACATCTCGAATGTAGTATTTCACAACATTCCTGGCGGGTCGGCCCCACTTCTCGGTGGGAACATTATTTACGTCTATAACGTAGTATAACCTGACCTAATCCATCTAGACCCTCGCTGGTAATGTTTTACAAAATCCCGGTCGTGTCGGCCCGTACTTCTCCGTGGGGACATTATATACGTCTATATCGTTATATATCCTAACCTAAGGCAACCTAACATCTCGGATGTAGTATTTTCCAACATTCCTGGCGGGTCGGCCCCTACTTCTCGGTGGGCACATTATATACGTCTATATCGTAATATAACCAAACCTAACCCATCTAGACCCTCGCTGGTAATGTTTTACAAAATCCCGGTCGTGTCGGCCCGTACTTCTCCGTGGGGACATTATATACGTCTATATCGTTATATATCCTAACCTAAGGCAACTTAACAGTTCCGATGTAGTATTTTCCAACATTCCTGGCGGGTCGGCCCCTACTTCTCGGTGGGCTCATTATATACGTCTATATCGTAATATAACCTAACCTAACCCATCTAGCCCCTCGCTTGTAATGTTTTGCAGAATCCCTGTCGTGTCGGCCCGTACGTCTCGGTGCGGACATTATATACGTCTATAACGTTATATATACTAACCTAAGCGAACCTAACATCTCGGATGTAGTATTTCACAACATTCCTGGCTGGTCGGCCCCACTTCTGGGTGGGAACATTATATACGTTTATAAGGTAATATAACCTAACCTAACCCATCTAGCCGGTCGCTGGTTATGTTTTACAAAATCCCAGTCTTGTCGGCCCGTACTTTTCCGTGGGGACATTATATACGTCTATAATTTTATATATCCTAACCTAAGGCAACTTAAAATCTCGGATGTAGTATTTTCCAACATTCCTGGCGGGTCAGTCCCTACTTCTCGGTGGGCACATTATATACGTCTATATCGTAATATAACCTAACCTAACCCATCTAGACCCTCGCTGGTAATATTTTACAGAATCCCGGTCGTGTCGTCTCGTACGTCTCGGTGCGGACATTATATACGTCTATAACGTTATATATCCTAACCTAAGGGAACCTAACATCACGGATGTAGTGTTTCACAACATTCGTGGCTGGTCGGCCCCACTTCTCGGTGGGAAAATTATATACGTTTATAACGTAGTATAACCTAACCTAACCCATCTAGCCCCTCGCTTGTAATGTTTTGCAGAATCCCTGTCGTGTCGGCCCGTACGTCTCGGTGCGGACATTATATACGTCTATAACATTATATATACTAACCTAAGCGAACCTAACATCTCGGATGTAGTATTTCACAACATTCCTGGCTGGTCGGCCCCACTTCTCGGTGGGAACATTATATACGTTTATAACGTAATATAACCTAACCTAACCCATCTAGCCCGTCGCTGGTTATGTTTTACAAAATCCCAGTCTTGTCGGCTCGTACTTTTCCGTGGGGACATTATATACGTCTATAATTTTATATATCCTAACCTAAGGCAACTTAAAATCTCGGATGTAGTATTTTCCAACATTCCTGGCGGGTCAGTCCCTACTTCTCAGTGGGCACATTATATACGTCTATATCGTAATATAACCTAACCTAACCCATCTAGACCCTCGCTGGTAATGTTTTACAGAATCCCGGTCGTGTCGTCTCGTACGTCTCGGTGCGGACATTATATACGTCTATAACGTTATATATCCTAACCTAAGCGAACCTAACATCTCGGATGTAGTATTTCACAACATTCCTGGCTGGTCGGCCCCACTTCTCGGTGGGAACATTATATACGTTTATAACGAAGTATAACTTAACCTAACCCATCTAGAGCCTCGCTTGTAATGTTTTACAGAATCCCGGTCGTGTCGTCCCGTACGTCTCGGTGCGGACATTATATACGTCTATAACGTTATATATCCTAACCAAAGGCAACCTAACATCTCGAATGTAGTATTTCACAACATTCCTGGCGGGTCGGCCCCACTTCTCGGTGGGAACATTATTTACGTCTATAACGTAATATAACCTAACCTAATACATCTAGACCCTCGCTGGTAATGTTTTACAAAATCCCGGTCGTGTCGGCCCGTACTTCTCCGTGGGGACATTATATACGTCTATAACGTTATATATCCTAACCTAAGGGAACCTAACATCTCGGATGTAGTATTTTCCAACATTCCTGGCGGGGCGGCCGCTACTTCTTGGTGGGAACATTATATACGTCTATATCGTAATATAACCTAACCTAACCCATCTAGACCCTCGCTGGTAATGTTCTACAAAATCCCGGTCGTGTCGTCTCGTACGTCTCGGTGCGGACATTATATACGTCTATAACGTTATATATCCTAACCTAAGGGAACCTAACATCACGGATGTAGTATTTCACAACATTCCTGGCGGGTCGGCCCCACTTCTCGGTGGGAACATTATTTACGTCTATAACGTAATATAACCTAACCTAATCCATCTAGACCCTCGCTGGTAATGTTTTACAAAATCCCGGTCGTGTCGGCCCGTACTTCTCCGTGGGGACATTATATACGTCTATATCGTTATATATCCTAACCTAAGGCAACCTAACATCTCGGATGTAGTATTTTCCAACATTCCTGGCGGGTCGGCCCCTACTTCTCGGTGGGCACATTATATACGTCTATATCGTAATATAACCTAACCTAAACCATCTAGCCCCTCGCTTGTAATGTTTTGCAGAATCCCTGTCCTGTCGGCCCGTACGTCTCGGTGCGGACATTATATACGTCTATAATGTTATATATACTAACCTAAGCGAACCTAACATCTCGGATGTAGTATTTCACAACATTCCTGGCTGGTCGGCCCCACTTCTCGGTGGGAACATTATATACGTTTATAACGAAGTATAACTTAACCTAACCCATCTAGACCCTCGCTTGTAATGTTTTACAGAATCCCGGTCGTGTCGTCCCGTACGTCTCGGTGCGGGCATTATATATGTCTATAACGTTATATATCCTAACCTAAGGGTACCTAACATCTCGGATGTAGTATTTCACAACATTCATAGCTGGTCGGCCCCACTTCTCGGTGGGAACATTATATACGTTTATAACGAAGTATAACCTAACCTAACCCATCTAGACCCTCGCTTGTAATGTTTTACAGAATTCCGGTCGTGTTGTCCCGTACGTCTCGGCGCGGACATTATATACGTCTATAACGTTTTATATCCTAACCAAAGGCAAACTAACATCTCGAATGTAGTATTTCACAACATTCCTGGCGGGTCGGCCCCACTTCTCGGCGGGAACATTACTTACGTCTATAGCGTAATATAACCTAACCTAATGCATCTAGACCCTCGCTGGTAATGTTTTACAAAATCCCGGTCGTGTCGGCCCGTACTTCTCCGTGCGAACATTATATACATCTATATCGTTATATATCCTAACCTAAGGCAACCTAACATCTCGGATGTAGTATTTTCCAACATTCCTGGCGGGTCGGCCCCTACTTCTCGGTGGGCACATTATATACGTCTATATCGTAATATAACCAAACCTAACCCATCTAGACCTTCGCTGGTACTGTTTTACAAAATCCCGGTCGTGTCGGCCCGTACTTCTCCGTGGGGACATTATATACGTCTATATCGTTATATATCCTAACCTAAGGCAACTTAACATCTCCGATGTAGTATTTTCCAACATTCCTGGCGGGTCGGACCCTACTTCTCGGTGGGCACATTATATACGTCTATATCGTAATATAACCTAACCTAACCCATCTAGCCCCTCGCTTGTAATGTTTTGCAGAATCCCGGTCGTGTCGGCCCGTACGTCTCGGTGCGGACATTATATACGTCTATAACGTTATATATCCTAACCTAAGCGAACCTAACATCTCGGATGTAGTATTTCACAACATTCCTGGCTGGTCGGCCCCACTTCTCGGTGGGAACATTATATACGTTTATAACGAAGTATAACTTAACCTAACCCATCTAGAGCCTCGCTTGTAATGCTTTACAGAATCCCGGTCGTGTCGTCCCGTACGTCTCCGTGGGGACATTATATACGTCTATAACGTTATGTATCCTAACCTAAGGCAACCTAACATCTCGGATGTAGTATTTTCCAACATTCCTGGCGGGTCGGCCCCTACTTCGCGGTGGGCACATTATATACGTCTATATCGTAATATAACCAAACCTAACCCATCTAGACCCTCGCTGGTTATGTTTTACAAAATCCCAGTCGTGTCGGCCCGTACTTTTCCGTGGGGACATTATATACGTCTATAATTTTATATATCCTAACCTAAGGCAACTTAACATCTCGGATGTAGTATTTTCCAACATTCCTGGCGGGTCAGTCCCTACTTCTCGGTGGGCACATTATATACGTCTATATCGTAATATAACCTAACCTAACCCATCTAGACCCTCGCTGGTAAAGTTTTACAGAATCCCGGTCGTGTCGTCTCGTACGTCTCGGTGCGGACATTATATACGTCTATAACGTTATATATCCTAACTTAAGGGAACCTAACATCACGGATGTAGTATTTCACAACACTCCTGGCTGGTCGGCCCCACTGCTCGGTGGGAAAATTATATACGTTTATAACGTAGTATAACCTAACCTAACCCATCTAGCCCCTCGCTTGTAATATTTTGCAGAATCCCGGTCGTGTCGGCCCGTACGTCTCGGTGCGGACATTATATACGTCTATAACGTTATATATCCTAACCGAAGCGAACCTAACATCTCGGATGTAGTATTTCACAACATTCCTGGCGGGTCGGCCCCACTTCTCGGTGGGAACATTATATACGTTTATAACGTAATATAACCTAACCTAACCCATCTAGCCCCTCGCTGGTTATGTTTTACAAAATCCAAGTCGTGTCGGCCCGTACTTTTCCGTGGGGACATTATATACGTCTATAATTTTATATATCCTAACCTAAGGCAACTTAACATCTCGGATGTAGTATTTTCCAACATTCCTGGCGGGTCGGCCCCTACTTCTCGGTGGGCACATTATATACGTCTATATCGTAATATAACCTAAACTAACCCATCTAGACCCTCGCTGGTAGTGTTTTACAGAATCCCGGTCGTATCGTCTCGTACGTCTCGGTGCGGGCATTATATACGTCTATAACGTTATATATCCTAACCTAAGGGAACCTAACATCACGGATGTAGTATTTCACAACATTCCTGGCGGGTCGGACCCACTTCTCGGTGGGAGCATTATTTACGTCTATAACGTAATATAACCTAACCTAATCCATCTAGACACTCGCTGGTAATGTTTTACAAAATCCCGGTCGTGTCGGCCCGTACATCTCCGTGGGGACATTATATACGTCTATATCGTTATATATCCTAACCTAAGGCAACTTAACATCTCCGATGTAGTATTTTCCAACATTCCTGGCGGGTCGGACCCACTTCTCGGTGGGAACATTATATACGTTTATAACGAAGTATAACTTAACCTAACCCATCTAGACCCTCGCTTGTAATGTTTTACAGAATCCCGGTCGTGTCGTCCCGTACGTCTCGGTGCGGGCATTATATACGTCTCTTTCGTTATATATCCTAACCTAAGGCAACCTAACATCTCGAATGTAGTATTTCACAACATTCCTGGCGGGTCGGCCCCACTTCTCGGTGGGAACATTATATACGTTTATAACGTAATATAACCTAACCTAACCCATCTAGACCCTCGCTGGTAATGTTTTACAAAATCCCGGTCGTGTCGGCCCGTACATCTCCGTGGGGACATTATATACGTCTATATCGTTATATATCCTAACCTAGCGAACCTACCATCTCGGATGTAGTATTTCACAACATTCCTGGCTGGTCGGCCCCACTTCTCGGTGGGAACATTATATACGTTTATAACGTAATATAACCTAACCTAACCCATCTAGCCCCTCGCTGGTTATGTTTTACAAAATCCCAGTCGTGTCGGCCCGTACTTTTCCGTGGGGACATTATATTCGTCTATAATTTTATATATCCTAACCTGAGGCAACTTAACATCTCGGATGTAGTATTTTCCAACATTCCTGGCTGGTCAGGCCCTACTTCTCGGTGGGCACATTATATACGTCTATATCGTAATATAACCTAAACTAACCCATCTAGACCCTCGCTGGTAATGTTTTACAGAATCCCGGTCGTGTCGGCCCGTACATCTCCGTGGGGACATTATATACGTCTATATCGTTATATGTCCTAACCTAAGCGAACCTAACATCTCGGATGTAGTATTTCACAACATTCCTGGCGTGTCGGCCCCACTTCTCGGTGGGAACATTATTTACGTCTATAACGTAATATAACCTAACCTAACCCATCTAGACCCACGCTTGTAATGTTTTACAGAATCCCGGTCGTGTCGGCCCGTACGTCTCGGCGCGGACATCATATACGTCTATAACGTTTTATATCCTAGCCAAAGGCAACCTAACATCTCGAATGTAGTATTTCACAACACTCCTGGCGGGTCGGTCCCACTTCTCGGTGGGAACATTATTTACGTCTATAACGTAATATAACCTAACCTAATCCATCTAGACCCTCGCTGGTAATGTTTTACAAAATCCCGGTCGTGTCGGCCCGTACTTCTCCGTGGGGACATTATATACGTCTATAACGTTATATATCCTAACCAAAGGCAACCTAACATCTCGGATGTAGTATTTACAACATTCCTGGCGGGGCGGCCGCTACTTCTCGGTGGGAACATTATTTACGTCTATAACGTAATATAACCTAACCTAATCCATCTAGACCCTCGCTGGTAATGTTTTACAAAATCCCGGTCGTGTCGGCCCGTACTTCTCCGTGGGGACATTATATACGTCTATAACGTTATATATCCTAACCAAAGGCAACCTAACATCTCGAATGTAGTATTTCACAACATTCCTGGCGGGTCGGCCCCACTTCTCGGTGGGAACATTATTTACGTCTATAACGTAGTATAACCTAACCTAATCCATCTAGACCCTCGCTGGTAATGTTTTACAAAATCCCAGTCGTGTCGGCCCGTACTTCTCCGTGGGGACATTATATACGTCTATATCGTTATATATCCTAACCTAAGGCAACCTAACATCTCGGATGTAGTATTTTCCAACATTCCTGGCGGGTCGGCCCCTTCTTCCCGGTGGGCACATTATATACGTCTATATCGTAATATAACCAAACCTAACCCATCTAGACCCTCGCTTGTAATGTTTTACAAAATCCCGCTCGTGTCGGCCCGTACTTCTCCGTGGGTACATTATATACGTCTATATCGTTATATATCCTAACCTAAGGCAACCTAACATCTCGGATGTAGTATTTTCCAACATTCCTGGCGGGTCGGCCCCTACTTCTCGGTGGGCACATTATATACGTCTATATCGTAATATAACCAAACATAACCCATCTAGACCTTCGCTGGTAATGTTTTGCAAAATCCCGGTCGTGTCGGCCCGTACTTCTCCGTGGGTACATTATATACGTCTATATCGTTATATATCCTAACCTAAGGCAACCTAACATCTCGGATGTAGTATTTTCCAACATTCCTGGCGGGTCGGCCCCTACTTCTCGGTGGGCACATTATATACGTCTATATCGTAATATAACCAAACCTAACCCATCTAGACCCTCGCTGGTTATGTTTTACAAAATCCCAGTCGTGTCGGCCCGTACTTTTCCGTGGGGACATTATATACGTCTATAATTTTATATATCCTAACCTAAGGCAACTTAACATCTCGGATGTAGTATTTTCCAACATTCCTGGCGGGTCAGTCCCTACTTCTCGGTGGGCACATTATATACGTCTATATCGTAATATAACCTAACCTAACCCATCTAGCCCCTCGCTTGTAATGTTTTGCAGAATCCCGGTCGTGTCGGCCCGTACGTCTCGGTGCGGGCATTATATACGTCTATAACGTTATATATCCTAACCAAAGGCAACCTAACATCTCGAATGTAGTATTTCACAACATTCCTGCCGGGTCGGCCCCACTTCTCGGTGGGAACATTATTTACGTCTATAACGTAATATAACCTAACCTAATCCATCTAGGCCCTCGCTGGTAATGTTTTACAAAATCCCGGTCGTGTCGGCCCGTACTTCTCCGTGGGTACATTATATACGTCTATAACGTTTTATATCCTAACCAAAGGCAACCTAACATCTCGAATGTAGTATTTCACAACATTCCTGGCGGGTCGGCCCCACTTCTCGGTGGGAACATTATTTACGTCTATAACGTAATATAACCTAACCTAATCCATCTAGACCCTCGCTGGTAATGTTTTACAAAATCCCGGTCGTGTCGGCCCGTACTTCTCCGTGGGGACATTATATACGTCTATAACGTTATATATCCTAACCAAAGGCAACCTAACGTCTCGAATGTAGTATTTCACAACATTCCTGGCGGGTCGGCCCCACTTCTCGGTGGGAACATTATTTACGTCTATAACGTAGTATAACCTGACCTAATCCATCTAGACCCTCGCTGGTAATGTTTTACAAAATCCCGGTCGTGTCGGCCCGTACTTCTCCGTGGGGACATTATATACGTCTATATCGTTATATATCCTAACCTAAGGCAACTTAACAGTTCCGATGTAGTATTTTCCAACATTCCTGGCGGGTCGGCCCCTACTTCTCGGTGGGCTCATTATATACGTCTATATCGTAATATAACCTAACCTAACCCATCTAGCCCCTCGCTTGTAATGTTTTGCAGAATCCCTGTCGTGTCGGCCCGTACGTCTCGGTGCGGACATTATATACGTCTATAACGTTATATATACTAACCTAAGCGAACCTAACATCTCGGATGTAGTATTTCACAACATTCCTGGCTGGTCGGCCCCACTTCTGGGTGGGAACATTATATACGTTTATAAGGTAATATAACCTAACCTAACCCATCTAGCCCGTCGCTGGTTATGTTTTACAAAATCCCAGTCTTGTCGGCCCGTACTTTTCCGTGGGGACATTATATACGTCTATAATTTTATATATCCTAACCTAAGGCAACTTAAAATCTCGGATGTAGTATTTTCCAACATTCCTGGCGGGTCAGTCCCTACTTCTCGGTGGGCACATTATATACGTCTATATCGTAATATAACCTAACCTAACCCATCTAGACCCTCGCTGGTAATCTTTTACAGAATCCCGGTCGTGTCGTCTCGTACGTCTCGGTGCGGACATTATATACGTCTATAACGTTATATATCCTAACCTAAGGGAACCTAACATCACGGATGTAGTGTTTCACAACATTCGTGGCTGGTCGGCCCCACTTCTCGGTGGGAAAATTATATACGTTTATAACGTAGTATAACCTAACCTAACCCATCTAGCCCCTCGCTTGGAATGTTTTGCAGAATCCCTGTCGTGTCGGCCCGTACGTCTCGGTGCGGACATTATATACGTCTATAACATTATATATACTAACCTAAGCGAACCTAACATCTCGGATGTAGTATTTCACAACATTCCTGGCTGGTCGGCCCCACTTCTCGGTGGGAACATTATATACGTTTATAACGTAATATAACCTAACCTAACCCATCTAGCCCGTCGCTGGTTATGTTTCACAAAATCCCAGTCTTGTCGGCTCGTACTTTTCCGTGGGGACATTATATACGTCTATAATTTTATATATCCTAACCTAAGGCAACTTAAAATCTCGGATGTAGTATTTTCCAACATTCCTGGCGGGTCAGTCCCTACTTCTCAGTGGGCACATTATATACGTCTATATCGTAATATAACCTAACCTAACCCATCTAGACCCTCGCTGGTAATGTTTTACAGAATCCCGGTCGTGTCGGCCCGTACATCTCCGTGGGGACATTATATACGTCTATATCGTTATATGTCCTAACCTAAGCGAACCTAACATCTCGGATGTAGTATTTCACAACATTCCTGGCGTGTCGGCCCCACTTCTCGGTGGGAACATTATTTACGTCTATAACGTAATATAACCTAACCTAACCCATCTAGACCCACGCTTGTAATGTTTTACAGAATCCCGGTCGTGTCGGCCCGTACGTCTCGGCGCGGACATCATATACGTCTATAACGTTTTATATCCTAGCCAAAGGCAACCTAACATCTCGAATGTAGTATTTCACAACACTCCTGGCGGGTCGGTCCCACTTCTCGGTGGGAACATTATTTACGTCTATAACGTAATATAACCTAACCTAATCCATCTAGACCCTCGCTGGTAATGTTTTACAAAATCCCGGTCGTGTCGGCCCGTACTTCTCCGTGGGGACATTATATACGTCTATAACGTTATATATCCTAACCAAAGGCAACCTAACATCTCGGATGTAGTATTTACAACATTCCTGGCGGGGCGGCCGCTACTTCTCGGTGGGAACATTATTTACGTCTATAACGTAATATAACCTAACCTAATCCATCTAGACCCTCGCTGGTAATGTTTTACAAAATCCCGGTCGTGTCGGCCCGTACTTCTCCGTGGGGACATTATATACGTCTATAACGTTATATATCCTAACCAAAGGCAACCTAACATCTCGAATGTAGTATTTCACAACATTCCTGGCGGGTCGGCCCCACTTCTCGGTGGGAACATTATTTACGTCTATAACGTAGTATAACCTAACCTAATCCATCTAGACCCTCGCTGGTAATGTTTTACAAAATCCCAGTCGTGTCGGCCCGTACTTCTCCGTGGGGACATTATATACGTCTATATCGTTATATATCCTAACCTAAGGCAACCTAACATCTCGGATGTAGTATTTTCCAACATTCCTGGCGGGTCGGCCCCTACTTCTCGGTGGGCACATTATATACGTCTATATCGTAATATAACCTAACCTAACCCATCTAGCCCCTCGCTTGTAATGTTTTGCAGAATCCCGGTCGTGTCGGCCCGTACGTCTCGGTGCGGACATTATATACGTCTATAACGTTATATATCCTAACCTAAGCGAACCTAACATCTCGGATGTAGTATTTCACAACATTCCTGGCTGGTCGGCCCCACTTCTCGGTGGGAACATTATATACGTTTATAACGAAGTATAACTTAACCTAACCCTTCTAGACCCTCGCTTGTAATGTTTTACAGAATCCCGGTCGTGTCGTCCCGTACGTCTCGGTGCGGGCATTATATACGTCTATAACGTTATATATCCTAACCAAAGGCAACCTAACATCTCGAATGTAGTATTTCACAACATTCCTGCCGGGTCGGCCCCACTTCTCGGTGGGAACATTATTTACATCTATAACGTAATATAACCTAACCTAATCCATTTAGGCCCTCGCTGGTAATGTTTTACAAAATCCCGGTCGTGTCGGCCCGTACTTCTCCGTGGGTACATTATATACGTCTATAACGTTTTATATCCTAACCAAAGGCAACCTAACATCTCGAATGTAGTATTTCACAACATTCCTGGCGGGTCGGCCCCACTTCTCGGTGGGAACATTATTTACGTCTATAACGTAATATAACCTAACCTAATCCATCTAGACCCTCGCTGGTAATGTTTTACAAAATCCCGGTCGTGTCGGCCCGTACTTCTCCGTGGGGACATTATATACGTCTATATCGTTATATATCCTAACCTAAGGCAACTTAACAGTTCCGATGTAGTATTTTCCAACATTCCTGGCGGGTCGGCCCCTACTTCTCGGTGGGCTCATTATATACGTCTATATCGTAATATAACCTAACCTAACCCATCTAGCCCCTCGCTTGTAATGTTTTGCAGAATCCCTGTCGTGTCGGCCCGTACGTCTCGGTGCGGACATTATATACGTCTATAACGTTATATATACTAACCTAAGCGAACCTAACATTTCGGATGTAGTATTTCACAACATTCCTGGCTGGTCGGCCCCACTTCTGGGTGGGAACATTATATACGTTTATAAGGTAATATAACCTAACCTAACCCATCTAGCCCGTCGCTGGTTATGTTTTACAAAATCCCAGTCTTGTCGGCCCGTACTTTTCCGTGGGGACATTATATACGTCTATAATTTTATATATCCTAACCTAAGGCAACTTAAAATCTCGGATGTAGTATTTTCCAACATTCCTGGCGGGTCAGTCCCTACTTCTCGGTGGGCACATTATATACGTCTATATCGTAATATAACCTAACCTAACCCATCTAGACCCTCGCTGGTAATCTTTTACAGAATCCCGGTCGTGTCGTCTCGTACGTCTCGGTGCGGACATTATATACGTCTATAACGTTATATATCCTAACCTAAGGGAACCTAACATCACGGATGTAGTGTTTCACAACATTCGTGGCTGGTCGGCCCCACTTCTCGGTGGGAAAATTATATACGTTTATAACGTAGTATAACCTAACCTAACCCATCTAGCCCCTCGCTTGTAATGTTTTGCAGAATCCCTGTCGTGTCGGCCCGTACGTCTCGGTGCGGACATTATATACGTCTATAACATTATATATACTAACCTAAGCGAACCTAACATCTCGGATGTAGTATTTCACAACATTCCTGGCTGGTCGGCCCCACTTCTCGGTGGGAACATTATGTACGTTTATAACGTAATATAACCTAACCTAACCCATCTTGCCCGTCGCTGGTTATGTTTCACAAAATCCCAGTCTTGTCGGCTCGTACTTTTCCGTGGGGACATTATATACGTCTATAATTTTATATATCCTAACCTAAGGCAACTTAAAATCTCGGATGTAGTATTTTCCAACATTCCTGGCGGGTCAGTCCCTACTTCTCAGTGGGCACATTATATACGTCTATATCGTAATATAACCTAACCTAACCCATCTAGACCCTCGCTGGTAATGTTTTACAGAATCCCGGTCGTGTCGTCTCGTACGTCTCGGTGCGGACATTATATACGTCTATAACGTTATATATCCTAACCTAAGCGAACCTAACATCTCGGATGTAGTATTTCACAACATTCCTGGCTGGTCGGCCCCACTTCTCGGTGGGAACATTATATACGTTTATAACGAAGTATAACTTAACCTAACCCATCTAGAGCCTCGCTTGTAATGTTTTACAGAATCCCGGTCGTGTCGTCCCGTACGTCTCGGTGCGGACATTATATACGTCTATAACGTTATATATCCTAACCAAAGGCAACCTAACATCTCGAATGTAGTATTTCACAACATTCCTGGCGGGTCGGCCCCACTTCTCGGTGGGAACATTATTTACGTCTATAACGTAATATAACCTAACCTAATCCATCTAGACCCTCGCTGGTAATGTTTTACAAAATCCCGGTCGTGTCGGCCCGTACTTCTCCGTGGGGACATTATATACGTCTATAACGTTATATATCCTAACCTAAGGGAACCTAACATCTCGGATGTAGTATTTTCCAACATTCCTGGCGGGGCGGCCGCTACTTCTTGGTGGGAACATTATATACGTCTATATCGTAATATAACCTAACCTAACCCATCTAGACCCTCGCTGGTAATGTTCTACAAAATCCCGGTCGTGTCGTCTCGTACGTCTCGGTGCGGACATTATATACGTCTATAACGTTATATATCCTAACCTAAGGGAACCTAACATCACGGATGTAGTATTTCACAACATTCCTGGCGGGTCGGCCCCACTTCTCGGTGGGAACATTATTTACGTCTATAACGTAATATAACCTAACCTAATCCATCTAGACCCTCGCTGGTAATGTTTTACAAAATCCCGGTCGTGTCGGCCCGTACTTCTCCGTGGGGACATTATATACGTCTATAACGTTATATATCCTAACCTAAGGGAACCTAACATCTCGGATGTAGTATTTTCCAACATTCCTGGCGGGGCGGCCCCTACTTCTCGGTGGGAAAATTATATACGTTTATAACGTAGTATAACCTAACCTAACCCATCTAGCCCCTCGCTTGTAATGTTTTGCAGAATCCCGGTCGTGTCGGCCCGTACGTCTCGGTGCGGACATTATATACGTCTATAACGTTATATATCCTAACCTAAGGGTACCTAACATCTCGGATGTAGTATTTCACAACATTCATAGCTGGTCGGCCCCACTTCTCGGTGGGAACATTATATACGTTTATAACGAAGTATAACCTAACCTAACCCATCTAGACCCTCGCTTGTAATGTTTTACAGAATTCCGGTCGTGTTGTCCCGTACGTCTCGGCGCGGACATTATATACGTCTATAACGTTTTATATCCTAACCTAAGGCAACCTAACATTTCGGATGTAGTATTTTCCAACATTCCTGGCGGGTCGGCCCCTACTTCTCGGTGGGCACATTATATACGTCTATATCGTAATATAACCAAACCTAACCCATCTAGACCTTCGCTGGTAATGTTTTACAAAATCCCGGTCGTGTCGGCCCGTACTTCTCCGTGGGGACATTATATACGTCTATATCGTTATATATCCTAACCTAAGGCAACTTAACATCTCCGATGTAGTATTTTCCAACATTCCTGGCGGGTCGGACCCTACTTCTCGGTGGGCACATTATATACGTCTATATCGTAATATAACCTAACCTAACCCATCTAGCCCCTCGCTTGTAATGTTTTGCAGAATCCCGGTCGTGTCGGCCCGTACGTCTCGGTGCGGACATTATATACGTCTATAACGTTATATATCCTAACCTAAGCGAACCTAACATCTCGGATGTAGTATTTCACAACATTCCTGGCTGGTCGGCCCCACTTCTCGGTGGGAACATTATATACGTTTATAACGAAGTATAACTTAACCTAACCCATCTAGAGCCTCGCTTGTAATGCTTTACAGAATCCCGGTCGTGTCGTCCCGTACGTCTCGGTGCGGACATTATATACGTCTATAACGTTATATATCCTAACCAAAGGCAACCTAACATCTCGAATGTAGTATTTCACAACATTCCTGGCGGGTCGGCCCCACTTCTCGGTGGGAACATTATTTACGTCTATAACGTAATATAACCTAACCTAATCCATCTAGACCCTCGCTGGTAATGTTTTACAAAATCCCGGTCGTGTCGGCCCGTACTTCTCCGTGGGGACATTATATACGTCTATAACGTTATGTATCCTAACCTAAGGCAACCTAACATCTCGGATGTAGTATTTTCCAACATTCCTGGCGGGTCGGCCCCTACTTCGCGGTGGGCACATTATATACGTCTATATCGTAATATAACCAAACCTAACCCATCTAGACCTTCGCTGGTTATGTTTTACAAAATCCCAGTCGTGTCGGCCCGTACTTTTCCGTGGGGACATTATATACGTCTATAATTTTATATATCCTAACCTAAGGCAACTTAACATCTCGGATGTAGTATTTTCCAACATTCCTGGCGGGTCAGTCCCTACTTCTCGGTGGGCACATTATATACGTCTATATCGTAATATAACCTAACCTAACCCATCTAGACCCTCGCTGGTAAAGTTTTACAGAATCCCGGTCGTGTCGTCTCGTACGTCTCGGTGCGGACATTATATACGTCTATAACGTTATATATCCTAACTTAAGGGAACCTAACATCACGGATGTAGTATTTCACAACACTCCTGGCTGGTCGGCCCCACTTCTCGGTGGGAAAATTATATACGTTTATAACGTAGTATAACCTAACCTAACCCATCTAGCCCCTCGCTTGTAATATTTTGCAGAATCCCGGTCGTGTCGGCCCGTACGTCTCGGTGCGGACATTATATACGTCTATAACGTTATATATCCTAACCAAAGGCAACCTAACGTCTCGAATGTAGTATTTCACAACATTCCTGGCGGGTCGGCCCCACTTCTCGGTGGGAACATTATTTACGTCTATAACGTAGTATAACCTGACCTAATCCATCTAGACCCTCGCTGGTAATGTTTTACAAAATCCCGGTCGTGTCGGCCCGTACTTCTCCGTGGGGACATTATATACGTCTATATCGTTATATATCCTAACCTAAGGCAACTTAACAGTTCCGATGTAGTATTTTCCAACATTCCTGGCGGGTCGGCCCCTACTTCTCGGTGGGCTCATTATATACGTCTATATCGTAATATAACCTAACCTAACCCATCTAGCCCCTCGCTTGTAATGTTTTGCAGAATCCCTGTCGTGTCGGCCCGTACGTCTCGGTGCGGACATTATATACGTCTATAACGTTATATATACTAACCTAAGCGAACCTAACATCTCGGATGTAGTATTTCACAACATTCCTGGCTGGTCGGCCCCACTTCTGGGTGGGAACATTATATACGTTTATAAGGTAATATAACCTAACCTAACCCATCTAGCCCGTCGCTGGTTATGTTTTACAAAATCCCAGTCTTGTCGGCCCGTACTTTTCCGTGGGGACATTATATACGTCTATAACGTTATGTATCCTAACCTAAGGCAACCTAACATCTCGGATGTAGTATTTTCCAACATTCCTGGCGGGTCGGCCCCTACTTCGCGGTGGGCACATTATATACGTCTATATCGTAATATAACCAAACCTAACCCATCTAGACCCTCGCTGGTAATCTTTTACAGAATCCCAGTCGTGTCGGCCCGTACTTTTCCGTGGGGACATTATATACGTCTATAATTTTATATATCCTAACCTAAGGCAACTTAACATCTCGGATGTAGTATTTTCCAACATTCCTGGCGGGTCAGTCCCTACTTCTCGGTGGGCACATTATATACGTCTATATCGTAATATAACCAAACCTAACCCATCTAGACCTTCGCTGGTAATGTTTTGCAAAATCCCGGTCGTGTCGGCCCGTACTTCTCCGTGGGTACATTATATACGTCTATATCGTTATATATCCTAACCTAAGGCAACCTAACATCTCGGATGTAGTATTTTCCAACATTCCTGGCGGGTCGGCCCCTACTTCTCGGTGGGCACATTATATACGTCTATATCGTAATATAACCAAACCTAACCCATCTAGACCCTCGCTGGTTATGTTTTACAAAATCCCAGTCGTGTCGGCCCGTACTTTTCCGTGGGGACATTATATACGTCTATAATTTTATATATCCTAACCTAAGGCAACTTAACATCTCGGATGTAGTATTTTCCAACATTCCTGGCGGGTCAGTCCCTACTTCTCGGTGGGCACATTATATACGTCTATATCGTAATATAACCTAACCTAACCCATCTAGCCCCTCGCTTGTAATGTTTTGCAGAATCCCGGTCGTGTCGGGCCGTACGTCTCGGTGCGGACATTATATACGTCTATAACGTTATATATCCTAACCTAAGCGAACCTAACATCTCGGATGTAGTATTTCACAACATTCCTGGCTGGTCGGCCCCACTTCTCGGTGGGAACATTATATACGTTTATAACGAAGTATAACTTAACCTAACCCTTCTAGACCCTCGCTTGTAATGTTTTACAGAATCCCGGTCGTGTCGTCCCGTACGTCTCGGTGCGGGCATTATATACGTCTATAACGTTATATATCCTAACCAAAGGCAACCTAACATCTCGAATGTAGTATTTCACAACATTCCTGCCGGGTCGGCCCCACTTCTCGGTGGGAACATTATTTACGTCTATAACGTAATATAACCTAACCTAATCCATCTAGGCCCTCGCTGGTAATGTTTTACAAAATCCCGGTCGTGTCGGCCCGTACTTCTCCGTGGGTACATTATATACGTCTATAACGTTTTATATCCTAACCAAAGGCAACCTAACATCTCGAATGTAGTATTTCACAACATTCCTGGCGGGTCGGCCCCACTTCTCGGTGGGAACATTATTTACGTCTATAACGTAATATAACCTAACCTAATCCATCTAGACCCTCGCTGGTAATGTTTTACAAAATCCCGGTCGTGTCGGCCCGTACTTCTCCGTGGGGACATTATATACGTCTATAACGTTATATATCCTAACCAAAGGCAACCTAACGTCTCGAATGTAGTATTTCACAACATTCCTGGCGGGTCGGCCCCACTTCTCGGTGGGAACATTATTTACGTCTATAACGTAGTATAACCTGACCTAATCCATCTAGACCCTCGCTGGTAATGTTTTACAAAATCCCGGTCGTGTCGGCCCGTACTTCTCCGTGGGGACATTATATACGTCTATATCGTTATATATCCTAACCTAAGGCAACTTAACAGTTCCGATGTAGTATTTTCCAACATTCCTGGCGGGTCGGCCCCTACTTCTCGGTGGGCTCATTATATACGTCTATATCGTAATATAACCTAACCTAACCCATCTAGCCCCTCGCTTGTAATGTTTTGCAGAATCCCTGTCGTGTCGGCCCGTACGTCTCGGTGCGGACATTATATACGTCTATAACGTTATATATACTAACCTAAGCGAACCTAACATCTCGGATGTAGTATTTCACAACATTCCTGGCTGGTCGGCCCCACTTCTGGGTGGGAACATTATATACGTTTATAAGGTAATATAACCTAACCTAACCCATCTAGCCCGTCGCTGGTTATGTTTTACAAAATCCCAGTCTTGTCGGCCCGTACTTTTCCGTGGGGACATTATATACGTCTATAATTTTATATATCCTAACCTAAGGCAACTTAAAATCTCGGATGTAGTATTTTCCAACATTCCTGGCGGGTCAGTCCCTACTTCTCGGTGGGCACATTATATACGTCTATATCGTAGTATAACCTAACCTAACCCATCTAGACCCTCGCTGGTAATCTTTTACAGAATCCCGGTCGTGTCGTCTCGTACGTCTCGGTGCGGACATTATATACGTCTATAACGTTATATATCCTAACCTAAGGGAACCTAACATCACGGATGTAGTGTTTCACAACATTCGTGGCTGGTCGGCCCCACTTCTCGGTGGGAAAATTATATACGTTTATAACGTAGTATAACCTAACCTAACCCATCTAGCCCCTCGCTTGTAATGTTTTGCAGAATCCCTGTCGTGTCGGCCCGTACGTCTCGGTGCGGACATTATATACGTCTATAACATTATATATACTAACCTAAGCGAACCTAACATCTCGGATGTAGTATTTCACAACATTCCTGGCTGGTCGGCCCCACTTCTCGGTGGGAACATTATATACGTTTATAACGTAATATAACCTAACCTAACCCATCTAGCCCGTCGCTGGTTATGTTTCACAAAATCCCAGTCTTGTCGGCTCGTACTTTTCCGTGGGGACATTATATACGTCTATAATTTTATATATCCTAACCTAAGGCAACTTAAAATCTCGGATGTAGTATTTTCCAACATTCCTGGCGGGTCAGTCCCTACTTCTCAGTGGGCACATTATATACGTCTATATCGTAATATAACCTAACCTAACCCATCTAGACCCTCGCTGGTAATGTTTTACAGAATCCCGGTCGTGTCGGCCCGTACATCTCCGTGGGGACATTATATACGTCTATATCGTTATATGTCCTAACCTAAGCGAACCTAACATCTCGGATGTAGTATTTCACAACATTCCTGGCGTGTCGGCCCCACTTCTCGGTGGGAACATTATTTACGTCTATAACGTAATATAACCTAACCTAACCCATCTAGACCCACGCTTGTAATGTTTTACAGAATCCCGGTCGTGTCGGCCCGTACGTCTCGGCGCGGACATCATATACGTCTATAACGTTTTATATCCTAGCCAAAGGCAACCTAACATCTCGAATGTAGTATTTCACAACACTCCTGGCGGGTCGGTCCCACTTCTCGGTGGGAACATTATTTACGTCTATAACGTAATATAACCTAACCTAATCCATCTAGACCCTCGCTGGTAATGTTTTACAAAATCCCGGTCGTGTCGGCCCGTACTTCTCCGTGGGGACATTATATACGTCTATAACGTTATATATCCTAACCAAAGGCAACCTAACATCTCGGATGTAGTATTTACAACATTCCTGGCGGGGCGGCCGCTACTTCTCGGTGGGAACATTATTTACGTCTATAACGTAATATAACCTAACCTAATCCATCTAGACCCTCGCTGGTAATGTTTTACAAAATCCCGGTCGTGTCGGCCCGTACTTCTCCGTGGGGACATTATATACGTCTATAACGTTATATATCCTAACCAAAGGCAACCTAACATCTCGAATGTAGTATTTCACAACATTCCTGGCGGGTCGGCCCCACTTCTCGGTGGGAACATTATTTACGTCTATAACGTAGTATAACCTAACCTAATCCATCTAGACCCTCGCTGGTAATGTTTTACAAAATCCCAGTCGTGTCGGCCCGTACTTCTCCGTGGGGACATTATATACGTCTATATCGTTATATATCCTAACCTAAGGCAACCTAACATCTCGGATGTAGTATTTTCCAACATTCCTGGCGGGTCGGCCCCTTCTTCCCGGTGGGCACATTATATACGTCTATATCGTAATATAACCAAACCTAACCCATCTAGACCCTCGCTTGTAATGTTTTACAAAATCCCGCTCGTGTCGGCCCGTACTTCTCCGTGGGTACATTATATACGTCTATATCGTTATATATCCTAACCTAAGGCAACCTAACATCTCGGATGTAGTATTTTCCAACATTCCTGGCGGGTCGGCCCCTACTTCTCGGTGGGCACATTATATACGTCTATATCGTAATATAACCAAACCTAACCCATCTAGACCTTCGCTGGTAATGTTTTGCAAAATCCCGGTCGTGTCGGCCCGTACTTCTCCGTGGGTACATTATATACGTCTATATCGTTATATATCCTAACCTAAGGCAACCTAACCTCTCGGATGTAGTATTTTCCAACATTCCTGGCGGGTCGGCCCCTACTTCTCGGTGGGCACATTATATACGTCTATATCGTAATATAACCAAACCTAACCCATCTAGACCCTCGCTGGTTATGTTTTACAAAATCCCAGTCGTGTCGGCCCGTACTTTTCCGTGGGGACATTATATACGTCTATATCGTTATATATCCTAACCTAAGGCAACTTAACATCTCGGATGTAGTATTTTCCAACATTCCTGGCGGGTCGGCACCTACTTCTCGGTGGGCACATTATATACGTCTATATCGTAATATAACCAAACCTAACCCATCTAGACCCTCGCTGGTTATGTTTTACAAAATCCCAGTCGTGTCGGCCCGTACTTTTCCGTGGGGACATTATATACGTCTATAATTTTATATATCCTAACCTAAGGCAACTTAACATCTCGGATGTAGTATTTTCCAACATTCCTGGCGGGTCAGTCCCTACTTCTCGGTGGGCACATTATATACGTCTATATCGTAATATAACCTAACCTAACCCATCTAGCCCCTCGCTTGTAATGTTTTGCAGAATCCCGGTCGTGTCGGCCCGTACGTCTCGGTGCGGACATTATATACGTCTATAACGTTATATATCCTAACCTAAGCGAACCTAACATCTCGGATGTAGTATTTCACAACATTCCTGGCTGGTCGGCCCCACTTCTCGGTGGGAACATTATATACGTTTATAACGAAGTATAACTTAACCTAACCCTTCTAGACCCTCGCTTGTAATGTTTTACAGAATCCCGGTCGTGTCGTCCCGTACGTCTCGGTGCGGGCATTATATACGTCTATAACGTTATATATCCTAACCAAAGGCAACCTAACATCTCGAATGTAGTATTTCACAACATTCCTGCCGGGTCGGCCCCACTTCTCGGTGGGAACATTATTTACATCTATAACGTAATATAACCTAACCTAATCCATTTAGGCCCTCGCTGGTAATGTTTTACAAAATCCCGGTCGTGTCGGCCCGTACTTCTCCGTGGGTACATTATATACGTCTATAACGTTTTATATCCTAACCAAAGGCAACCTAACATCTCGAATGTAGTATTTCACAACATTCCTGGCGGGTCGGCCCCACTTCTCGGTGGGAACATTATTTACGTCTATAACGTAATATAACCTAACCTAATCCATCTAGACCCTCGCTGGTAATGTTTTACAAAATCCCGGTCGTGTCGGCCCGTACTTCTCCGTGGGGACATTATATACGTCTATAACGTTATATATCCTAACCAAAGGCAACCTAACGTCTCGAATGTAGTATTTCACAACATTCCTGGCGGGTCGGCCCCACTTCTCGGTGGGAACATTATTTACGTCTATAACGTAGTATAACCTGACCTAATCCATCTAGACCCTCGCTGGTAATGTTTTACAAAATCCCGGTCGTGTCGGCCCGTACTTCTCCGTGGGGACATTATATACGTCTATATCGTTATATATCCTAACCTAAGGCAACTTAACAGTTCCGATGTAGTATTTTCCAACATTCCTGGCGGGTCGGCCCCTACTTCTCGGTGGGCTCATTATATACGTCTATATCGTAATATAACCTAACCTAACCCATCTAGCCCCTCGCTTGTAATGTTTTGCAGAATCCCTGTCGTGTCGGCCCGTACGTCTCGGTGCGGACATTATATACGTCTATAACGTTATATATACTAACCTAAGCGAACCTAACATCTCGGATGTAGTATTTCACAACATTCCTGGCTGGTCGGCCCCACTTCTGGGTGGGAACATTATATACGTTTATAAGGTAATATAACCTAACCTAACCCATCTAGCCCGTCGCTGGTTATGTTTTACAAAATCCCAGTCTTGTCGGCCCGTACTTTTCCGTGGGGACATTATATACGTCTATAATTTTATATATCCTAACCTAAGGCAACTTAAAATCTCGGATGTAGTATTTTCCAACATTCCTGGCGGGTCAGTCCCTACTTCTCGGTGGGCACATTATATACGTCTATATCGTAATATAACCTAACCTAACCTATCTAGACCCTCGCTGGTAATCTTTTACAGAATCCCGGTCGTGTCGTCTCGTACGTCTCGGTGCGGACATTATATACGTCTATAACGTTATATATCCTAACCTAAGGGAACCTAACATCACGGATGTAGTGTTTCACAACATTCGTGGCTGGTCGGCCCCACTTCTCGGTGGGAAAATTATATACGTTTATAACGTAGTATAACCTAACCTAACCCATCTAGCCCCTCGCTTGTAATGTTTTGCAGAATCCCTGTCGTGTCGGCCCGTACGTCTCGGTGCGGACATTATATACGTCTATAACATTATATATACTAACCTAAGCGAACCTAACATCTCGGATGTAGTATTTCACAACATTCCTGGCTGGTCGGCCCCACTTCTCGGTGGGAACATTATATACGTTTATAACGTAATATAACCTAACCTAACCCATCTAGCCCGTCGCTGGTTATGTTTCACAAAATCCCAGTCTTGTCGGCTCGTACTTTTCCGTGGGGACATTATATACGTCTATAATTTTATATATCCTAACCTAAGGCAACTTAAAATCTCGGATGTAGTATTTTCCAACATTCCTGGCGGGTCAGTCCCTACTTCTCAGTGGGCACATTATATACGTCTATATCGTAATATAACCTAACCTAACCCATCTAGACCCTCGCTGGTAATGTTTTACAGAATCCCGGTCGTGTCGTCTCGTACGTCTCGGTGCGGACATTATATACGTCTATAACGTTATATATCCTAACCTAAGCGAACCTAACATCTCGGATGTAGTATTTCACAACATTCCTGGCTGGTCGGCCCCACTTCTCGGTGGGAACATTATATACGTTTATAACGAAGTATAACTTAACCTAACCCATCTAGAGCCTCGCTTGTAATGTTTTACAGAATCCCGGTCGTGTCGTCCCGTACGTCTCGGTGCGGACATTATATACGTCTATAACGTTATATATCCTAACCAAAGGCAACCTAACATCTCGAATGTAGTATTTCACAACATTCCTGGCGGGTCGGCCCCACTTCTCGGTGGGAACATTATTTACGTCTATAACGTAATATAACCTAACCTAATCCATCTAGACCCTCGCTGGTAATGTTTTACAAAATCCCGGTCGTGTCGGCCCGTACTTCTCCGCGGGGACATTATATACGTCTATAACGTTATATATCCTAACCTAAGGGAACCTAACATCTCGGATGTAGTATTTTCCAACATTCCTGGCGGGGCGGCCGCTACTTCTTGGTGGGAACATTATATACGTCTATATCGTAATATAACCTAACCTAACCCATCTAGACCCTCGCTGGTAATGTTCTACAAAATCCCGGTGGTGTCGTCTCGTACGTCTCGGTGCGGACATTATATACGTCTATAACGTTATATATCCTAACCTAAGGGAACCTAACATCACGGATGTAGTATTTCACAACATTCCTGGCGGGTCGGCCCCACTTCTCGGTGGGAACATTATTTACGTCTATAACGTAATATAACCTAACCTAATCCATCTAGACCCTCGCTGGTAATGTTTTACAAAATCCCGGTCGTGTCGGCCCGTACTTCTCCGTGGGGACATTATATACGTCTATATCGTTATATATCCTAACCTAAGGCAACCTAACATCTCGGATGTAGTATTTTCCAACATTCCTGGCGGGTCGGCCCCTACTTCTCGGTGGGCACATTATATACGTCTGTATCGTAATATAACCTAACCTAAACCATCTAGCCCCTCGCTTGTAATGTTTTGCAGAATCCCTGTCCTGTCGGCCCGTACGTCTCGGTGCGGACATTATATACGTCTATAATGTTATATATACTAACCTAAGCGAACCTAACATCTCGGATGTAGTATTTCACAACATTCCTGGCTGGTCGGCCCCACTTCTCGGTGGGAACATTATATACGTTTATAACGAAGTATAACTTAACCTAACCCATCTAGACCCTCGCTTGTAATGTTTTACAGAATCCCGGTCGTGTCGTCCCGTACGTCTCGGTGCGGGCATTATATACGTCTATAACGTTATATATCCTAACCAAAGGCAACCTAACATCTCGAATGTAGTATTTCACAACATTCCTGGCGGGTCGGCCCCACTTCTCGGTGGGAACATTATTTACGTCTATAACGTAATATAACCTAACCTAATCCATCTAGACCCTCGCTGGTAATGTTTTACAAAATCCCGGTCGTGTCGGCCCGTACTTCTCCGTGGGGACATTATATACGTCTATAACGTTATATATCCTAACCTAAGGGAACCTAACATCTCGGATGTAGTATTTTCCAACATTCCTGGCGGGGCGGCCCCTACTTCTCGGTGGGAAAATTATATACGTTTATAACGTAGTATAACCTAACCTAACCCATCTAGCCCCTCGCTTGTAATGTTTTGCAGAATCCCGGTCGTGTCGGCCCGTACGTCTCGGTGCGGACATTATATACGTCTATAACGTTATATATCCTAACCTAAGGGTACCTAACATCTCGGATGTAGTATTTCACAACATTCATAGCTGGTCGGCCCCACTTCTCGGTGGGAACATTATATACGTTTATAACGAAGTATAACCTAACCTAACCCATCTAGACCCTCGCTTGTAATGTTTTACAGAATTCCGGTCGTGTTGTCCCGTACGTCTCGGCGCGGACATTATATACGTCTATAACGTTTTATATCCTAACCTAAGGCAACCTAACATCTCGGATGTAGTATTTTCCAACATTCCTGGCGGGTCGGCCCCTACTTCTCGGTGGGCACATTATATACGTCTATATCGTAATATAACCAAACCTAACCCATCTAGACCTTCGCTGGTAATGTTTTACAAAATCCCGGTCGTGTCGGCCCGTACTTCTCCGTGGGGACATTATATACGTCTATATCGTTATATATCCTAACCTAAGGCAACTTAACATCTCCGATGTAGTATTTTCCAACATTCCTGGCGGGTCGGACCCTACTTCTCGGTGGGCACATTATATACGTCTATATCGTAATATAACCTAACCTAACCCATCTAGCCCCTCGCTTGTAATGTTTTGCAGAATCCCGGTCGTGTCGGCCCGTACGTCTCGGTGCGGACATTATATACGTCTATAACGTTATATATCCTAACCTAAGCGAACCTAACATCTCGGATGTAGTATTTCACAACATTCCTGGCTGGTCGGCCCCACTTCTCGGTGGGAACATTATATACGTTTATAACGAAGTATAACTTAACCTAACCCATCTAGAGCCTCGCTTGTAATGCTTTACAGAATCCCGGTCGTGTCGTCCCGTACGTCTCGGTGCGGACATTATATACGTCTATAACGTTATATATCCTAACCAAAGGCAACCTAACATCTCGAATGTAGTATTTCACAACATTCCTGGCGGGTCGGCCCCACTTCTCGGTGGGAACATTATTTACGTCTATAACGTAATATAACCTAACCTAATCCATCTAGACCCTCGCTGGTAATGTTTTACAAAATCCCGGTCGTGTCGGCCCGTACTTCTCCGTGGGGACATTATATACGTCTATAACGTTATGTATCCTAACCTAAGGCAACCTAACATCTCGGATGTAGTATTTTCCAACATTCCTGGCGGGTCGGCCCCTACTTCGCGGTGGGCACATTATATACGTCTATATCGTAATATAACCAAACCTAACCCATCTAGACCCTCGCTGGTTAGGTTTTACAAAATCCCAGTCGTGTCGGCCCGTACTTTTCCGTGGGGACATTATATACGTCTATAATTTTATATATCCTAACCTAAGGCAACTTAACATCTCGGATGTAGTATTTTCCAACATTCCTGGCGGGTCAGTCCCTACTTCTCGGTGGGCACATTATATACGTCTATATCGTAATATAACCTAACCTAACCCATCTAGACCCTCGCTGGTAAAGTTTTACAGAATCCCGGTCGTGTCGTCTCGTACGTCTCGGTGCGGACATTATATACGTCTATAACGTTATATATCCTAACTTAAGGGAACCTAACATCACGGATGTAGTATTTCACAACACTCCTGGCTGGTCGGCCCCACTTCTCGGTGGGAAAATTATATACGTTTATAACGTAGTATAACCTAACCTAACCCATCTAGCCCCTCGCTTGTAATATTTTGCAGAATCCCGGTCGTGTCGGCCCGTACGTCTCGGTGCGGACATTATATACGTCTATAACGTTATATATCCTAACCAAAGGCAACCTAACGTCTCGAATGTAGTATTTCACAACATTCCTGGCGGGTCGGCCCCACTTCTCGGTGGGAACATTATTTACGTCTATAACGTAGTATAACCTGACCTAATCCATCTAGACCCTCGCTGGTAATGTTTTACAAAATCCCGGTCGTGTCGGCCCGTACTTCTCCGTGGGGACATTATATACGTCTATATCGTTATATATCCTAACCTAAGGCAACTTAACAGTTCCGATGTAGTATTTTCCAACATTCCTGGCGGGTCGGCCCCTACTTCTCGGTGGGCTCATTATATACGTCTATATCGTAATATAACCTAACCTAACCCATCTAGCCCCTCGCTTGTAATGTTTTGCAGAATCCCTGTCGTGTCGGCCCGTACGTCTCGGTGCGGACATTATATACGTCTATAACGTTATATATACTAACCTAAGCGAACCTAACATCTCGGATGTAGTATTTCACAACATTCCTGGCTGGTCGGCCCCACTTCTGGGTGGGAACATTATATACGTTTATAAGGTAATATAACCTAACCTAACCCATCTAGCCCGTCGCTGGTTATGTTTTACAAAATCCCAGTCTTGTCGGCCCGTACTTTTCCGTGGGGACATTATATACGTCTATAACGTTATGTATCCTAACCTAAGGCAACCTAACATCTCGGATGTAGTATTTTCCAACATTCCTGGCGGGTCGGCCCCTACTTCGCGGTGGGCACATTATATACGTCTATATCGTAATATAACCAAACCTAACCCATCTAGACCCTCGCTGGTAATCTTTTACAGAATCCCAGTCGTGTCGGCCCGTACTTTTCCGTGGGGACATTATATACGTCTATAATTTTATATATCCTAACCTAAGGCAACTTAACATCTCGGATGTAGTATTTTCCAACATTCCTGGCGGGTCAGTCCCTACTTCTCGGTGGGCACATTATATACGTCTATATCGTAATATAACCTAACCTAACCCATCTAGACCCTCGCTGGTAAAGTTTTACAGAATCCCGGTCGTGTCGTCTCGTACGTCTCGGTGCGGACATTATATACGTCTATAACGTTATATATCCTAACTTAAGGGAACCTAACATCACGGATGTAGTATTTCACAACACTCCTGGCTGGTCGGCCCCACTTCTCGGTGGGAACATTATATACGTTTATAACGAAGTATAACTTAACCTAACCCATCTAGAGCCTCGCTTGTAATGCTTTACAGAATCCCGGTCGTGTCGTCCCGTACGTCTCGGTGCGGACATTATATACGTCTATAACGTTATATATCCTAACCAAAGGCAACCTAACATCTCGAATGTAGTATTTCACAACATTCCTGGCGGGTCGGCCCCACTTCTCGGTGGGAACATTATTTACGTCTATAACGTAATATAACCTAACCTAATCCATCTAGACCCTCGCTGGTAATGTTTTACAAAATCCCGGTCGTGTCGGCCCGTACTTCTCCGTGGGGACATTATATACGTCTATAACGTTATGTATCCTAACCTAAGGCAACCTAACATCTCGGATGTAGTATTTTCCAACATTCCTGGCGGGTCGGCCCCTACTTCGCGGTGGGCACATTATATACGTCTATATCGTAATATAACCAAACCTAACCCATCTAGACCCTCGCTGGTTATGTTTTACAAAATCCCAGTCGTGTCGGCCCGTACTTTTCCGTGGGGACATTATATACGTCTATAATTTTATATATCCTAACCTAAGGCAACTTAACATCTCGGATGTAGTATTTTCCAACATTCCTGGCGGGTCAGTCCCTACTTCTCGGTGGGCACATTATATACGTCTATATCGTAATATAACCTAACCTAACCCATCTAGACCCTCGCTGGTAAAGTTTTACAGAATCCCGGTCGTGTCGTCTCGTACGTCTCGGTGCGGACATTATATACGTCTATAACGTTATATATCCTAACTTAAGGGAACCTAACATCACGGATGTAGTATTTCACAACACTCCTGGCTGGTCGGCCCCACTTCTCGGTGGGAAAATTATATACGTTTATAACGTAGTATAACCTAACCTAACCCATCTAGCCCCTCGCTTGTAATATTTTGCAGAATCCCGGTCGTGTCGGCCCGTACGTCTCGGTGCGGACATTATATACGTCTATAACGTTATATATCCTAACCAAAGGCAACCTAACGTCTCGAATGTAGTATTTCACAACATTCCTGGCGGGTCGGCCCCACTTCTCGGTGGGAACATTATTTACGTCTATAACGTAGTATAACCTGACCTAATCCATCTAGACCCTCGCTGGTAATGTTTTACAAAATCCCGGTCGTGTCGGCCCGTACTTCTCCGTGGGGACATTATATACGTCTATATCGTTATATATCCTAACCTAAGGCAACTTAACAGTTCCGATGTAGTATTTTCCAACATTCCTGGCGGGTCGGCCCCTACTTCTCGGTGGGCTCATTATATACGTCTATATCGTAATATAACCTAACCTAACCCATCTAGCCCCTCGCTTGTAATGTTTTGCAGAATCCCTGTCGTGTCGGCCCGTACGTCTCGGTGCGGACATTATATACGTCTATAACGTTATATATACTAACCTAAGCGAACCTAACATCTCGGATGTAGTATTTCACAACATTCCTGGCTGGTCGGCCCCACTTCTGGGTGGGAACATTATATACGTTTATAAGGTAATATAACCTAACCTAACCCATCTAGCCCGTCGCTGGTTATGTTTTACAAAATCCCAGTCTTGTCGGCCCGTACTTTTCCGTGGGGACATTATATACGTCTATAATTTTATATATCCTAACCTAAGGCAACTTAAAATCTCGGATGTAGTATTTTCCAACATTCCTGGCGGGTCAGTCCCTACTTCTCGGTGGGCACATTATATACGTCTATATCGTAATATAACCTAACCTAACCCATCTAGACCCTCGCTGGTAATCTTTTACAGAATCCCGGTCGTGTCGTCTCGTACGTCTCGGTGCGGACATTATATACGTCTATAACGTTATATATCCTAACCTAAGGGAACCTAACATCACGGATGTAGTGTTTCACAACATTCGTGGCTGGTCGGCCCCACTTCTCGGTGGGAAAATTATATACGTTTATAACGTAGTATAACCTAACCTAACCCATCTAGCCCCTCGCTTGTAATGTTTTGCAGAATCCCTGTCGTGTCGGCCCGTACGTCTCGGTGCGGACATTATATACGTCTATAACATTATATATACTAACCTAAGCGAACCTAACATCTCGGATGTAGTATTTCACAACATTCCTGGCTGGTCGGCCCCACTTCTCGGTGGGAACATTATATACGTTTATAACGTAATATAACCTAACCTAACCCATCTAGCCCGTCGCTGGTTATGTTTCACAAAATCCCAGTCTTGTCGGCTCGTACTTTTCCGTGGGGACATTATATACGTCTATAATTTTATATATCCTAACCTAAGGCAACTTAAAATCTCGGATGTAGTATTTTCCAACATTCCTGGCGGGTCAGTCCCTACTTCTCAGTGGGCACATTATATACGTCTATATCGTAATATAACCTAACCTAACCCATCTAGACCCTCGCTGGTAATGTTTTACAGAATCCCGGTCGTGTCGTCTCGTACGTCTCGGTGCGGACATTATATACGTCTATAACGTTATATATCCTAACCTAAGCGAACCTAACATCTCGGATGTAGTATTTCACAACATTCCTGGCTGGTCGGCCCCACTTCTCGGTGGGAACATTATATACGTTTATAACGAAGTATAACTTAACCTAACCCATCTAGAGCCTCGCTTGTAATGTTTTACAGAATCCCGGTCGTGTCGTCCCGTACGTCTCGGTGCGGACATTATATACGTCTATAACGTTATATATCCTAACCAAAGGCAACCTAACATCTCGAATGTAGTATTTCACAACATTCCTGGCGGGTCGGCCCCACTTCTCGGTCTGAACATTATTTACGTCTATAACGTAATATAACCTAACCTAATCCATCTAGACCCTCGCTGGTAATGTTTTACAAAATCCCGGTCGTGTCGGCCCGTACTTCTCCGTGGGGACATTATATACGTCTATAACGTTATATATCCTAACCTAAGGGAACCTAACATCTCGGATGTAGTATTTTCCAACATTCCTGGCGGGGCGGCCGCTACTTCTTGGTGGGAGCATTATATACGTCTATATCGTAATATAACCTAACCTAACCCATCTAGACCCTCGCTGGTAATGTTCTACAAAATCCCGGTCGTGTCGTCTCGTACGTCTCGGTGCGGACATTATATACGTCTATAACGTTATATATCCTAACCTAAGGGAACCTAACATCACGGATGTAGTATTTCACAACATTCCTGGCGGGTCGGCCCCACTTCTCGGTGGGAACATTATTTACGTCTATAACGTAATATAACCTAACCTAATCCATCTAGACCCTCGCTGGTAATGTTTTACAAAATCCCGGTCGTGTCGGCCCGTACTTCTCCGTGGGGACATTATATACGTCTATATCGTTATATATCCTAACCTAAGGCAACCTAACATCTCGGATGTAGTATTTTCCAACATTCCTGGCGGGTCGGCCCCTACTTCTCGGTGGGCACATTATATACGTCTATATCGTAATATAACCTAACCTAAACCATCTAGCCCCTCGCTTGTAATGTTTTGCAGAATCCCTGTCCTGTCGGCCCGTACGTCTCGGTGCGGACATTATATACGTCTATAATGTTATATATACTAACCTAAGCGAACCTAACATCTCGGATGTAGTATTTCACAACATTCCTGGCTGGTCGGCCCCACTTCTCGGTGGGAACATTATATACGTTTATAACGAAGTATAACTTAACCTAACCCATCTAGACCCTCGCTTGTAATGTTTTACAGAATCCCGGTCGTGTCGTCCCGTACGTCTCGGTGCGGGCATTATATACGTCTATAACGTTATATATCATAACCAAAGGCAACCTAACATCTCGAATGTAGTATTTCACAACATTCCTGGCGGGTCGGCCCCACTTCTCGGTGGGAACATTATTTACGTCTATAACGTAATATAACCTAACCTAATCCATCTAGACCCTCGCTGGTAATGTTTTACAAAATCCCGGTCGTGTCGGCCCGTACTTCTCCGTGGGGACATTATATACGTCTATAACGTTATATATCCTAACCTAAGGGAACCTAACATCTCGGATGTAGTATTTTCCAACATTCCTGGCGGGGCGGCCCCTACTTCTCGGTGGGAAAATTATATACGTTTATAACGTAGTATAACCTAACCTAACCCATCTAGCCCCTCGCTTGTAATGTTTTGCAGAATCCCGGTCGTGTCGGCCCGTACGTCTCGGTGCGGACATTATATACGTCTATAACATTATATATCCTAACCTAAGGGTACCTAACATCTCGGATGTAGTATTTCACAACATTCATAGCTGGTCGGCCCCACTTCTCGGTGGGAACATTATATACGTTTATAACGAAGTATAACCTAACCTAACCCATCTAGACCCTCGCTTGTAATGTTTTACAGAATTCCGGTCGTGTTGTCCCGTACGTCTCGGCGCGGACATTATATACGTCTATAACGTTTTATATCCTAACCGAAGGCAACCTAACATCTCGGATGTAGTATTTTCCAACATTCCTGGCGGGTCGGCCCCTACTTCTCGGTGGGCACATTATATACGTCTATATCGTAATATAACCAAACCTAACCCATCTAGACCTTCGCTGGTAATGTTTTACAAAATCCCGGTCGTGTCGGCCCGTACTTCTCCGTGGGGACATTATATACGTCTATATCGTTATATATCCTAACCTAAGGCAACTTAACATCTCCGATGTAGTATTTTCCAACATTCCTGGCGGGTCGGACCCTACTTCTCGGTGGGCACATTATATACGTCTATATCGTAATATAACCTAACCTAACCCATCTAGCCCCTCGCTTGTAATGTTTTGCAGAATCCCGGTCGTGTCGGCCCGTACGTCTCGGTGCGGACATTATATACGTCTATAACGTTATATATCCTAACCTAAGCGAACCTAACATCTCGGATGTAGTATTTCACAACATTCCTGGCTGGTCGGCCCCACTTCTCGGTGGGAACATTATATACGTTTATAACGAAGTATAACTTAACCTAACCCATCTAGAGCCTCGCTTGTAATGCTTTACAGAATCCCGGTCGTGTCGTCCCGTACGTCTCGGTGCGGACATTATATACGTCTATAACGTTATATATCCTAACCAAAGGCAACCTAACATCTCGAATGTAGTATTTCACAACGTTCCTGGCGGGTCGGCCCCACTTCTCGGTGGGAACATTATTTACGTCTATAACGTAATATAACCTAACCTAATCCATCTAGACCCTCGCTGGTAATGTTTTACAAAATCCCGGTCGTGTCGGCCCGTACTTCTCCGTGGGGACATTATATACGTCTATAACGTTATGTATCCTAACCTAAGGCAACCTAACATCCCGGATGTAGTATTTTCCAACATTCCTGGCGGGTCGGCCCCTACTTCGCGGTGGGCACATTATATACGTCTATATCGTAATATAACCAAACCTAACCCATCTAGGCCCTCGCTGGTTATGTTTTACAAAATCCCAGTCGTGTCGGCCCGTACTTTTCCGTGGGGACATTATATACGTCTATAATTTTATATATCCTAACCTAAGGCAACTTAACATCTCGGATGTAGTATTTTCCAACATTCCTGGCGGGTCAGTCCCTACTTCTCGGTGGGCACATTATATACGTCTATATCGTAATATAACCTAACCTAACCCATCTAGACCCTCGCTGGTAAAGTTTTACAGAATCCCGGTCGTGTCGTCTCGTACGTCTCGGTGCGGACATTATATACGTCTATAACGTTATATATTCTAACTTAAGGGAACCTAACATCACGGATGTAGTATTTCACAACACTCCTGGCTGGTCGGCCCCACTTCTCGGTGGGAAAATTATATACGTTTATAACGTAGTATAACCTAACCTAACCCATCTAGCCCCTCGCTTGTAATATTTTGCAGAATGCCGGTCGTGTCGGCCCGTACGTCTCGGTGCGGACATTATATACGTCTATAACGTTATATATCCTAACCGAAGCGAACCTAACATCTCGGATGTAGTATTTCACAACATTCCTGGCGGGTCGGCCCCACTTCTCGGTGGGAACATTATATACGTTTATAACGTAATATAACCTAACCTAACCCATCTAGCCCCTCGCTGGTTATGTTTTACAAAATCCAAGTCGTGTCGGCCCGTACTTTTCCGTGGGGACATTATATACGTCTATAATTTTATATATCCTAACCTAAGGCAACTTAACATCTCGGATGTAGTATTTTCCAACATTCCTGGCGGGTCGGCCCCTACTTCTCGGTGGGCACATTATATACGTCTATATCGTAATATAACCTAAACTAACCCATCTAGACCCTCGCTGGTAGTGTTTTACAGAATCCCGGTCGTGTCGTCTCGTACGTCTCCGTGCGAACATTATATACATCTATATCGTTATATATCCTAACCTAAGGCAACCTAACATCTCGGATGTAGTATTTTCCAACATTCCTGGCGGGTCGGCCCCTACTTCTCGGTGGGCACATTATATACGTCTATATCGTAATATAACCTAACCTAACCCATCTAGACCCTCGCTGGTAAAGTTTTACAGAATCCCGGTCGTGTCGTCTCGTACGTCTCGGTGCGGACATTATATACGTCTATAACGTTATATATCCTAACTTAAGGGAACCTAACATCACGGATGTAGTATTTCACAACACTCCTGGCTGGTCGGCCCCACTTCTCGGTGGGAAAATTATATACGTTTATAACGTAGTATAACCTAACCTAACCCATCTAGCCCCTCGCTTGTAATATTTTGCAGAATCCCGGTCGTGTCGGCCCGTACGTCTCGGTGCGGACATTATATACGTCTATAACGTTATATATCCTAACCGAAGCGAACCTAACATCTCGGATGTAGTATTTCACAACATTCCTGGCGGGTCGGCCCCACTTCTCGGTGGGAACATTATATACGTTTATAAGGTAATATAACCTAACCTAACCCATCTAGCCCGTCGCTGGTTATGTTTTACAAAATCCCAGTCTTGTCGGCCCGTACTTTTCCGTGGGGACATTATATACGTCTATAATTTTATATATCCTAACCTAAGGCAACTTAAAATCTCGGATGTAGTATTTTCCAACATTCCTGGCGGGTCAGTCCCTACTTCTCGGTGGGCACATTATATACGTCTATATCGTAATATAACCTAACCTAACCCATCTAGACCCTCGCTGGTAATCTTTTACAGAATCCCGGTCGTGTCGTCTCGTACGTCTCGGTGCGGACATTATATACGTCTATAACGTTATATATCCTAACCTAAGGGAACCTAACATCACGGATGTAGTGTTTCACAACATTCGTGGCTGGTCGGCCCCACTTCTCGGTGGGAAAATTATATACGTTTATAACGTAGTATAACCTAACCTAACCCATCTAGCCCCTCGCTTGTAATGTTTTGCAGAATCCCTGTCGTGTCGGCCCGTACGTCTCGGTGCGGACATTATATACGTCTATAACATTATATATACTAACCTAAGCGAACCTAACATCTCGGATGTAGTATTTCACAACATTCCTGGCTGGTCGGCCCCACTTCTCGGTGGGAACATTATATACGTTTATAACGTAATATAACCTAACCTAACCCATCTAGCCCGTCGCTGGTTATGTTTCACAAAATCCCAGTCTTGTCGGCTCGTACTTTTCCGTGGGGACATTATATACGTCTATAATTTTATATATCCTAACCTAAGGCAACTTAAAATCTCGGATGTAGTATTTTCCAACATTCCTGGCGGGTCAGTCCCTACTTCTCAGTGGGCACATTATATACGTCTATATCGTAATATAACCTAACCTAACCCATCTAGACCCTCGCTGGTAATGTTTTACAGAATCCCGGTCGTGTCGTCTCGTACGTCTCGGTGCGGACATTATATACGTCTATAACGTTATATATCCTAACCTAAGCGAACCTAACATCTCGGATGTAGTATTTCACAACATTCCTGGCTGGTCGGCCCCACTTCTCGGTGGGAACATTATATACGTTTATAACGAAGTATAACTTAACCTAACCCATCTAGAGCCTCGCTTGTAATGTTTTACAGAATCCCGGTCGTGTCGTCCCGTACGTCTCGGTGCGGACATTATATACGTCTATAACGTTATATATCCTAACCAAAGGCAACCTAACATCTCGAATGTAGTATTTCACAACATTCCTGGCGGGTCGGCCCCACTTCTCGGTGGGAACATTATTTACGTCTATAACGTAATATAACCTAACCTAATCCATCTAGACCCTCGCTGGTAATGTTTTACAAAATCCCGGTCGTGTCGGCCCGTACTTCTCCGTGGGGACATTATATACGTCTATAACGTTATATATCCTAACCTAAGGGAACCTAACATCTCGGATGTAGTATTTTCCAACATTCCTGGCGGGGCGGCCGCTACTTCTTGGTGGGAACATTATATACGTCTATGTCGTAATATAACCTAACCTAACCCATCTAGCCCCTCGCTTGTAATGTTTTGCAGAATCCCGGTCGTGTCGGCCCGTACGTCTCGGTGCGGACATTATATACGTCTATAACGTTATATATCCTAACCTAAGCGAACCTAACATCTCGGATGTAGTATTTCACAACATTCCTGGCTGGTCGGCCCCACTTCTCGGTGGGAACATTATATACGTTTATAACGAAGTATAACTTAACCTAACCCATCTAGAGCCTCGCTTGTAATGTTTTACAGAATCCCGGTCGTGTCGTCCCGTACGTCTCGGTGCGGACATTATATACGTCTATAACGTTATATATCCTAACCAAAGGCAACCTAACATCTCGAATGTAGTATTTCACAACATTCCTGGCGGGTCGGCCCCACTTCTCGGTGGGAACATTATTTACGTCTATAACGTAATATAACCTAACCTAATCCATCTAGACCCTCGCTGGTAATGTTTTACAAAATCCCGGTCGTGTCGGCCCGTACTTCTCCGTGGGGACATTATATACGTCTATAACGTTATATATCCTAACCTAAGGGAACCTAACATCTCGGATGTAGTATTTTCCAACATTCCTGGCGGGGCGGCCCCTACTTCTCGGTGGGAAAATTATATACGTTTATAACGTAGTATAACCTAACCTAACCCATCTAGCCCCTCGCTTGTAATGTTTTGCAGAATCCCGGTCGTGTCGGCCCGTACGTCTCGGTGCGGACATTATATACGTCTATAACATTATATATCCTAACCTAAGGGTACCTAACATCTCGGATGTAGTATTTCACAACATTCATAGCTGGTCGGCCCCACTTCTCGGTGGGAACATTATATACGTTTATAACGAAGTATAACCTAACCTAACCCATCTAGACCCTCGCTTGTAATGTTTTACAGAATTCCGGTCGTGTTGTCCCGTACGTCTCGGCGCGGACATTATATACGTCTATAACGTTTTATATCCTAACCGAAGGCAACCTAACATCTCGGATGTAGTATTTTCCAACATTCCTGGCGGGTCGGCCCCTACTTCTCGGTGGGCACATTATATACGTCTATATCGTAATATAACCAAACCTAACCCATCTAGACCTTCGCTGGTAATGTTTTACAAAATCCCGGTCGTGTCGGCCCGTACTTCTCCGTGGGGACATTATATACGTCTATATCGTTATATATCCTAACCTAAGGCAACTTAACATCTCCGATGTAGTATTTTCCAACATTCCTGGCGGGTCGGACCCTACTTCTCGGTGGGCACATTATATACGTCTATATCGTAATATAACCTAACCTAACCCATCTAGCCCCTCGCTTGTAATGTTTTGCAGAATCCCGGTCGTGTCGGCCCGTACGTCTCGGTGCGGACATTATATACGTCTATAACGTTATATATCCTAACCTAAGCGAACCTAACATCTCGGATGTAGTATTTCACAACATTCCTGGCTGGTCGGCCCCACTTCTCGGTGGGAACATTATATACGTTTATAACGAAGTATAACTTAACCTAACCCATCTAGAGCCTCGCTTGTAATGCTTTACAGAATCCCGGTCGTGTCGTCCCGTACGTCTCGGTGCGGACATTATATACGTCTATAACGTTATATATCCTAACCAAAGGCAACCTAACATCTCGAATGTAGTATTTCACAACGTTCCTGGCGGGTCGGCCCCACTTCTCGGTGGGAACATTATTTACGTCTATAACGTAATATAACCTAACCTAATCCATCTAGACCCTCGCTGGTAATGTTTTACAAAATCCCGGTCGTGTCGGCCCGTACTTCTCCGTGGGGACATTATATACGTCTATAACGTTATGTATCCTAACCTAAGGCAACCTAACATCCCGGATGTAGTATTTTCCAACATTCCTGGCGGGTCGGCCCCTACTTCGCGGTGGGCACATTATATACGTCTATATCGTAATATAACCAAACCTAACCCATCTAGGCCCTCGCTGGTTATGTTTTACAAAATCCCAGTCGTGTCGGCCCGTACTTTTCCGTGGGGACATTATATACGTCTATAATTTTATATATCCTAACCTAAGGCAACTTAACATCTCGGATGTAGTATTTTCCAACATTCCTGGCGGGTCAGTCCCTACTTCTCGGTGGGCACATTATATACGTCTATATCGTAATATAACCTAACCTAACCCATCTAGACCCTCGCTGGTAAAGTTTTACAGAATCCCGGTCGTGTCGTCTCGTACGTCTCGGTGCGGACATTATATACGTCTATAACGTTATATATTCTAACTTAAGGGAACCTAACATCACGGATGTAGTATTTCACAACACTCCTGGCTGGTCGGCCCCACTTCTCGGTGGGAAAATTATATACGTTTATAACGTAGTATAACCTAACCTAACCCATCTAGCCCCTCGCTTGTAATATTTTGCAGAATCCCGGTCGTGTCGGCCCGTACGTCTCGGTGCGGACATTATATACGTCTATAACGTTATATATCCTAACCGAAGCGAACCTAACATCTCGGATGTAGTATTTCACAACATTCCTGGCGGGTCGGCCCCACTTCTCGGTGGGAACATTATATACGTTTATAACGTAATATAACCTAACCTAACCCATCTAGCCCCTCGCTGGTTATGTTTTACAAAATCCAAGTCGTGTCGGCCCGTACTTTTCCGTGGGGACATTATATACGTCTATAATTTTATATATCCTAACCTAAGGCAACTTAACATCTCGGATGTAGTATTTTCCAACATTCCTGGCGGGTCGGCCCCTACTTCTCGGTGGGCACATTATATACGTCTATATCGTAATATAACCTAAACTAACCCATCTAGACCCTCGCTGGTAGTGTTTTACAGAATCCCGGTCGTGTCGTCTCGTACGTCTCCGTGCGAACATTATATACATCTATATCGTTATATATCCTAACCTAAGGCAACATAACATCTCGGATGTAGTATTTTCCAACATTCCTGGCGGGTCGGCCCCTACTTCTCGGTGGGCACATTATATACGTCTATATCGTAATATAACCTAACCTAACCCATCTAGACCCTCGCTGGTAAAGTTTTACAGAATCCCGGTCGTGTCGTCTCGTACGTCTCGGTGCGGACATTATATACGTCTATAACGTTATATATCCTAACTTAAGGGAACCTAACATCACGGATGTAGTATTTCACAACACTCCTGGCTGGTCGGCCCCACTTCTCGGTGGGAAAATTATATACGTTTATAACGTAGTATAACCTAACCTAACCCATCTAGCCCCTCGCTTGTAATATTTTGCAGAATCCCGGTCGTGTCGGCCCGTACGTCTCGGTGCGGACATTATATACGTCTATAACGTTATATATCCTAACCGAAGCGAACCTAACATCTCGGATGTAGTATTTCACAACATTCCTGGCGGGTCGGCCCCACTTCTCGGTGGGAACATTATATACGTTTATAACGTAATATAACCTAACCTAACCCATCTAGCCCCTCGCTGGTTATGTTTTACAAAATCCAAGTCGTGTCGGCCCGTACTTTTCCGTGGGGACATTATATACGTCTATAATTTTATATATCCTAACCTAAGGCAACTTAACATCTCGGATGTAGTATTTTCCAACATTCCTGGCGGGTCGGCCCCTACTTCTCGGTGGGCACATTATATACGTCTATATCGTAATATAACCTAAACTAACCCATCTAGACCCTCGCTGGTAGTGTTTTACAGAATCCCGGTCGTGTCGTCTCGTACGTCTCGGTGCGGGCATTATATACGTCTATAACGTTATATATCCTAACCTAAGGGAACCTAACATCACGGATGTAGTATTTCACAACATTCCTGGCGGGTCGGACCCACTTCTCGGTGGGAGCATTATTTACGTCTATAACGTAATATAACCTAACCTAATCCATCTAGACACTCGCTGGTAATGTTTTACAAAATCCCGGTCGTGTCGGCCCGTACATCTCCGTGGGGACATTATATACGTCTATATCGTTATATATCCTAACCTAAGGCAACTTAACATCTCCGATGTAGTATTTTCCAACATTCCTGGCGGGTCGGACCCACTTCTCGGTGGGAACATTATATACGTTTATAACGAAGTATAACTTAACCTAACCCATCTAGACCCTCGCTTGTAATGTTTTACAGAATCCCGGTCGTGTCGTCCCGTACGTCTCGGTGCGGGCGTTATATACGTCTCTTACGTTATATATCCTAACCTAAGGCAACCTAACATCTCGAATGTAGTATTTCACAACATTCCTGGCGGGTCGGCCCCACTTCTCGGTGGGAACATTATATACGTTTATAACGTAATATAACCTAACCTAACCCATCTAGACCCTCGCTGGTAATGTTTTACAAAATCCCGGTCGTGTCGGCCCGTACATCTCCGTGGGGACATTATATACGTCTATATCGTTATATATCCTAACCTAGCGAACCTAACATCTCGGATGTAGTATTTCACAACATTCCTGGCTGGTCGGCCCCACTTCTCGGTGGGAACATTATATACGTTTATAACGTAATATAACCTAACCTAACCCATCTAGCCCCTCGCTGGTTATGTTTTACAAAATCCCAGTCGTGTCGGCCCGTACTTTTCCGTGGGGACATTATATTCGTCTATAATTTTATATATCCTAACCTAAGGCAACTTAACATCTCGGATGTAGTATTTTCCAACATTCCTGGCTGGTCAGTCCCTACTTCTCGGTGGGCACATTATATACGTCTATATCGTAATATAACCTAAACTAACCCATCTAGACCCTCGCTGGTACTGTTTTACAGAATCCCGGTCGTGTCGGCCCTTACATCTCCGTGGGGACATTATATACGTCTATATCGTTATATATCCTAACCTAAGCGAACCTAACATCTCGGATGTAGTATTTCACAACATTCCTGGCGTGTCGGCCCCACTTCTCGGTGGGAACATTATTTACGTCTATAACGTAATATAACCTAACCTAATCCATCTAGACCCTCGCTGGTAATGTTTTACAAAATCCCGGTCGTGTCGGCCCGTACTTCTCGATGGGGACATTATATACGTCTATATCGTTATATATCCTAACCTAAGGCAACCTAACATCTCGGATGTAGTATTTTCCAACATTCCTGGCGGGTCGGCCCCTACTTCTCGGTGGGCACATTATATACGTCTATATCGTAATATAACCAAACCTAACCCATCTAGACCCTCGCTGGTAATGTTTTACAAAATCCCGGTCGTGTCGGCCCGTACTTCTCCGTGGGGACATTATATACGTCTATATCGTTATATATCCTAACCTAAGGCAACTTAACAGCTCCGATGTAGTATTTTCCAACATTCCTGGCGGGTCGGCCCCTACTTCTCGGTGGGCACATTATATACGTCTATACCGTAATATAACCTAACCTAACCCATCTAGCCCCTCGCTTGTAATGTTTTGCAGAATCCCAGTCGTGTCGGCCCGTACGTCTCGGTGCGGACATTATATACGTCTATAACGTTATATATACTAACCTAAGCGAACCTAACATCTCGGATGTAGTATTTCACAACATTCCTGGCTGGTCGGCCCCACTTCTCGGTGGGAACATTATATACGTTTATAACGAAGTATAACTTAACCTAACCCATCTAGAGCCTCGCTTGTAATGCTTTACAGAATCCCGGTCGTGTCGTCCCGTACGTCTCGGTGCGGACATTATATACGTCTATAACGTTATATATCCTAACCAAAGGCAACCTAACATCTCGAATGTAGTATTTCACAACATTCCTGGCGGGTCGGCCCCACTTCTCGGTGGGAACATTATTTACGTCTATAACGTAATATAACCTAACCTAATCCATCTAGACCCTCGCTGGTAATGTTTTACAAAATCCCGGTCGTGTCGGCCCGTACTTCTCCGTGGGGACATTATATACGTCTATAACGTTATGTATCCTAACCTAAGGCAACCTAACATCTCGGATGTAGTATTTTCCAACATTCCTGGCGGGTCGGCCCCTACTTCGCGGTGGGCACATTATATACGTCTATATCGTAATATAACCAAACCTAACCCATCTAGACCCTCGCTGGTTATGTTTTACAAAATCCCAGTCGTGTCGGCCCGTACTTTTCCGTGGGGACATTATATACGTCTATAATTTTATATATCCTAACCTAAGGCAACTTAACATCTCGGATGTAGTATTTTCCAACATTCCTGGCGGGTCAGTCCCTACTTCTCGGTGGGCACATTATATACGTCTATATCGTAATATAACCTAACCTAACCCATCTAGACCCTCGCTGGTAAAGTTTTACAGAATCCCGGTCGTGTCGTCTCGTACGTCTCGGTGCGGACATTATATACGTCTATAACGTTATATATCCTAACTTAAGGGAACCTAACATCACGGATGTAGTATTTCACAACACTCCTGGCTGGTCGGCCCCACTTCTCGGTGGGAAAATTATATACGTTTATAACGTAGTATAACCTAACCTAACCCATCTAGCCCCTCGCTTGTAATATTTTGCAGAATCCCGGTCGTGTCGGCCCGTACGTCTCGGTGCGGACATTATATACGTCTATAACGTTATATATCCTAACCGAAGCGAACCTAACATCTCGGATGTAGTATTTCACAACATTCCTGGCGGGTCGGCCCCACTTCTCGGTGGGAACATTATATACGTTTATAACGTAATATAACCTAACCTAACCCATCTAGCCCCTCGCTGGTTATGTTTTACAAAATCCAAGTCGTGTCGGCCCGTACTTTTCCGTGGGGACATTATATACGTCTATAATTTTATATATCCTAACCTAAGGCAACTTAACATCTCGGATGTAGTATTTTCCAACATTCCTGGCGGGTCGGCCCCTACTTCTCGGTGGGCACATTATATACGTCTATATCGTAATATAACCTAAACTAACCCATCTAGACCCTCGCTGGTAGTGTTTTACAGAATCCCGGTCGTGTCGTCTCGTACGTCTCGGTGCGGGCATTATATACGTCTATAACGTTATATATCCTAACCTAAGGGAACCTAACATCACGGATGTAGTATTTCACAACATTCCTGGCGGGTCGGACCCACTTCTCGGTGGGAGCATTATTTACGTCTATAACGTAATATAACCTAACCTAATCCATCTAGACACTCGCTGGTAATGTTTTACAAAATCCCGGTCGTGTCGGCCCGTACATCTCCGTGGGGACATTATATACGTCTATATCGTTATATATCCTAACCTAAGGCAACTTAACATCTCCGATGTAGTATTTTCCAACATTCCTGGCGGGTCGGACCCACTTCTCGGTGGGAACATTATATACGTTTATAACGAAGTATAACTTAACCTAACCCATCTAGACCCTCGCTTGTAATGTTTTACAGAATCCCGGTCGTGTCGTCCCGTACGTCTCGGTGCGGGCATTATATACGTCTCTTACGTTATATATCCTAACCTAAGGCAACCTAACATCTCGAATGTAGTATTTCACAACATTCCTGGCGGGTCGGCCCCACTTCTCGGTGGGAACATTATATACGTTTATAACGTAATATAACCTAACCTAACCCATCTAGACCCTCGCTGGTAATGTTTTACAAAATCCCGGTCGTGTCGGCCCGTACATCTCCGTGGGGACATTATATACGTCTATATCGTTATATATCCTAACCTAGCGAACCTAACATCTCGGATGTAGTATTTCACAACATTCCTGGCTGGTCGGCCCCACTTCTCGGTGGGAACATTATATACGTTTATAACGTAATATAACCTAACCTAACCCATCTAGCCCCTCGCTGGTTATGTTTTACAAAATCCCAGTCGTGTCGGCCCGTACTTTTCCGTGGGGACATTATATTCGTCTATAATTTTATATATCCTAACCTAAGGCAACTTAACATCTCGGATGTAGTATTTTCCAACATTCCTGGCTGGTCAGTCCCTACTTCTCGGTGGGCACATTATATACGTCTATATCGTAATATAACCTAAACTAACCCATCTAGACCCTCGCTGGTAATGTTTTACAGAATCCCGGTCGTGTCGGCCCGTACATCTCCGTGGGGACATTATATACGTCTATATCGTTATATATCCTAACCTAAGCGAACCTAACATTTCGGATGTAGTATTTCACAACATTCCTGGCGTGTCGGCCCCACTTCTCGGTGGGAACATTATTTACGTCTATAACGTAATATAACCTAACCTAATCCATCTAGACCCTCGCTGGTAATGTTTTACAAAATCCCGGTCGTGTCGGCCCGTACTTCTCGATGGGGACATTATATACGTCTATATCGTTATATATCCTAACCTAAGGCAACCTAACATCTCGGATGTAGTATTTTCCAACATTCCTGGCGGGTCGGCCCCTACTTCTCGGTGGGCACATTATATACGTCTATATCGTAATATAACCAAACCTAACCCATCTAGACCCTCGCTGGTAATGTTTTACAAAATCCCGGTCGTGTCGGCCCGTACTTCTCCGTGGGGACATTATATACGTCTATATCGTTATATATCCTAACCTAAGGCAACCTAACATCTCGGATGTAGTATTTTCCAACATTCCTGGCGGGTCGGCCCCTACTTCTCGGTGGGCACATTATATACGTCTATATCGTAATATAACCTAACCTAAACCATCTAGCCCCTCGCTTGTAATGTTTTGCAGAATCCCTGTCCTGTCGGCCCGTACGTCTCGGTGCGGACATTATATACGTCTATAATGTTATATATACTAACCTAAGCGAACCTAACATCTCGGATGTAGTATTTCACAACATTCCTGGCTGGTCGGCCCCACTTCTCGGTGGGAACATTATATACGTTTATAACGAAGTATAACTTAACCTAACCCATCTAGACCCTCGCTTGTAATGTTTTACAGAATCCCGGTCGTGTCGTCCCGTACGTCTCGGTGCGGGCATTATATACGTCTATAACGTTATATATCATAACCAAAGGCAACCTAACATCTCGAATGTAGTATTTCACAACATTCCTGGCGGGTCGGCCCCACTTCTCGGTGGGAACATTATTTACGTCTATAACGTAATATAACCTAACCTAATCCATCTAGACCCTCGCTGGTAATGTTTTACAAAATCCCGGTCGTGTCGGCCCGTACTTCTCCGTGGGGACATTATATACGTCTATAACGTTATATATCCTAACCTAAGGGAACCTAACATCTCGGATGTAGTATTTTCCAACATTCCTGGCGGGGCGGCCCCTACTTCTCGGTGGGAAAATTATATACGTTTATAACGTAGTATAACCTAACCTAACCCATCTAGCCCCTCGCTTGTAATGTTTTGCAGAATCCCGGTCGTGTCGGCCCGTACGTCTCGGTGCGGACATTATATACGTCTATAACATTATATATCCTAACCTAAGGGTACCTAACATCTCGGATGTAGTATTTCACAACATTCATAGCTGGTCGGCCCCACTTCTCGGTGGGAACATTATATACGTTTATAACGAAGTATAACCTAACCTAACCCATCTAGACCCTCGCTTGTAATGTTTTACAGAATTCCGGTCGTGTTGTCCCGTACGTCTCGGCGCGGACATTATATACGTCTATAACGTTTTATATCCTAACCGAAGGCAACCTAACATCTCGGATGTAGTATTTTCCAACATTCCTGGCGGGTCGGCCCCTACTTCTCGGTGGGCACATTATATACGTCTATATCGTAATATAACCAAACCTAACCCATCTAGACCTTCGCTGGTAATGTTTTACAAAATCCCGGTCGTGTCGGCCCGTACTTCTCCGTGGGGACATTATATACGTCTATATCGTTATATATCCTAACCTAAGGCAACTTAACATCTCCGATGTAGTATTTTCCAACATTCCTGGCGGGTCGGACCCTACTTCTCGGTGGGCACATTATATACGTCTATATCGTAATATAACCTAACCTAACCCATCTAGCCCCTCGCTTGTAATGTTTTGCAGAATCCCGGTCGTGTCGGCCCGTACGTCTCGGTGCGGACATTATATACGTCTATAACGTTATATATCCTAACCTAAGCGAACCTAACATCTCGGATGTAGTATTTCACAACATTCCTGGCTGGTCGGCCCCACTTCTCGGTGGGAACATTATATACGTTTATAACGAAGTATAACTTAACCTAACCCATCTAGAGCCTCGCTTGTAATGCTTTACAGAATCCCGGTCGTGTCGTCCCGTACGTCTCGGTGCGGACATTATATACGTCTATAACGTTATATATCCTAACCAAAGGCAACCTAACATCTCGAATGTAGTATTTCACAACGTTCCTGGCGGGTCGGCCCCACTTCTCGGTGGGAACATTATTTACGTCTATAACGTAATATAACCTAACCTAATCCATCTAGACCCTCGCTGGTAATGTTTTACAAAATCCCGGTCGTGTCGGCCCGTACTTCTCCGTGGGGACATTATATACGTCTATAACGTTATGTATCCTAACCTAAGGCAACCTAACATCCCGGATGTAGTATTTTCCAACATTCCTGGCGGGTCGGCCCCTACTTCGCGGTGGGCACATTATATACGTCTATATCGTAATATAACCAAACCTAACCCATCTAGGCCCTCGCTGGTTATGTTTTACAAAATCCCAGTCGTGTCGGCCCGTACTTTTCCGTGGGGACATTATATACGTCTATAATTTTATATATCCTAACCTAAGGCAACTTAACATCTCGGATGTAGTATTTTCCAACATTCCTGGCGGGTCAGTCCCTACTTCTCGGTGGGCACATTATATACGTCTATATCGTAATATAACCTAACCTAACCCATCTAGACCCTCGCTGGTAAAGTTTTACAGAATCCCGGTCGTGTCGTCTCGTACGTCTCGGTGCGGACATTATATACGTCTATAACGTTATATATTCTAACTTAAGGGAACCTAACATCACGGATGTAGTATTTCACAACACTCCTGGCTGGTCGGCCCCACTTCTCGGTGGGAAAATTATATACGTTTATAACGTAGTATAACCTAACCTAACCCATCTAGCCCCTCGCTTGTAATATTTTGCAGAATCCCGGTCGTGTCGGCCCGTACGTCTCGGTGCGGACATTATATACGTCTATAACGTTATATATCCTAACCGAAGCGAACCTAACATCTCGGATGTAGTATTTCACAACATTCCTGGCGGGTCGGCCCCACTTCTCGGTGGGAACATTATATACGTTTATAACGTAATATAACCTAACCTAACCCATCTAGCCCCTCGCTGGTTATGTTTTACAAAATCCAAGTCGTGTCGGCCCGTACTTTTCCGTGGGGACATTATATACGTCTATAATTTTATATATCCTAACCTAAGGCAACTTAACATCTCGGATGTAGTATTTTCCAACATTCCTGGCGGGTCGGCCCCTACTTCTCGGTGGGCACATTATATACGTCTATATCGTAATATAACCTAAACTAACCCATCTAGACCCTCGCTGGTAGTGTTTTACAGAATCCCGGTCGTGTCGTCTCGTACGTCTCCGTGCGAACATTATATACATCTATATCGTTATATATCCTAACCTAAGGCAACCTAACATCTCGGATGTAGTATTTTCCAACATTCCTGGCGGGTCGGCCCCTACTTCTCGGTGGGCACATTATATACGTCTATATCGTAATATAACCTAACCTAACCCATCTAGACCCTCGCTGGTAAAGTTTTACAGAATCCCGGTCGTGTCGTCTCGTACGTCTCGGTGCGGACATTATATACGTCTATAACGTTATATATCCTAACTTAAGGGAACCTAACATCACGGATGTAGTATTTCACAACACTCCTGGCTGGTCGGCCCCACTTCTCGGTGGGAAAATTATATACGTTTATAACGTAGTATAACCTAACCTAACCCATCTAGCCCCTCGCTTGTAATATTTTGCAGAATCCCGGTCGTGTCGGCCCGTACGTCTCGGTGCGGACATTATATACGTCTATAACGTTATATATCCTAACCGAAGCGAACCTAACATCTCGGATGTAGTATTTCACAACATTCCTGGCGGGTCGGCCCCACTTCTCGGTGGGAACATTATATACGTTTATAACGTAATATAACCTAACCTAACCCATCTAGCCCCTCGCTGGTTATGTTTTACAAAATCCAAGTCGTGTCGGCCCGTACTTTTCCGTGGGGACATTATATACGTCTATAATTTTATATATCCTAACCTAAGGCAACTTAACATCTCGGATGTAGTATTTTCCAACATTCCTGGCGGGTCGGCCCCTACTTCTCGGTGGGCACATTATATACGTCTATATCGTAATATAACCTAAACTAACCCATCTAGACCCTCGCTGGTAGTGTTTTACAGAATCCCGGTCGTGTCGTCTCGTACGTCTCGGTGCGGGCATTATATACGTCTCTTACGTTATATATCCTAACCTAAGGCAACCTAACATCTCGAATGTAGTATTTCACAACATTCCTGGCGGGTCGGCCCCACTTCTCGGTGGGAACATTATATACGTTTATAACGTAATATAACCTAACCTAACCCATCTAGACCCTCGCTGGTAATGTTTTACAAAATCCCGGTCGTGTCGGCCCGTACATCTCCGTGGGGACATTATATACGTCTATATCGTTATATATCCTAACCTAGCGAACCTAACATCTCGGATGTAGTATTTCACAACATTCCTGGCTGGTCGGCCCCACTTCTCGGTGGGAACATTATATACGTTTATAACGTAATATAACCTAACCTAACCCATCTAGCCCCTCGCTGGTTATGTTTTACAAAATCCCAGTCGTGTCGGCCCGTACTTTTCCGTGGGGACATTATATTCGTCTATAATTTTATATATCCTAACCTAAGGCAACTTAACATCTCGGATGTAGTATTTTCCAACATTCCTGGCTGGTCAGTCCCTACTTCTCGGTGGGCACATTATATACGTCTATATCGTAATATAACCTAAACTAACCCATCTAGACCCTCGCTGGTACTGTTTTACAGAATCCCGGTCGTGTCGGCCCTTACATCTCCGTGGGGACATTATATACGTCTATATCGTTATATATCCTAACCTAAGCGAACCTAACATCTCGGATGTAGTATTTCACAACATTCCTGGCGTGTCGGCCCCACTTCTCGGTGGGAACATTATTTACGTCTATAACGTAATATAACCTAACCTAATCCATCTAGACCCTCGCTGGTAATGTTTTACAAAATCCCGGTCGTGTCGGCCCGTACTTCTCGATGGGGACATTATATACGTCTATATCGTTATATATCCTAACCTAAGGCAACCTAACATCTCGGATGTAGTATTTTCCAACATTCCTGGCGGGTCGGCCCCTACTTCTCGGTGGGCACATTATATACGTCTATATCGTAATATAACCAAACCTAACCCATCTAGACCCTCGCTGGTAATGTTTTACAAAATCCCGGTCGTGTCGGCCCGTACTTCTCCGTGGGGACATTATATACGTCTATATCGTTATATATCCTAACCTAAGGCAACCTAACATCTCGGATGTAGTATTTTCCAACATTCCTGGCGGGTCGGCCCCTACTTCTCGGTGGGCACATTATATACGTCTATATCGTAATATAACCTAACCTAAACCATCTAGCCCCTCGCTTGTAATGTTTTGCAGAATCCCTGTCCTGTCGGCCCGTACGTCTCGGTGCGGACATTATATACGTCTATAATGTTATATATACTAACCTAAGCGAACCTAACATCTCGGATGTAGTATTTCACAACATTCCTGGCTGGTCGGCCCCACTTCTCGGTGGGAACATTATATACGTTTATAACGAAGTATAACTTAACCTAACCCATCTAGACCCTCGCTTGTAATGTTTTACAGAATCCCGGTCGTGTCGTCCCGTACGTCTCGGTGCGGGCATTATATACGTCTATAACGTTATATATCATAACCAAAGGCAACCTAACATCTCGAATGTAGTATTTCACAACATTCCTGGCGGGTCGGCCCCACTTCTCGGTGGGAACATTATTTACGTCTATAACGTAATATAACCTAACCTAATCCATCTAGACCCTCGCTGGTAATGTTTTACAAAATCCCGGTCGTGTCGGCCCGTACTTCTCCGTGGGGACATTATATACGTCTATAACGTTATATATCCTAACCTAAGGGAACCTAACATCTCGGATGTAGTATTTTCCAACATTCCTGGCGGGGCGGCCCCTACTTCTCGGTGGGAAAATTATATACGTTTATAACGTAGTATAACCTAACCTAACCCATCTAGCCCCTCGCTTGTAATGTTTTGCAGAATCCCGGTCGTGTCGGCCCGTACGTCTCGGTGCGGACATTATATACGTCTATAACATTATATATCCTAACCTAAGGGTACCTAACATCTCGGATGTAGTATTTCACAACATTCATAGCTGGTCGGCCCCACTTCTCGGTGGGAACATTATATACGTTTATAACGAAGTATAACCTAACCTAACCCATCTAGACCCTCGCTTGTAATGTTTTACAGAATTCCGGTCGTGTTGTCCCGTACGTCTCGGCGCGGACATTATATACGTCTATAACGTTTTATATCCTAACCGAAGGCAACCTAACATCTCGGATGTAGTATTTTCCAACATTCCTGGCGGGTCGGCCCCTACTTCTCGGTGGGCACATTATATACGTCTATATCGTAATATAACCAAACCTAACCCATCTAGACCTTCGCTGGTAATGTTTTACAAAATCCCGGTCGTGTCGGCCCGTACTTCTCCGTGGGGACATTATATACGTCTATATCGTTATATATCCTAACCTAAGGCAACTTAACATCTCCGATGTAGTATTTTCCAACATTCCTGGCGGGTCGGACCCTACTTCTCGGTGGGCACATTATATACGTCTATATCGTAATATAACCTAACCTAACCCATCTAGCCCCTCGCTTGTAATGTTTTGCAGAATCCCGGTCGTGTCGGCCCGTACGTCTCGGTGCGGACATTATATACGTCTATAACGTTATATATCCTAACCTAAGCGAACCTAACATCTCGGATGTAGTATTTCACAACATTCCTGGCTGGTCGGCCCCACTTCTCGGTGGGAACATTATATACGTTTATAACGAAGTATAACTTAACCTAACCCATCTAGAGCCTCGCTTGTAATGCTTTACAGAATCCCGGTCGTGTCGTCCCGTACGTCTCGGTGCGGACATTATATACGTCTATAACGTTATATATCCTAACCAAAGGCAACCTAACATCTCGAATGTAGTATTTCACAACGTTCCTGGCGGGTCGGCCCCACTTCTCGGTGGGAACATTATTTACGTCTATAACGTAATATAACCTAACCTAATCCATCTAGACCCTCGCTGGTAATGTTTTACAAAATCCCGGTCGTGTCGGCCCGTACTTCTCCGTGGGGACATTATATACGTCTATAACGTTATGTATCCTAACCTAAGGCAACCTAACATCCCGGATGTAGTATTTTCCAACATTCCTGGCGGGTCGGCCCCTACTTCGCGGTGGGCACATTATATACGTCTATATCGTAATATAACCAAACCTAACCCATCTAGGCCCTCGCTGGTTATGTTTTACAAAATCCCAGTCGTGTCGGCCCGTACTTTTCCGTGGGGACATTATATACGTCTATAATTTTATATATCCTAACCTAAGGCAACTTAACATCTCGGATGTAGTATTTTCCAACATTCCTGGCGGGTCAGTCCCTACTTCTCGGTGGGCACATTATATACGTCTATATCGTAATATAACCTAACCTAACCCATCTAGACCCTCGCTGGTAAAGTTTTACAGAATCCCGGTCGTGTCGTCTCGTACGTCTCGGTGCGGACATTATATACGTCTATAACGTTATATATTCTAACTTAAGGGAACCTAACATCACGGATGTAGTATTTCACAACACTCCTGGCTGGTCGGCCCCACTTCTCGGTGGGAAAATTATATACGTTTATAACGTAGTATAACCTAACCTAACCCATCTAGCCCCTCGCTTGTAATATTTTGCAGAATCCCGGTCGTGTCGGCCCGTACGTCTCGGTGCGGACATTATATACGTCTATAACGTTATATATCCTAACCGAAGCGAACCTAACATCTCGGATGTAGTATTTCACAACATTCCTGGCGGGTCGGCCCCACTTCTCGGTGGGAACATTATATACGTTTATAACGTAATATAACCTAACCTAACCCATCTAGCCCCTCGCTGGTTATGTTTTACAAAATCCAAGTCGTGTCGGCCCGTACTTTTCCGTGGGGACATTATATACGTCTATAATTTTATATATCCTAACCTAAGGCAACTTAACATCTCGGATGTAGTATTTTCCAACATTCCTGGCGGGTCGGCCCCTACTTCTCGGTGGGCACATTATATACGTCTATATCGTAATATAACCTAAACTAACCCATCTAGACCCTCGCTGGTAGTGTTTTACAGAATCCCGGTCGTGTCGTCTCGTACGTCTCCGTGCGAACATTATATACATCTATATCGTTATATATCCTAACCTAAGGCAACCTAACATCTCGGATGTAGTATTTTCCAACATTCCTGGCGGGTCGGCCCCTACTTCTCGGTGGGCACATTATATACGTCTATATCGTAATATAACCTAACCTAACCCATCTAGACCCTCGCTGGTAAAGTTTTACAGAATCCCGGTCGTGTCGTCTCGTACGTCTCGGTGCGGACATTATATACGTCTATAACGTTATATATCCTAACTTAAGGGAACCTAACATCACGGATGTAGTATTTCACAACACTCCTGGCTGGTCGGCCCCACTTCTCGGTGGGAAAATTATATACGTTTATAACGTAGTATAACCTAACCTAACCCATCTAGCCCCTCGCTTGTAATATTTTGCAGAATCCCGGTCGTGTCGGCCCGTACGTCTCGGTGCGGACATTATATACGTCTATAACGTTATATATCCTAACCGAAGCGAACCTAACATCTCGGATGTAGTATTTCACAACATTCCTGGCGGGTCGGCCCCACTTCTCGGTGGGAACATTATATACGTTTATAACGTAATATAACCTAACCTAACCCATCTAGCCCCTCGCTGGTTATGTTTTACAAAATCCAAGTCGTGTCGGCCCGTACTTTTCCGTGGGGACATTATATACGTCTATAATTTTATATATCCTAACCTAAGGCAACTTAACATCTCGGATGTAGTATTTTCCAACATTCCTGGCGGGTCGGCCCCTACTTCTCGGTGGGCACATTATATACGTCTATATCGTAATATAACCTAAACTAACCCATCTAGACCCTCGCTGGTAGTGTTTTACAGAATCCCGGTCGTGTCGTCTCGTACGTCTCGGTGCGGGCATTATATACGTCTCTTACGTTATATATCCTAACCTAAGGCAACCTAACATCTCGAATGTAGTATTTCACAACATTCCTGGCGGGTCGGCCCCACTTCTCGGTGGGAACATTATATACGTTTATAACGTAATATAACCTAACCTAACCCATCTAGACCCTCGCTGGTAATGTTTTACAAAATCCCGGTCGTGTCGGCCCGTACATCTCCGTGGGGACATTATATACGTCTATATCGTTATATATCCTAACCTAGCGAACCTAACATCTCGGATGTAGTATTTCACAACATTCCTGGCTGGTCGGCCCCACTTCTCGGTGGGAACATTATATACGTTTATAACGTAATATAACCTAACCTAACCCATCTAGCCCCTCGCTGGTTATGTTTTACAAAATCCCAGTCGTGTCGGCCCGTACTTTTCCGTGGGGACATTATATTCGTCTATAATTTTATATATCCTAACCTAAGGCAACTTAACATCTCGGATGTAGTATTTTCCAACATTCCTGGCTGGTCAGTCCCTACTTCTCGGTGGGCACATTATATACGTCTATATCGTAATATAACCTAAACTAACCCATCTAGACCCTCGCTGGTACTGTTTTACAGAATCCCGGTCGTGTCGGCCCTTACATCTCCGTGGGGACATTATATACGTCTATATCGTTATATATCCTAACCTAAGCGAACCTAACATCTCGGATGTAGTATTTCACAACATTCCTGGCGTGTCGGCCCCACTTCTCGGTGGGAACATTATTTACGTCTATAACGTAATATAACCTAACCTAATCCATCTAGACCCTCGCTGGTAATGTTTTACAAAATCCCGGTCGTGTCGGCCCGTACTTCTCGATGGGGACATTATATACGTCTATATCGTTATATATCCTAACCTAAGGCAACCTAACATCTCGGATGTAGTATTTTCCAACATTCCTGGCGGGTCGGCCCCTACTTCTCGGTGGGCACATTATATACGTCTATATCGTAATATAACCAAACCTAACCCATCTAGACCCTCGCTGGTAATGTTTTACAAAATCCCGGTCGTGTCGGCCCGTACTTCTCCGTGGGGACATTATATACGTCTATATCGTTATATATCCTAACCTAAGGCAACTTAACAGCTCCGATGTAGTATTTTCCAACATTCCTGGCGGGTCGGCCCCTACTTCTCGGTGGGCACATTATATACGTCTATACCGTAATATAACCTAACCTAACCCATCTAGCCCCTCGCTTGTAATGTTTTGCAGAATCCCAGTCGTGTCGGCCCGTACGTCTCGGTGCGGACATTATATACGTCTATAACGTTATATATACTAACCTAAGCGAACCTAACATCTCGGATGTAGTATTTCACAACATTCCTGGCTGGTCGGCCCCACTTCTCGGTGGGAACATTATATACGTTTATAACGAAGTATAACTTAACCTAACCCATCTAGAGCCTCGCTTGTAATGCTTTACAGAATCCCGGTCGTGTCGTCCCGTACGTCTCGGTGCGGACATTATATACGTCTATAACGTTATATATCCTAACCAAAGGCAACCTAACATCTCGAATGTAGTATTTCACAACATTCCTGGCGGGTCGGCCCCACTTCTCGGTGGGAACATTATTTACGTCTATAACGTAATATAACCTAACCTAATCCATCTAGACCCTCGCTGGTAATGTTTTACAAAATCCCGGTCGTGTCGGCCCGTACTTCTCCGTGGGGACATTATATACGTCTATAACGTTATGTATCCTAACCTAAGGCAACCTAACATCTCGGATGTAGTATTTTCCAACATTCCTGGCGGGTCGGCCCCTACTTCGCGGTGGGCACATTATATACGTCTATATCGTAATATAACCAAACCTAACCCATCTAGACCCTCGCTGGTTATGTTTTACAAAATCCCAGTCGTGTCGGCCCGTACTTTTCCGTGGGGACATTATATACGTCTATAATTTTATATATCCTAACCTAAGGCAACTTAACATCTCGGATGTAGTATTTTCCAACATTCCTGGCGGGTCAGTCCCTACTTCTCGGTGGGCACATTATATACGTCTATATCGTAATATAACCTAACCTAACCCATCTAGACCCTCGCTGGTAAAGTTTTACAGAATCCCGGTCGTGTCGTCTCGTACGTCTCGGTGCGGACATTATATACGTCTATAACGTTATATATCCTAACTTAAGGGAACCTAACATCACGGATGTAGTATTTCACAACACTCCTGGCTGGTCGGCCCCACTTCTCGGTGGGAAAATTATATACGTTTATAACGTAGTATAACCTAACCTAACCCATCTAGCCCCTCGCTTGTAATATTTTGCAGAATCCCGGTCGTGTCGGCCCGTACGTCTCGGTGCGGACATTATATACGTCTATAACGTTATATATCCTAACCGAAGCGAACCTAACATCTCGGATGTAGTATTTCACAACATTCCTGGCGGGTCGGCCCCACTTCTCGGTGGGAACATTATATACGTTTATAACGTAATATAACCTAACCTAACCCATCTAGCCCCTCGCTGGTTATGTTTTACAAAATCCAAGTCGTGTCGGCCCGTACTTTTCCGTGGGGACATTATATACGTCTATAATTTTATATATCCTAACCTAAGGCAACTTAACATCTCGGATGTAGTATTTTCCAACATTCCTGGCGGGTCGGCCCCTACTTCTCGGTGGGCACATTATATACGTCTATATCGTAATATAACCTAAACTAACCCATCTAGACCCTCGCTGGTAGTGTTTTACAGAATCCCGGTCGTGTCGTCTCGTACGTCTCGGTGCGGGCATTATATACGTCTATAACGTTATATATCCTAACCTAAGGGAACCTAACATCACGGATGTAGTATTTCACAACATTCCTGGCGGGTCGGACCCACTTCTCGGTGGGAGCATTATTTACGTCTATAACGTAATATAACCTAACCTAATCCATCTAGACACTCGCTGGTAATGTTTTACAAAATCCCGGTCGTGTCGGCCCGTACATCTCCGTGGGGACATTATATACGTCTATATCGTTATATATCCTAACCTAAGGCAACTTAACATCTCCGATGTAGTATTTTCCAACATTCCTGGCGGGTCGGACCCACTTCTCGGTGGGAACATTATATACGTTTATAACGAAGTATAACTTAACCTAACCCATCTAGACCCTCGCTTGTAATGTTTTACAGAATCCCGGTCGTGTCGTCCCGTACGTCTCGGTGCGGGCATTATATACGTCTCTTACGTTATATATCCTAACCTAAGGCAACCTAACATCTCGAATGTTGTATTTCACAACATTCCTGGCGGGTCGGCCCCACTTCTCGGTGGGAACATTATATACGTTTATAACGTAATATAACCTAACCTAACCCATCTAGACCCTCGCTGGTAATGTTTTACAAAATCCCGGTCGTGTCGGCCCGTACATCTCCGTGGGGACATTATATACGTCTATATCGTTATATATCCTAACCTAGCGAACCTAACATCTCGGATGTAGTATTTCACAACATTCCTGGCTGGTCGGCCCCACTTCTCGGTGGGAACATTATATACGTTTATAACGTAATATAACCTAACCTAACCCATCTAGCCCCTCGCTGGTTATGTTTTACAAAATCCCAGTCGTGTCGGCCCGTACTTTTCCGTGGGGACATTATATTCGTCTATAATTTTATATATCCTAACCTAAGGCAACTTAACATCTCGGATGTAGTATTTTCCAACATTCCTGGCTGGTCAGTCCCTACTTCTCGGTGGGCACATTATATACGTCTATATCGTAATATAACCTAAACTAACCCATCTAGACCCTCGCTGGTAATGTTTTACAGAATCCCGGTCGTGTCGGCCCGTACATCTCCGTGGGGACATTATATACGTCTATATCGTTATATATCCTAACCTAAGCGAACCTAACATTTCGGATGTAGTATTTCACAACATTCCTGGCGTGTCGGCCCCACTTCTCGGTGGGAACATTATTTACGTCTATAACGTAATATAACCTAACCTAATCCATCTAGACCCTCGCTGGTAATGTTTTACAAAATCCCGGTCGTGTCGGCCCGTACTTCTCGATGGGGACATTATATACGTCTATATCGTTATATATCCTAACCTAAGGCAACCTAACATCTCGGATGTAGTATTTTCCAACATTCCTGGCGGGTCGGCCCCTACTTCTCGGTGGGCACATTATATACGTCTATATCGTAATATAACCAAACCTAACCCATCTAGACCCTCGCTGGTAATGTTTTACAAAATCCCGGTCGTGTCGGCCCGTACTTCTCCGTGGGGACATTATATACGTCTATATCGTTATATATCCTACCCTAAGGCAACTTAACAGCTCCGATGTAGTATTTTCCAACATTCCTGGCGGGTCGGCCCCTACTTCTCGGTGGGCACATTATATACGTCTATATCGTAATATAACCTAACCTAACCCATCTAGCCCCTCGCTTGTAATGTTTTGCAGAATCCCTGTCGTGTCGGCCCGTACGTCTCGGTGCGGACATTATATACGTCTATAACGTTATATATACTAACCTAAGCGAACCTAACATCTCGGATGTAGTATTTCACAACATTCCTGGCTGGTCGGCCCCACTTCTCGGTGGGAACATTATATACGTTTATAACGTAATATAACCTAACCTAACCCATCTAGCCCGTCGCTGGTTATGTTTTACAAAATCCCAGTCTTGTCGGCCCGTACTTTTCCGTGGGGACATTATATACGTCTATAATTTTATATATCCTAACCTAAGGCAACTTAAAATCTCGGATGTAGTATTTTCCAACATTCCTGGCGGGTCAGTCCCTACATCTCGGTGGGCACATTATATACGTCTATATCGTAATATAACCTAACCTAACCCATCTAGACCCTCGCTGGTAATGTTTTACAGAATCCCGGTCGTGTCGGCCCGTACGTCTCCGCGCGGACATTATATACGTCTATAACGTTATATATCCTAACCTAAGGGTACCTAACATCTCGCATGTAGTATTTCACAACATTCCTGGCTGGTCGGCCCCACTTCTCGGTGGGAACATTATATACGTTTATAACGAAGTATAACCTAACCTAACCCATCTAGACCCACGCTTGTAATGTTTTACAGAATCCCGGTCGTGTCGTCCCGTACGTCTCGGCGCGGACATCATATACGTCTATAACGTTTTATATCCTAGCCAAAGGCAACCTAACATCTCGAATGTAGTATTTCACAACACTCCTGGCGGGTCGGTCCCACTTCTCGGTGGGAACACTATTTACGTCTATAACGTAATATAACCTAACCTAATCCATCTAGACCCTCGCTGGTAATGTTTTACAAAATCCCGGTCGTGTCGGCCCGTACTTCTCCGTGGGGACATTATATACGTCTATAACGTTATATATCCTAACCAAAGGCAACCTAACATCTCGGATGTAGTATTTTCCAACATTCCTGGCGGGGCGGCCGCTACTTCTCGGTGGGAACATTATTTACGTCTATAACGTAATATAACCTAACCTAATCCATCTAGACCCTCGCTGGTAATGTTTTACAAAATCCCGGTCGTGTCGGCCCGTACTTCTCCGTGGGGACATTATATACGTCTATAACGTTATATATCCTAACCAAAGGCAACCTAACATCTCGAATGTAGTATTTCACAACATTCCTGGCGGGTCGGCCCCACTTCTCGGTGGGAACATTATTTACGTCTATAACGTAGTATAACCTAACCTAATCCATCTAGACCCTCGCTGGTAATGTTTTACAAAATCCCAGTCGTGTCGGCCCGTACTTCTCCGTGGGGACATTATATACGTCTATATCGTTATATATCCTAACCTAAGGTAACCTAACATCTCGGATGTAGTATTTTCCAACATTCCTGGCGGGTCGGCCCCTTCTTCCCGGTGGGCACATTATATACGTCTATATCGTAATATAACCAAACCTAACCCATCTAGACCCTCGCTTGTAATGTTTTACAAAATCCCGCTCGTGTCGGCCCGTACTTCTCCGTGGGTACATTATATACGTCTATATCGTTATATATCCTAACCTAAGGCAACCTAACATCTCGGATGTAGTATTTTCCAACATTCCTGGCGGGTCGGACCCTACTTCTCGGTGGGCACATTATATACGTCTATATCGTAATATAACCTAACCTAACCCATCTAGCCCCTCGCTTGTAATGTTTTGCAGAATCCCGGTCGTGTCGGCCCGTACGTCTCGGTGCGGACATTATATACGTCTATAACGTTATATATCCTAACCTAAGCGAACCTAACATCTCGGATGTAGTATTTCACAACATTCCTGGCTGGTCGGCCCCACTTCTCGGTGGGAACATTATATACGTTTATAACGAAGTATAACTTAACCTAACCCATCTAGAGCCTCGCTTGTAATGTTTTACAGAATCCCGGTCGTGTCGTCCCGTACGTCTCGGTGCGGACATTATATACGTCTATAACGTTATATATCCTAACCAAAGGCAACCTAACATCTCGAATGTAGTATTTCACAACATTCCTGGCGGGTCGGCCCCACTTCTCGGTGGGAACATTATTTACGTCTATAACGTAATATATCCTAACCTAATCCATCTAGACCCTCGCTGGTAATGTTTTACAAAATCCCGGTCGTGTCGGCCCGTACTTCTCCGTGGGGACATTATATACGTCTATAACGTTATGTATCCTAACGTAATGCAACCTAACATCTCGGATGTAGTATTTTCCAACATTCATGGCGGGTCGGCCCCTACTTCGCGGTGGGCACATTATATACGTCTATATCGTAATATAACCAAACCTAACCCATCTAGACCCTCGCTGGTTATGTTTTACAAAATCCCAGTCGTGTCGGCCCGTACTTTTCCGTGGGGACATTATATTCGTCTATAATTTTATATATCCTAACCTAAGGCAACTTAACATCTCGGATGTAGTATTTTCCAACATTCCTGGCTGGTCAGTCCCTACTTCTCGGTGGGCACATTATATACGTCTATATCGTAATATAACCTAAACTAACCCATCTAGACCCTCGCTGGTAATGTTTTACAGAATCCCGGTCGTGTCGTCTCGTACGTCTCGGTGCGGACATTATATACGTCTGTAACGTTATATATCCTAACCTAAGCGAACCTAACATCTCGGATGTAGTATTTCTCAACATTCCTGGCGTGTCGGCCCCACTTCTCGGTGGGAACATTATTTACGTCTATAACGTAATATAACCTAACCTAATCCATCTAGACCCTCGCTGGTAATGTTTTACAAAATCCCGGTCGTGTCGGCCCGTACTTCTCGATGGGGACATTATATACGTCTATATCGTTATATATCCTAACCTAAGGCAACCTAACATCTCGGATGTAGTATTTTCCAACATTCCTGGCGGGTCGGCCCCTACTTCTCGGTGGGCACATTATATACGTCTATATCGTAATATAACCAAACCTAACCCATCTAGACCCTCGCTGGTAATGTTTTACAAAATCCCGGTCGTGTCGGCCCGTACTTCTCCGTGGGGACATTATATACGTCTATATCGTTATATATCCTAACCTAAGGCAACTTAACAGCTCCGATGTAGTATTTTCCAACATTCCTGGCGGGTCGGCCCCTACTTCTCGGTGGGCACATTATATACGTCTATATCGTAATATAACCTAACCTAACCCATCTAGCCCCTCGCTTGTAATGTTTTGCAGAATCCCTGTCGTGTCGGCCCGTACGTCTCGGTGCGGACATTATATACGTCTATAACGTTATATATACTAACCTAAGCGAACCTAACATCTCGGATGTAGTATTTCACAACATTCCTGGCTGGTCGGCCCCACTTCTCGGTGGGTACATTATATACGTTTATAACGTAATATAACCTAACCTAACCCATCTAGCCCATCGCTGGTTATGTTTTACAAAATCCCAGTCTTGTCGGCCTGTACTTTTCCGTGGGGACATTATATACGTCTATAATTTTATATATCCTAACCTAAGGCAACTTAAAATCTCGGATGTAGTATTTTCCAACATTCCTGGCGGGTCAGTCCCTACTTCTCGGTGGGCACATTATATACGTCTATATCGTAATATAACCTAACCTAACCCATCTAGACCCTCGCTGGTAATGTTTTACAGAATCCCGGTCGTGTCGGCCCGTACGTCTCCGTGCGGGCATTATATACGTCTATAACGTTATATATCCTAACCAAAGGCAACCTAACATCTCGAATGTAGTATTTCACAACATTCCTGGCGGGTCGGCCCCACTTCTCGGTGGGAACATTATTTACGTCTATAACGTAATATAACCTAACCTAATCCATCTAGGCCCTCGCTGGTAATGTTTTACAAAATCCCGGTCGTGTCGGCCCGTACTTCTCCGTGGGTACATTATATACGTCTATAACGTTTTATATCCTAACCAAAGGCAACCTAACATCTCGAATGTAGTATTTCACAACATTCCTGGCGGGTCAGCCCCACTTCTCGGTGGGAACATTATTTACGTCTATAACGTAATATAACCTAACCTAATCCATCTAGACCCTCGCTGGTAATGTTTTACAAAATCCCGGTCGTGTCGGCCCGTACTTCTCCGTGGGGACATTATATACGTCTATATCGTTATATATCCTAACCTAAGGCAACCTAACATCTCGGATGTAGTATTTTCCAACATTCCTGGCGGATCGGCCCCTACTTCTCGGTGGGCACATTATATACGTCTATATCGTAATATAACCAAACCTCACCCATCTAGACCCTCGCTGGTAATGTTTTACAAAATCCCGGTCGTGTCGGCCCGTACTTCTCCGTGGGGACATTATATACGTCTATAACGTTATATATCCTAACCAAAGGCAACCTAACATCTCGAATGTAGTATTTCACAACATTCCTGGCGGGTCGGCCCCACTTCTCGGTGGGAACATTATTTACGTCTATAACGTAGTATAACCTAACCGAATCCATCTAGACCCTCGCTGGTAATGTTTTACAAAATCCCGGTCGTGTCGGCCCGTACTTCTCCGTGGGTACATTATATACGTCTATATCGTTATATATCCTAACCTAAGGCAACCTAACATCTCGGATGTAGTATTTTCCAACATTCCTGGCGGGTCGGCCCCTACTTCTCGGTGGGCACATTATATACGTCTATATCGTAATATAACCAAACCTAACACATCTAGACCCTCGCTGGTAATGTTTTACAAAATCCCGGTCGTGTCGGCCCGTACTTCTCCGTGGGTACATTATATACGTCTATAACGTTTTATATCCTAACCAAAGGCAACCTAACATCTCGAATGTAGTATTTCACAACATTCCTGGCGGGTCGGCCCCACTTCTCGGTGGGAACATTATATACGTTTATAAGGTAATATAACCTAACCTAACCCATCTAGCCCGTCGCTGGTTATGTTTTACAAAATCCCAGTCTTGTCGGCCCGTACTTTTCCGTGGGGACATTATATACGTCTATAATTTTATATATCCTAACCTAAGGCAACTTAAAATCTCGGATGTAGTATTTTCCAACATTCCTGGCGGGTCAGTCCCTACTTCTCGGTGGGCACATTATATACGTCTATATCGTAATATAACCTAACCTAACCCATCTAGACCCTCGCTTGTAATATTTTACAGAATCCCCGTCGTGTCGTCTCGTACGTCTCGGTGCGGACATTATATACGTCTATAACGTTATATATCCTAACCTAAGGGAACCTAACATCACGGATGTAGTATTTCACAACATTCGTGGCTGGTCGGCCCCACTTCTCGGTGGGAAAATTATATACGTTTATAACGTAGTATAACCTAACCTAACCCATCTAGCCCCTCGCTTGTAATGTTTTGCAGAATCCCTGTCGTGTCGGCCCGTACGTCTCGGTGCGGACATTATATACGTCTATAACATTATATATACTAACCTAAGCGAACCTAACATCTCGGATGTAGTATTTCACAACATTCTTGGCTGGTCGGCCCCACTTCTCGGTGGGAACATTATATACGTTTATAACGTAATATAACCTAACCTAACCCATCTAGCCCGTCGCTGGTTATGTTTTACAAAATCCCAGTCTTGTCGGCTCGTACTTTTCCGTGGGGACATTATATACGTCTATAATTTTATATATCCTAACCTAAGGCAACTTAAAATCTCGGATGTAGTATTTTTCAACATTCCCGGCGGGTCGGCCCCTACTTCTCGGTGGGCACATTATATACGTCTATATCGTAATATAACCAAACCTAACCCATCTAGACCCTCGCTGGTAATGTTTTACAAAATCCCGGTCGTGTCGGCCCGTACTTCTCCGTGGGGACATTATATACGTCTATATCGTTATATATCCTAACCTAAGGCAACTTAACATCTCCGATGTAGTATTTTCCAACATTCCTGGCGGGTCGGCCCCTACTTCTCGGTGGGCACATTATATACGTCTATATCGTAATATAACCAAACCTAACCCATCTAGACCCCCGCTGGTAATGTTTTACAAAATCCCGGTCGTGTCGGCCCGTACTTCTCCGTGGGGACATTATATACGTCTATATCGTTATATATCCTAACCTAAGGCAACTTAACATCTCCGATGTAGTATTTTCCAACATTCCTAGAGGGTCGGCCCCTACTTCTCGGTGGGCACATTATATACGTCTATATCGTAATATAACCTAACCTAACCCATCTAGACCCTCGCTGGTAATGTTTTACAAAATCCCGGTCGTGTCGGCCCGTACTTCTCCGTGGGGACATTATATACGTCTATATCGTTATATATCCTAACCTAAGGCAACTTAACATCTCCGATGTAGTATTTTCCAACATTCCTGGCGGGTCGGCCCCTACTTCTCGGTGGGCACATTATATACGTCTATATCGTAATATAACCAAACCTAACCCATCTAGACCCTCGCTGGTAATGTTTTACAAAATCCCGGTCGTGTCGGCCCGTACTTCTCCGTGGGGACATTATATACGTCTATATCGTTATATATCCTAACCTAAGGCAACTTAACATCTCCGATGTAGTATTTTCCAACATTCCTAGAGGGTCGGCCCCTACTTCTCGGTGGGCACATTATATACGTCTATATCGTAATATAACCTAACCTAACCCATCTAGCCCCTCGCTTGTAATGTTTTGCAGAATCCCGGTCGTGTCGGCCCGTACTTCTCCGTGGGGACATTATATACGTCTATAACGTTATATATCCTAACCTAAGGGAACCTAACATCTCGGATGTAGTATTTTCCAACATTCCTGGCGGGGCGGCCCCTACTTCTCGGTGGGAAAATTATATACGTTTATAACGTAGTATAACCTAACATAACCCATCTAGCACCTCGCTTGTAATGTTTTACAGAATCCCGGTCGTGTCGTCGCGTACGTCTCGGTGCGGACATTATATACGTCTATAACGTTATATATCCTAACCAAAGGCAGCCTAACATCTCGAATGTAGTATTTCACAACATTCCTGGCGGGTCTGCCCCACTTCTCGGTGGGAACATTATATACGTTTATAACGTAATATAACCTAACCTAACCCATCTAGACCCTCGCTGGTAATGTTTTACAAAATCCCGGTCGTGTCGGCCCGTACTTCTCGGTGGGGACATTATATACGTATATAACGTTATATATCCTAACCTAAGGGAACCTAACATCTCGGATGTAGTATTTCACAACATTCCTGGCTGGTCGGCCCCTACTTCTCGGTGGGCACATTATATACGTCTGTAACGTAATATAACCTAACCTGACCCATCTAGACCCTCGCTGGTAATGTTTTACAGAATCCCGGTCGTGTCGTCTCGTACGTCTCGGTGCGGACATTATATACGTCTATAACGTTATATATCCTAACCAAAGGCAACTTAACATCTCGAATGTAGTATTTTCCAACATTCCTGGCGGGTCGGACCCTACTTCTCGGTGGGCACATTATATACGTCTATATCGTAATATAACCTAACCTAACCCATCTAGACCCTCGCTGGTAATGTTTTAAAAATCCCGGTCGTGTCGGCCCGTACTTCTCGGTGGGGACATTATATACGTCTATAACGTTATATATCCTAACCTAAGGGAACCTAACATCTCGGATGTAGTATTTCACAACATTCCTGGCTGGTCGGCCCCACTTCTCGGTGGGAACGTTATATACGTTTATAACGTAGTATAACCTAACCTAACCCATCTAGACCCTCGCTGGTAATGTTTTACAAAATCCCGGTCATTTCGGCCCGTACTTTTCCGTGGGGACATTTTATACGTCTATAATTTTATATATCCTAACCTAAGGGAACCTAACATCTCGGATGTAGTATTTTCCAACATTCCTGGCGGGTCGGCACCAATTCTCGGTGGGAACATTATATACGACTATATCGTAATATAACCTAACCTAACCCATCTAGACCCTCGCTGGTAATGTTTTACAAAATCCCGGTCGTGTCGGCCCGTACTTCCACGTGGGGACATTATATACGTCTATATCGTTATATATCCTAACCTAAGGCAACCTAACATCTCGGATGTAGTATTTTCCAACATTCCTGGCGGGTCGAACCCTACTTCTCGGTGGGAACATTATATACGTCTATAACGGAATATAACCTAACATAAATCATCTAGCCCCTAGCTGGGAATGTTTTACAGAATCCCGGTCGTGTCGCCCCGCACGTCTCGGTGCGGACATTATATACGTCTATAACGTTATATATCCTAACCTAAGGCAACTTAACATCTCCGATGTAGTATTTTCCAACATTCCTAGCGGGTCGGCCCCTACGTCTCGGTGGGCACATTATATACGTCTATAACGTAATATAACCTAACCTAACCCATCTAGCCCCTAGCTGGGAATGTTTTACAAAATCCCGGACGTGTCGGCCCGTACTTCTCCGCGGGGACATTATATACGTCTATATCGTTATATATCCTAACCTAAGGCAACCTAACATCTCGGACGTAGTATTTTCCAACATTCCTGTCGGGGCGGCCGCTACTTCTCGGTGGGAACATTATATACGTCTATATCGTAATATAACCTAACCTAACCCATCTAGACCCTCGCTGGTAATGTTTTACAGAATCCCGGTCGTGTCAGCCCGTACTTCTCGGTGGGGACATTATTTACGTCTATAACGTTATATATCCTAACCTAAGGGAACCTAATATCTCGGATGTAGTATTTCACAACATTCCTGGCGGGTCGGCCCCTACTTCTCGGTGGGCACATTATATACGTCTAGATCGTAATATAACCTAACCTAACCCATCTAGACCCTCGCTGTTAATGTTTTACAAAATCCCGGTCGCGTCGGCACGTACGTCTCGGTGCGGACATTATATACGTCTATAACGTTATATATCCTAACCTAAGGGAACCTAATATCTCGGATGTAGTATTTCACAACATTCCTGGCTGGTCGGCCCCACTTCTCGGTGGGAACATTATATACGTTTATAACGTAGTATAGCCTAACCTAACCCATCTATCCCCTAGCTGGTAATGTTTCACAGAATCCCGTTCGTGGCTTCCCGTACGTCTCGAATCCGGACATTATATACGTCTATAAAGTTATATATCCTAACCTAAGGCAACCTAACATCTCGGATGTAGTATTTCACAACACTCCTGGCGGGTCGGCACCAATTCTCGGTGGGAACATTATATACGTCTATAACGGAATATAACCTAACATAACCCATCTAGCCCCTAGCTGGGAATGTTTTACAGAATCCCGGTCGTGTCGTCCCGCACGTCTCGGTGCGGACATCATATACGTCTATAACGTTATATATGCTAACCTAAGGGAACCTAACATCTCGGATATAGTATTTCACAACATTCCTGGCGGGTCGGCCCCTACTTCTCGGTGGGCACATTATATACGTCTATATCGTAATATAACCTAACCTAACCCATCTAGACCCTCCCTGGTAATGTTTTACAAAATCCCGGTCGTGTCAGCCCGTACTTCTCGGTGGGGACATTATTTACGTCTATAACGTTATATATCCTAACCTAAGGGAACCTAACATCTCGGATGTAGTATTTCACAACATTCCTGGCGGGTCGGCCCCTACTTCTCGGTGGGCACATTATATACGACTATATCGTAATATAACATAACGTAACCCATCTAGACCGTCGCTGGTAATGTTTTACAAAATGCCGGTCGTGTCGGCCCATACTTCTCCGTGGGGGCATTATATACGTCTATATTGTTATATATCCTAACCTAAGGCAACCTAACATCTCGGATGTAGTATTTTCCAACATTCCTGGCGGGGCGGCCGCTACTTCCCGGTGGGCACATTATATACGTCTATAACGTAATATACCCTAACCTAACCCATCTAGCCCTTAGCTGGGAATGTTTTACAGAATCCCGGTCGTGTCGTCCCGTACGTCTCGGTGCGGACATTATATACGTCTATAACGTTATATATCCTAACCTAAGGGAACCTAACATCTCGGATGTAGTATTTCACAACATTCCTGGCTGGTGGGCCCCACTTCTCGGTGGGAACATTATATACGTTTATAACGTAGTATAACCTAACCTAACCCATCTAGCCCCTCGCTTGTAATGTTTTTCAGAATCCCGGTCGTGTCCTCCCGTACGTCTCGGTGCGGACATTATATACGTCTATAACGTTATATATCCTAACCAAAGGCAACCTAACATCTCGAATGTAGTATTTCACATCATTCCTGCCGGGTCGGACCCTACTTCTCGGTGGGCACATTATATACGTCTATATCGTAATATAACCTAACCTAACCCATCTAGACCCTCGCTGGTAATGTTTTACAAAATCCCGGTCGTGGCGGCCCGTACTGTTCCGTGGGGACATTATATACGTCTATAATTTTATATATCCTAACCTAAGGGGACCTAACATCTCGGATGTAGTATTTTCCAACATTCCTGCCGGGTCGGCCCCTACTTCTCGGTGGGCACATTATATACGACTATATCGTAATATAACCTAACCTAACCCATCTAGACCCTCGCTGGTAATGTTTTACAAAATCCCGGTCGCGTCGGCACGTACGTCTCGGTGCGGACATTATATACGTCTATAACGTTATATATCCTAACCTAAGGGAACCTAACATCTCGGATGTAGTATTTCACAACATTCCTGGCTGGTCGGCCCCACTTCTCGGTGGGAACATTATATACGTTTATAACGTAGTATAGCCTAACCTAACCCATCTATCCCCTCGCTTATAATGTTTTACAGTATCCCGGTCGTGTCGTCCCGTGCGTCTCGGTGCGGACGTTATATACGTCTATAACGTTATATATTCTAACCAAAGGCAACTTAACATCTCGGATGTAGTATTTTCCAGCATTCCTGGCGGGTCGGACCCTACTTCTCGGTGGGCACATTATATACGTCTATATCGTAATATAACCTAACCTAACCTACCTAGACCCTCGCTGGTAATGTTTTACAAAATCCCGGTCGTGGCGGCCCGTACTTTTCCGTGGGGACATTATATACGTCTATAATTTTATATATCCTAACCTAAGGGAACCTAACATCTCGGATGTAGTATTTTCCAGCATTCCTGGCGGGTCGGACCCTACTTCTCGGTGGGCACATTATATACGTCTATATCGTAATATAACCTAACCTAACCTACCTAGACCCTCGCTGGTAATGTTTTAGAAAATCCCGGTCGTGGCGGCCCGTACTTTTCCGTGGGGACATTATATACGTCTATAATTTTATATATCCTAACCTAAGGGAACCTAACATCTCGGATGTGGTATTTCACAACATTCCTGGCTGGTCGGCCCCACTTCTCGGTGGGAACATTATATACGTTTATAACGTAATACAACCTAACGTAAGCCACCTACACCCTCGCTGGTAATGTTTCACAGAATCCCGTTCGTGTCTTCCCGTACGTCTCGAAGCCGGACATTATATACGTCTATAAAGTTATATATCCTAACCTAAGGCAACCTAACATCTCGAATGTAGTATTTCACAACATTCCTGGCGGGTCGGACCCACTTCTCGGTGGGAACATTATTTACGTCTATAACGTAATATAACCTAACCTAACCAATCTAGACCCTCGCTGGTAATGATTTACAAAATCCCGGTAGTGTCGGTCCGTACTTCTCGGTGGGGACATTATTTACGTCTATAACGTTATATATCCTAACCTAAGGGAACCTAACATCTCGGATGTAGTATTTCACAACATTCCTGGCGGGGCGGCCGCTACTTCTCGGTGGGCACATTATATACGTCTATAACGTAATATAACCTAACCTAACCCATCTAGCCCCTCGCTTGTAATGTTTTACAGAATCCCGGTCGTGTCGTCCCGTACGTCTCGGTGCGGACATTATGTACGTCTATAACGTTATATATCCTAACCAAAGGCAACCTAACATCTCGAATGTAGTATTTCACAACATTCCTGGCGGGTCGGACCCTACTTCTCGGTGGGCACATTATATACGTCTATATCGTAATATAACCTAACCTAACCCATCTAGACCCTCGCTGGTAATGTTTTACAAAATCCCGGTCTTGTCGGACCGTACTTCTCGGTGGGGACATTATATACGTATGTAACGTTATATATCCTAACCTAAGGCAACCTAACATCTCGGATGTAGTATTTCACAACATTCCTGGCTGGTGGGCCCCACTTCTCGGTGGGAACATTATATACGTTTATAACGTAGTATAACCTAACCTAACCCATCTAGACCCTCGCTGGTAATGTTTTACAAAATCCCGGTCGTGTCGGCCCATACTTCTCCGTGGGGACATTATATACGTCTATATCGTTATATATCCTAACCTAAGGCAACCTAACATCTCGGATGTAGTATTTTCCAACAATCCTGGCGGGGCGGAAGCTACTTCTCGGTGGGAACATTATATACGTCTATATCGTAATATAACCTAACCTAACCCATCTAGACCCTCGCTGGTAATGTTTTACAAAATCCCGGTCGTGTCGGCCCGTACTTCTCAGTGGGGACATTTTATACGTCTATAATTTTATATATCCTAACCTAAGGCAACTTAACATCTCGGATGTAGTATTTTCCAACATTCCTGGCGGGTCGGCCCCTACTTCTCGGTGGGCACATTATATACGTCTATATCGTAATATAACCTATCCTAACCCATCTAGACCCTCGCTGGTAATGTTTTACAGAATCCCGGTCGTGTCGTCTCGTACGTCTCGGTGCGGACATTATATACGTCTATAACGTTATATATCCAAACCTAAGGGAACCTAACATCTCGGATATAGTATTTCACAACATTCCTGGCGGGTCGGCCCCTACTTCTCGGTGGGCACATTATATACGTCTAGATCGTAATATAACCTAACCTAACCCATCTAGACCCTCGCTGTTAATGTTTTACAAAATCCCGGTCGCGTCGGCACGTACGTCTCGGTGCGGACATTATATACGTCTATAACGTTATATATCCTAACCTAAGGGAACCTAATATCTCGGATGTAGTATTTCACAACATTCCTGGCTGGTCGGCCCCACTTCTCGGTGGGAACATTATATACGTTTATAACGTAGTATAGCCTAACCTAACCCATCTATCCCCTAGCTGGTAATGTTTCACAGAATCCCGTTCGTGGCTTCCCGTACGTCTCGAATCCGGACATTATATACGTCTATAAAGTTATATATCCTAACCTAGGGCAACCTAACATCTCGGATGTAGTATTTCACAACACTCCTGGCGGGTCGGCACCAATTCTCGGTGGGAACATTATATACGTCTATAACGGAATATAACCTAACATAACCCATCTAGCCCCTAGCTGGGAATGTTTTACAGAATCCCGGTCGTGTCGTCCCGCACGTCTCGGTGCGGACATCATATACGTCTATAACGTTATATATGCTAACCTAAGGGAACCTAACATCTCGGATATAGTATTTCACAACATTCCTGGCGGGTCGGCCCCTACTTCTCGGTGGGCACATTATATACGTCTATATCGTAATATAACCTAACCTAACCCATCTAGACCCTCCCTGGTAATGTTTTACAAAATCCCGGTCGTGTCAGCCCGTACTTCTCGGTGGGGACATTATTTACGTCTATAACGTTATATATCCTAACCTAAGGGAACCTAACATCTCGGATGTAGTATTTCACAACATTCCTGGCGGGTCGGCCCCTACTTCTCGGTGGGCACATTATATACGACTATATCGTAATATAACATAACGTAACCCATCTAGACCGTCGCTGGTAATGTTTTACAAAATCCCGGTCGTGTCGGCCCATACTTCTCCGTGGGGGCATTATATACGTCTATATTGTTATATATCCTAACCCAAGGCAACCTAACATCTCGGATGTAGTATTTTCCAACATTCCTGGCGGGGCGGCCGCTACTTCCCGGTGGGCACATTATATACGTCTATAACGTAATATACCCTAACCTAACCCATCTAGCCCCTAGCTGGGAATGTTTTACAGAATCCCGGTCGTGTCGTCCCGTACGTCTCGGTGCGGACATTATATACGTCTATAACGTTATATATCCTAACCTAAGGGAACCTAACATCTCGGATGTAGTATTTCACAACATTCCTGGCTGGTGGGCCCCACTTCTCGGTGGGAACATTATATACGTTTATAACGTAGTATAACCTAACCTAACCCATCTAGCCCCTCGCTTGTAATGTTTTTCAGAATCCCGGTCGTGTCCTCCCGTACGTCTCGGTGCGGACATTATATACGTCTATAACGTTATATATCCTAACCAAAGGCAACCTAACATCTCGAATGTAGTATTTCACATCATTCCTGCCGGGTCGGACCCTACTTCTCGGTGGGCACATTATATACGTCTATATCGTAATATAACCTAACCTAACCCATCTAGACCCTCGCTGGTAATGTTTTACAAAATCCCGGTCGTGGCGGCCCGTACTGTTCCGTGGGGACATTATATACGTCTATAATTTTATATATCCTAACCTAAGGGGACCTAACATCTCGGATGTAGTATTTTCCAACATTCCTGCCGGGTCGGCCCGTACTTCTCGGTGGGCACATTATATACGTCTATATCGTAATATAACCTAACCTAACCCATCTAGACCCTCGCTGGTAATGTTTTACAAAATCCCGGTCGCGTCGGCACGTACGTCTCGGTGCGGACATTATATACGTCTATAACGTTATATATCCTAACCTAAGGGAACCTAATACCTCGGATGTAGTATTTCACAACATTCCTGGCTGGTTGGCCCCACTTCTCGGTGGGAACATTATATACGTTTATAACGTAGTATAGCCTAACCTAACCCATCTATCACCTAGCTGGTAATGTTTCACAGAATCCCGTTCGTGGCTTCCCGTACGTCTCGAATCCGGACATTATATACGTCTATAAAGTTATATATCCTAACCTAAGGCAACCTAACATCTCGGATGTAGTATTTCACAACACTCCTGGCGGGTCGGCACCAATTCTCGGTGGGAACATTATATATGTCTATAACGGAATATAACCTAACATAACCCATCTAGCCCCTAGCTGGGAATGTTTTACAGAATCCCGGTCGTGTCGTCCCGCACGTCTCGGTGCGGACATCATATACGTCTATAACGTTATATATGCTAACCTAAGGGAACCTAACATCTCGGATATAGTATTTCACAACATTCCTGGCGGGTCGGCCCCTACTTCTCGGTGGGCACATTATATACGTCTATATCGTAATATAACCTAACCTGACCCAGCTAGACCCTCCCTGGTAATGTTTTACAAAATCCCGGTCGTGTCAGCCCGTACTTCTCGGTGGGGACATTATTTACGTCTATAACGTTATATATCCTAACCTAAGGGAACCTAACATCTCGGATGTAGTATTTCACAACATTCCTGGCGGGTCGGCCCCTACTTCTCGGTGGGCACATTATATACGTTTATAACGTAGTATAACCTAACCTAACCCATCTAGCCCCTCGCTTGTAATGTTTTTCAGAATCCCGGTCGTGTCCTCCCGTACGTCTCGGTGCGGACATTATATACGTCTATAACGTTATATATCCTAACCAAAGGCAACCTAACATCTCGAATGTAGTATTTCACATCATTCCTGCCGGGTCGGACCCTACTTCTCGGTGGGCACATTATATACGTCTATATCGTAATATAACCTAACCTAACCCATCTAGACCCTCGCTGGTAATGTTTTACAAAATCCCGGTCGTGGCGGCCCGTACTGTTCCGTGGGGACATTATATACGTCTATAATTTTATATATCCTAACCTAAGGGGACCTAACATCTCGGATGTAGTATTTTCCAACATTCCTGCCGGGTCGGCCCCTACTTCTCGGTGGGCACATTATCTACGTCTATATCGTAATATAACCTAACCTAACCCATCTAGAACCTCGCTGGTAATGTTTTACAGAATCCCGGTCGTGTCGTCTCGTACGTCTCGGTGCGGACATTATATACGTCTATAACGTTATATATCCTAACCAAAGGCAACTTTACATCTCGGATGTAGTATTTTCCAACATTCCTGGCGGGTCGGACCCTACTTCTCGGTGGGCACATTATATACGTCTATATCGTAATATAACCTAAACTAACCCATCTAGACCCTCGCTGGTAATGTTTTACAAAATCCCGGTCATGTCGGCCCGTACTTTTCCGTGGGGACATTTTACACGTCTATAATTTTATATATCCTAACCTAAGGGAAGCTAACATCTCGGATGTAGTATTTTCCAACATTCCTGGCGGGTCGGCCCCTACTTCTCGGTGGGCACATTATATACGTCTATATCGTAATATAACCTAACCTAACCCATCTAGACCCTCGCTGGTAATGTTTTACAAAATCCCGGTCGTGGCGGCCCGTACTGTTCCGTGGGGACATTATATACGTCTATAATTTTATATATCCTAACCTAAGGGACCTAACATCTCGGATGTAGTATTTTCCAACATTCCTGCCGGGTCGGCCCCTACTTCTCGGTGGGCACATTATATACGTCTATATCGTAATATAACCTAACCTAACCCATCTGGACCCTCGCTGGTAATATTTTACAGAATCCCGGTCGTGTCGTCTCGTACGTCTCGGTGCGGACATTATATACGTCTATAACGTTATATATCCTAACCTAAGGGAACCTAACATCTCGGATGTAGTATTTCACAACATTCCTGGCTGGTGGGCCCCACTTCTCGGTGGGAACATTATATACGTTTATAACGTAGTATAACCTAACCTAACCCATCTAGCCCCTCGCATGTAATGTTTTTCAGAATCCCGGTCGTGTCGTCCCGTACGTCTCGGTGCGGACATTATGTACGTCTATAACGTTATATATCCTAACCTAAGGCAACTTAACCTCTCGGATGTAGTATTTTCCAACATTCTTGGCGGGTCGGACCCTACTTCTCGGTGGGCACATTATATACGTCTATATCGTAATATAACCTAACCTGACCCAGCTAGACCCTCCCTGGTAATGTTTTACAAAATCCCGGTCGTGTCAGCCCGTACTTCTCGGTGGGGACATTATTTACGTCTATAACGTTATATATCCTAACCTAAGGGAACCTAACATCTCGGATGTAGTATTTCACAACATTCCTGGCGGGTCGGCCCCTACTTCTCGGTGGGCACATTATATACGTTTATAACGTAGTATAACCTAACCTAACCCATCTAGCCCCTCGCTTGTAATGTTTTTCAGAATCCCGGTCGTGTCCTCCCGTACGTCTCGGTGCGGACATTATATACGTCTATAACGTTATATATCCTAACCAAAGGCAACCTAACATCTCGAATGTAGTATTTCACATCATTCCTGCCGGGTCGGACCCTACTTCTCGGTGGGCACATTATATACGTCTATATCGTAATATAACCTAACCTAACCCATCTAGACCCTCGCTGGTAATGTTTTACAAAATCCCGGTCGTGGCGGCCCGTACTGTTCCGTGGGGACATTATATACGTCTATAATTTTATATATCCTAACCTAAGGGGACCTAACATCTCGGATGTAGTATTTTCCAACATTCCTGCCGGGTCGGTCCCTACTTCTCGGTGGGCACATTATCTACGTCTATATCGTAATATAACCTAACCTAACCCATCTAGACCCTCGCTGGTAATGTTTTACAGAATCCCGGTCTTGTCGTCTCGTACGTCTCGGTGCGGACATTATATACGTCTATAACGTTATATATCCTAACCAAAGGCAACTTTACATCTCGGATGTAGTATTTTCCAACATTCCTGGCGGGTCGGACCCTACTTCTCGGTGGGCACATTATATACGTCTATATCGTAATATAACCAAACCTAACCCATCTAGACCCTCGCTGGTAATGTTTTACAAAATCCCGGTCGTGTCGGCCCGTACTTCTCCGTGGGGACATTATATACGTCTATATCGTTATATATCCTAACCTAAGGCAACTTAACATCTCCGATGTAGTATTTTCCAACATTCCTAGAGGGTCGGCCCCTACTTCTCGGTGGGCACATTATATACGTCTATATCGTAATATAACCTAACCTAACCCATCTAGCCCCTCGCTTGTAATGTTTTGCAGAATCCCGGTCGTGTCGGCCCGTACTTCTCCGTGGGGACATTATATACGTCTATAACGTTATATATCCTAACCTAAGGGAACCTAACATCTCGGATGTAGTATTTTCCAACATTCCTGGCGGGGCGGCCCCTACTTCTCGGTGGGAAAATTATATACGTTTATAACGTAGTATAACCTAACATAACCCATCTAGCACCTCGCTTGTAATGTTTTACAGAATCCCGGTCGTGTCGTCGCGTACGTCTCGGTGCGGACATTATATACGTCTATAACGTTATATATCCTAACCAAAGGCAGCCTAACATCTCGAATGTAGTATTTCACAACATTCCTGGCGGGTCTGCCCCACTTCTCGGTGGGAACATTATATACGTTTATAACGTAATATAACCTAACCTAACCCATCTAGACCCTCGCTGGTAATGTTTTACAAAATCCCGGTCGTGTCGGCCCGTACTTCTCGGTGGGGACATTATATACGTATATAACGTTATATATCCTAACCTAAGGGAACCTAACATCTCGGATGTAGTATTTCACAACATTCCTGGCTGGTCGGCCCCTACTTCTCGGTGGGCACATTATATACGTCTGTAACGTAATATAACCTAACCTGACCCATCTAGACCCTCGCTGGTAATGTTTTACAGAATCCCGGTCGTGTCGTCTCGTACGTCTCGGTGCGGACATTATATACGTCTATAACGTTATATATCCTAACCAAAGGCAACTTAACATCTCGAATGTAGTATTTTCCAACATTCCTGGCGGGTCGGACCCTACTTCTCGGTGGGCACATTATATACGTCTATATCGTAATATAACCTAACCTAACCCATCTAGACCCTCGCTGGTAATGTTTTAAAAATCCCGGTCGTGTCGGCCCGTACTTCTCGGTGGGGACATTATATACGTCTATAACGTTATATATCCTAACCTAAGGGAACCTAACATCTCGGATGTAGTATTTCACAACATTCCTGGCTGGTCGGCCCCACTTCTCGGTGGGAACGTTATATACGTTTATAACGTAGTATAACCTAACCTAACCCATCTAGACCCTCGCTGGTAATGTTTTACAAAATCCCGGTCATTTCGGCCCGTACTTTTCCGTGGGGACATTTTATACGTCTATAATTTTATATATCCTAACCTAAGGGAACCTAACATCTCGGATGTAGTATTTTCCAACATTCCTGGCGGGTCGGCACCAATTCTCGGTGGGAACATTATATACGACTATATCGTAATATAACCTAACCTAACCCATCTAGACCCTCGCTGGTAATGTTTTACAAAATCCCGGTCGTGTCGGCCCGTACTTCCACGTGGGGACATTATATACGTCTATATCGTTATATATCCTAACCTAAGGCAACCTAACATCTCGGATGTAGTATTTTCCAACATTCCTGGCGGGTCGAACCCTACTTCTCGGTGGGAACATTATATACGTCTATAACGGAATATAACCTAACATAAATCATCTAGCCCCTAGCTGGGAATGTTTTACAGAATCCCGGTCGTGTCGCCCCGCACGTCTCGGTGCGGACATTATATACGTCTATAACGTTATATATCCTAACCTAAGGCAACTTAACATCTCCGATGTAGTATTTTCCAACATTCCTAGCGGGTCGGCCCCTACGTCTCGGTGGGCACATTATATACGTCTATAACGTAATATAACCTAACCTAACCCATCTAGCCCCTAGCTGGGAATGTTTTACAAAATCCCGGACGTGTCGGCCCGTACTTCTCCGCGGGGACATTATATACGTCTATATCGTTATATATCCTAACCTAAGGCAACCTAACATCTCGGACGTAGTATTTTCCAACATTCCTGTCGGGGCGGCCGCTACTTCTCGGTGGGAACATTATATACGTCTATATCGTAATATAACCTAACCTAACCCATCTAGACCCTCGCTGGTAATGTTTTACAGAATCCCGGTCGTGTCAGCCCGTACTTCTCGGTGGGGACATTATTTACGTCTATAACGTTATATATCCTAACCTAAGGGAACCTAATATCTCGGATGTAGTATTTCACAACATTCCTGGCGGGTCGGCCCCTACTTCTCGGTGGGCACATTATATACGTCTAGATCGTAATATAACCTAACCTAACCCATCTAGACCCTCGCTGTTAATGTTTTACAAAATCCCGGTCGCGTCGGCACGTACGTCTCGGTGCGGACATTATATACGTCTATAACGTTATATATCCTAACCTAAGGGAACCTAATATCTCGGATGTAGTATTTCACAACATTCCTGGCTGGTCGGCCCCACTTCTCGGTGGGAACATTATATACGTTTATAACGTAGTATAGCCTAACCTAACCCATCTATCCCCTAGCTGGTAATGTTTCACAGAATCCCGTTCGTGGCTTCCCGTACGTCTCGAATCCGGACATTATATACGTCTATAAAGTTATATATCCTAACCTAAGGCAACCTAACATCTCGGATGTAGTATTTCACAACACTCCTGGCGGGTCGGCACCAATTCTCGGTGGGAACATTATATACGTCTATAACGGAATATAACCTAACATAACCCATCTAGCCCCTAGCTGGGAATGTTTTACAGAATCCCGGTCGTGTCGTCCCGCACGTCTCGGTGCGGACATCATATACGTCTATAACGTTATATATGCTAACCTAAGGGAACCTAACATCTCGGATATAGTATTTCACAACATTCCTGGCGGGTCGGCCCCTACTTCTCGGTGGGCACATTATATACGTCTATATCGTAATATAACCTAACCTAACCCATCTAGACCCTCCCTGGTAATGTTTTACAAAATCCCGGTCGTGTCAGCCCGTACTTCTCGGTGGGGACATTATTTACGTCTATAACGTTATATATCCTAACCTAAGGGAACCTAACATCTCGGATGTAGTATTTCACAACATTCCTGGCGGGTCGGCCCCTACTTCTCGGTGGGCACATTATATACGACTATATCGTAATATAACATAACGTAACCCATCTAGACCGTCGCTGGTAATGTTTTACAAAATGCCGGTCGTGTCGGCCCATACTTCTCCGTGGGGGCATTATATACGTCTATATTGTTATATATCCTAACCTAAGGCAACCTAACATCTCGGATGTAGTATTTTCCAACATTCCTGGCGGGGCGGCCGCTACTTCCCGGTGGGCACATTATATACGTCTATAACGTAATATACCCTAACCTAACCCATCTAGCCCTTAGCTGGGAATGTTTTACAGAATCCCGGTCGTGTCGTCCCGTACGTCTCGGTGCGGACATTATATACGTCTATAACGTTATATATCCTAACCTAAGGGAACCTAACATCTCGGATGTAGTATTTCACAACATTCCTGGCTGGTGGGCCCCACTTCTCGGTGGGAACATTATATACGTTTATAACGTAGTATAACCTAACCTAACCCATCTAGCCCCTCGCTTGTAATGTTTTTCAGAATCCCGGTCGTGTCCTCCCGTACGTCTCGGTGCGGACATTATATACGTCTATAACGTTATATATCCTAACCAAAGGCAACCTAACATCTCGAATGTAGTATTTCACATCATTCCTGCCGGGTCGGACCCTACTTCTCGGTGGGCACATTATATACGTCTATATCGTAATATAACCTAACCTAACCCATCTAGACCCTCGCTGGTAATGTTTTACAAAATCCCGGTCGTGGCGGCCCGTACTGTTCCGTGGGGACATTATATACGTCTATAATTTTATATATCCTAACCTAAGGGGACCTAACATCTCGGATGTAGTATTTTCCAACATTCCTGCCGGGTCGGCCCCTACTTCTCGGTGGGCACATTATATACGACTATATCGTAATATAACCTAACCTAACCCATCTAGACCCTCGCTGGTAATGTTTTACAAAATCCCGGTCGCGTCGGCACGTACGTCTCGGTGCGGACATTATATACGTCTATAACGTTATATATCCTAACCTAAGGGAACCTAACATCTCGGATGTAGTATTTCACAACATTCCTGGCTGGTCGGCCCCACTTCTCGGTGGGAACATTATATACGTTTATAACGTAGTATAGCCTAACCTAACCCATCTATCCCCTCGCTTATAATGTTTTACAGTATCCCGGTCGTGTCGTCCCGTGCGTCTCGGTGCGGACGTTATATACGTCTATAACGTTATATATTCTAACCAAAGGCAACTTAACATCTCGGATGTAGTATTTTCCAGCATTCCTGGCGGGTCGGACCCTACTTCTCGGTGGGCACATTATATACGTCTATATCGTAATATAACCTAACCTAACCTACCTAGACCCTCGCTGGTAATGTTTTACAAAATCCCGGTCGTGGCGGCCCGTACTTTTCCGTGGGGACATTATATACGTCTATAATTTTATATATCCTAACCTAAGGGAACCTAACATCTCGGATGTAGTATTTTCCAGCATTCCTGGCGGGTCGGACCCTACTTCTCGGTGGGCACATTATATACGTCTATATCGTAATATAACCTAACCTAACCTACCTAGACCCTCGCTGGTAATGTTTTAGAAAATCCCGGTCGTGGCGGCCCGTACTTTTCCGTGGGGACATTATATACGTCTATAATTTTATATATCCTAACCTAAGGGAACCTAACATCTCGGATGTGGTATTTCACAACATTCCTGGCTGGTCGGCCCCACTTCTCGGTGGGAACATTATATACGTTTATAACGTAATATAACCTAACGTAAGCCACCTACACCCTCGCTGGTAATGTTTCACAGAATCCCGTTCGTGTCTTCCCGTACGTCTCGAAGCCGGACATTATATACGTCTATAAAGTTATATATCCTAACCTAAGGCAACCTAACATCTCGAATGTAGTATTTCACAACATTCCTGGCGGGTCGGACCCACTTCTCGGTGGGAACATTATTTACGTCTATAACGTAATATAACCTAACCTAACCAATCTAGACCCTCGCTGGTAATGATTTACAAAATCCCGGTAGTGTCGGTCCGTACTTCTCGGTGGGGACATTATTTACGTCTATAACGTTATATATCCTAACCTAAGGGAACCTAACATCTCGGATGTAGTATTTCACAACATTCCTGGCGGGGCGGCCGCTACTTCTCGGTGGGCACATTATATACGTCTATAACGTAATATAACCTAACCTAACCCATCTAGCCCCTCGCTTGTAATGTTTTACAGAATCCCGGTCGTGTCGTCCCGTACGTCTCGGTGCGGACATTATGTACGTCTATAACGTTATATATCCTAACCAAAGGCAACCTAACATCTCGAATGTAGTATTTCACAACATTCCTGGCGGGTCGGACCCTACTTCTCGGTGGGCACATTATATACGTCTATATCGTAATATAACCTAACCTAACCCATCTAGACCCTCGCTGGTAATGTTTTACAAAATCCCGGTCTTGTCGGACCGTACTTCTCGGTGGGGACATTATATACGTATGTAACGTTATATATCCTAACCTAAGGCAACCTAACATCTCGGATGTAGTATTTCACAACATTCCTGGCTGGTGGGCCCCACTTCTCGGTGGGAACATTATATACGTTTATAACGTAGTATAACCTAACCTAACCCATCTAGACCCTCGCTGGTAATGTTTTACAAAATCCCGGTCGTGTCGGCCCATACTTCTCCGTGGGGACATTATATACGTCTATATCGTTATATATCCTAACCTAAGGCAACCTAACATCTCGGATGTAGTATTTTCCAACAATCCTGGCGGGGCGGAAGCTACTTCTCGGTGGGAACATTATATACGTCTATATCGTAATATAACCTAACCTAACCCATCTAGACCCTCGCTGGTAATGTTTTACAAAATCCCGGTCGTGTCGGCCCGTACTTCTCAGTGGGGACATTTTATACGTCTATAATTTTATATATCCTAACCTAAGGCAACTTAACATCTCGGATGTAGTATTTTCCAACATTCCTGGCGGGTCGGCCCCTACTTCTCGGTGGGCACATTATATACGTCTATATCGTAATATAACCTATCCTAACCCATCTAGACCCTCGCTGGTAATGTTTTACAGAATCCCGGTCGTGTCGTCTCGTACGTCTCGGTGCGGACATTATATACGTCTATAACGTTATATATCCAAACCTAAGGGAACCTAACATCTCGGATATAGTATTTCACAACATTCCTGGCGGGTCGGCCCCTACTTCTCGGTGGGCACATTATATACGTCTAGATCGTAATATAACCTAACCTAACCCATCTAGACCCTCGCTGTTAATGTTTTACAAAATCCCGGTCGCGTCGGCACGTACGTCTCGGTGCGGACATTATATACGTCTATAACGTTATATATCCTAACCTAAGGGAACCTAATATCTCGGATGTAGTATTTCACAACATTCCTGGCTGGTCGGCCCCACTTCTCGGTGGGAACATTATATACGTTTATAACGTAGTATAGCCTAACCTAACCCATCTATCCCCTAGCTGGTAATGTTTCACAGAATCCCGTTCGTGGCTTCCCGTACGTCTCGAATCCGGACATTATATACGTCTATAAAGTTATATATCCTAACCTAGGGCAACCTAACATCTCGGATGTAGTATTTCACAACACTCCTGGCGGGTCGGCACCAATTCTCGGTGGGAACATTATATACGTCTATAACGGAATATAACCTAACATAACCCATCTAGCCCCTAGCTGGGAATGTTTTACAGAATCCCGGTCGTGTCGTCCCGCACGTCTCGGTGCGGACATCATATACGTCTATAACGTTATATATGCTAACCTAAGGGAACCTAACATCTCGGATATAGTATTTCACAACATTCCTGGCGGGTCGGCCCCTACTTCTCGGTGGGCACATTATATACGTCTATATCGTAATATAACCTAACCTAACCCATCTAGACCCTCCCTGGTAATGTTTTACAAAATCCCGGTCGTGTCAGCCCGTACTTCTCGGTGGGGACATTATTTACGTCTATAACGTTATATATCCTAACCTAAGGGAACCTAACATCTCGGATGTAGTATTTCACAACATTCCTGGCGGGTCGGCCCCTACTTCTCGGTGGGCACATTATATACGACTATATCGTAATATAACATAACGTAACCCATCTAGACCGTCGCTGGTAATGTTTTACAAAATCCCGGTCGTGTCGGCCCATACTTCTCCGTGGGGGCATTATATACGTCTATATTGTTATATATCCTAACCCAAGGCAACCTAACATCTCGGATGTAGTATTTTCCAACATTCCTGGCGGGGCGGCCGCTACTTCCCGGTGGGCACATTATATACGTCTATAACGTAATATACCCTAACCTAACCCATCTAGCCCCTAGCTGGGAATGTTTTACAGAATCCCGGTCGTGTCGTCCCGTACGTCTCGGTGCGGACATTATATACGTCTATAACGTTATATATCCTAACCTAAGGGAACCTAACATCTCGGATGTAGTATTTCACAACATTCCTGGCTGGTGGGCCCCACTTCTCGGTGGGAACATTATATACGTTTATAACGTAGTATAACCTAACCTAACCCATCTAGCCCCTCGCTTGTAATGTTTTTCAGAATCCCGGTCGTGTCCTCCCGTACGTCTCGGTGCGGACATTATATACGTCTATAACGTTATATATCCTAACCAAAGGCAACCTAACATCTCGAATGTAGTATTTCACATCATTCCTGCCGGGTCGGACCCTACTTCTCGGTGGGCACATTATATACGTCTATATCGTAATATAACCTAACCTAACCCATCTAGACCCTCGCTGGTAATGTTTTACAAAATCCCGGTCGTGGCGGCCCGTACTGTTCCGTGGGGACATTATATACGTCTATAATTTTATATATCCTAACCTAAGGGGACCTAACATCTCGGATGTAGTATTTTCCAACATTCCTGCCGGGTCGGCCCGTACTTCTCGGTGGGCACATTATATACGTCTATATCGTAATATAACCTAACCTAACCCATCTAGACCCTCGCTGGTAATGTTTTACAAAATCCCGGTCGCGTCGGCACGTACGTCTCGGTGCGGACATTATATACGTCTATAACGTTATATATCCTAACCTAAGGGAACCTAATACCTCGGATGTAGTATTTCACAACATTCCTGGCTGGTTGGCCCCACTTCTCGGTGGGAACATTATATACGTTTATAACGTAGTATAGCCTAACCTAACCCATCTATCACCTAGCTGGTAATGTTTCACAGAATCCCGTTCGTGGCTTCCCGTACGTCTCGAATCCGGACATTATATACGTCTATAAAGTTATATATCCTAACCTAAGGCAACCTAACATCTCGGATGTAGTATTTCACAACACTCCTGGCGGGTCGGCACCAATTCTCGGTGGGAACATTATATATGTCTATAACGGAATATAACCTAACATAACCCATCTAGCCCCTAGCTGGGAATGTTTTACAGAATCCCGGTCGTGTCGTCCCGCACGTCTCGGTGCGGACATCATATACGTCTATAACGTTATATATGCTAACCTAAGGGAACCTAACATCTCGGATATAGTATTTCACAACATTCCTGGCGGGTCGGCCCCTACTTCTCGGTGGGCACATTATATACGTCTATATCGTAATATAACCTAACCTGACCCAGCTAGACCCTCCCTGGTAATGTTTTACAAAATCCCGGTCGTGTCAGCCCGTACTTCTCGGTGGGGACATTATTTACGTCTATAACGTTATATATCCTAACCTAAGGGAACCTAACATCTCGGATGTAGTATTTCACAACATTCCTGGCGGGTCGGCCCCTACTTCTCGGTGGGCACATTATATACGTTTATAACGTAGTATAACCTAACCTAACCCATCTAGCCCCTCGCTTGTAATGTTTTTCAGAATCCCGGTCGTGTCCTCCCGTACGTCTCGGTGCGGACATTATATACGTCTATAACGTTATATATCCTAACCAAAGGCAACCTAACATCTCGAATGTAGTATTTCACATCATTCCTGCCGGGTCGGACCCTACTTCTCGGTGGGCACATTATATACGTCTATATCGTAATATAACCTAACCTAACCCATCTAGACCCTCGCTGGTAATGTTTTACAAAATCCCGGTCGTGGCGGCCCGTACTGTTCCGTGGGGACATTATATACGTCTATAATTTTATATATCCTAACCTAAGGGGACCTAACATCTCGGATGTAGTATTTTCCAACATTCCTGCCGGGTCGGCCCCTACTTCTCGGTGGGCACATTATCTACGTCTATATCGTAATATAACCTAACCTAACCCATCTAGAACCTCGCTGGTAATGTTTTACAGAATCCCGGTCGTGTCGTCTCGTACGTCTCGGTGCGGACATTATATACGTCTATAACGTTATATATCCTAACCAAAGGCAACTTTACATCTCGGATGTAGTATTTTCCAACATTCCTGGCGGGTCGGACCCTACTTCTCGGTGGGCACATTATATACGTCTATATCGTAATATAACCTAAACTAACCCATCTAGACCCTCGCTGGTAATGTTTTACAAAATCCCGGTCATGTCGGCCCGTACTTTTCCGTGGGGACATTTTACACGTCTATAATTTTATATATCCTAACCTAAGGGAAGCTAACATCTCGGATGTAGTATTTTCCAACATTCCTGGCGGGTCGGCCCCTACTTCTCGGTGGGCACATTATATACGTCTATATCGTAATATAACCTAACCTAACCCATCTAGACCCTCGCTGGTAATGTTTTACAAAATCCCGGTCGTGGCGGCCCGTACTGTTCCGTGGGGACATTATATACGTCTATAATTTTATATATCCTAACCTAAGGGACCTAACATCTCGGATGTAGTATTTTCCAACATTCCTGCCGGGTCGGCCCCTACTTCTCGGTGGGCACATTATATACGTCTATATCGTAATATAACCTAACCTAACCCATCTGGACCCTCGCTGGTAATATTTTACAGAATCCCGGTCGTGTCGTCTCGTACGTCTCGGTGCGGACATTATATACGTCTATAACGTTATATATCCTAACCTAAGGGAACCTAACATCTCGGATGTAGTATTTCACAACATTCCTGGCTGGTGGGCCCCACTTCTCGGTGGGAACATTATATACGTTTATAACGTAGTATAACCTAACCTAACCCATCTAGCCCCTCGCATGTAATGTTTTTCAGAATCCCGGTCGTGTCGTCCCGTACGTCTCGGTGCGGACATTATGTACGTCTATAACGTTATATATCCTAACCTAAGGCAACTTAACCTCTCGGATGTAGTATTTTCCAACATTCTTGGCGGGTCGGACCCTACTTCTCGGTGGGCACATTATATACGTCTATATCGTAATATAACCTAACCTGACCCAGCTAGACCCTCCCTGGTAATGTTTTACAAAATCCCGGTCGTGTCAGCCCGTACTTCTCGGTGGGGACATTATTTACGTCTATAACGTTATATATCCTAACCTAAGGGAACCTAACATCTCGGATGTAGTATTTCACAACATTCCTGGCGGGTCGGCCCCTACTTCTCGGTGGGCACATTATATACGTTTATAACGTAGTATAACCTAACCTAACCCATCTAGCCCCTCGCTTGTAATGTTTTTCAGAATCCCGGTCGTGTCCTCCCGTACGTCTCGGTGCGGACATTATATACGTCTATAACGTTATATATCCTAACCAAAGGCAACCTAACATCTCGAATGTAGTATTTCACATCATTCCTGCCGGGTCGGACCCTACTTCTCGGTGGGCACATTATATACGTCTATATCGTAATATAACCTAACCTAACCCATCTAGACCCTCGCTGGTAATGTTTTACAAAATCCCGGTCGTGGCGGCCCGTACTGTTCCGTGGGGACATTATATACGTCTATAATTTTATATATCCTAACCTAAGGGGACCTAACATCTCGGATGTAGTATTTTCCAACATTCCTGCCGGGTCGGTCCCTACTTCTCGGTGGGCACATTATCTACGTCTATATCGTAATATAACCTAACCTAACCCATCTAGACCCTCGCTGGTAATGTTTTACAGAATCCCGGTCTTGTCGTCTCGTACGTCTCGGTGCGGACATTATATACGTCTATAACGTTATATATCCTAACCAAAGGCAACTTTACATCTCGGATGTAGTATTTTCCAACATTCCTGGCGGGTCGGACCCTACTTCTCGGTGGGCACATTATATACGTCTATATCGTAATATAACCTAAACTAACCCATCTAGACCCTCGCTGGTAATGTTTTACAAAATCCCGGTCATGTCGGCCCGTACTTTTCCGTGGGGACATTTTACACGTCTATAATTTTATATATCCTAACCTAAGGGAAGCTAACATCTCGGATGTAGTATTTTCCAACATTCCTGGCGGGTCGGCCCCTACTTCTCGGTGGGCACATTATATACGTCTATATCGTAATATAACCTAACCTAACCCATCTAGACCCTCGCTGGTAATGTTTTACAAAATCCCGGTCGTGGCGGCCCGTACTGTTCCGTGGGGACATTATATACGTCTATAATTTTATATATCCTAACCTAAGGGACCTAACATCTCGGATGTAGTATTTTCCAACATTCCTGCCGGGTCGGCCCCTACTTCTCGGTGGGCACATTATATACGTCTATATCGTAATATAACCTAACCTAACCCATCTGGACCCTCGCTGGTAATATTTTACAGAATCCCGGTCGTGTCGTCTCGTACGTCTCGGTGCGGACATTATATACGTCTATAACGTTATATATCCTAACCTAAGGGAACCTAACATCTCGGATGTAGTATTTCACAACATTCCTGGCTGGTGGGCCCCACTTCTCGGTGGGAACATTATATACGTTTATAACGTAGTATAACCTAACCTAACCCATCTAGCCCCTCGCTTGTAATGTTTTTCAGAATCCCGGTCGTGTCGTCCCGTACGTCTCGGTGCGGACATTATATACGTCTATAACGTTATATATCCTAACCAAAGGCAACCTAACATCTCGAATGTATTATTTCACAACATTCCTGGCGGGTCGGACCCTACTTCTCGGTGGGCACATTATATACGTCTATATCGTAATATAACCTAACCTAACCCATCTAGACCCTCGCTGGTAATGTTTTACAAAATCCCGGTCGTGGCGGCCCATACTTCTCCGTGGGGACATTATATACGTCTATATCGTTATATATCCTAACCTAAGGCAACCTAACATCTCGGATGTAGTATTTTCCAACATTCCTGGCGGGGCGGCCGCTACTTCTCGGTGGGCACATTATATACGTCTATAACGTAATATAACCTAACCTAACCCATCTAGCCCCTAGCTGGGAATGTTTTACAGAATCCCGGTCGTGTCGTCCCGTACGTCTCGGTGCGGACATTATGTACGTCTATAACGTTATATATCCTAACCTAAGGCAACTTAACCTCTCGGATGTAGTATTTTCCAACATTCTTGGCGGGTCGGACCCTACTTCTCGGTGGGCACATTATATACGTCTACATCGTAATACAACCTAACGTAACCCATCTAGATCCTCGCTGGTAATGTTTTACAAAATCCCGGTCGTGGCGGCCCGTACTTTTCCGTGGGGACATTATATACGCCTATAATTTTATATATCCTAACCTAAGGGAACCTAACATCTCGGATGTAGTATTTTCCAACATTCCTGCCGGGTCGGCCCCTACTTGTCGGTGGGCACATTATCTACGTCTATATCGTAATATAACCTAACCTAACCCATCTAGACCCTCGCTGGTAATGTTTTACAGAATCCCGGACGTGTCGTCTCGTACGTCTCGGTGCGGACATTATATACGTCTATAACGTTATATATCCTAACCAAAGGCAACTTAACATCTCGGATGTAGTATTTTCCAACATTCCTGGCGCGTCGGACCCTACTTCTCGGTGGGCACATTATATACGTCTATATCGTAATATAACCTAAACTAACCCATCTAGACCCTCGCTGGTAATGTTTACAAAATCCCGGTCATGTCGGCCCGTACTTTTCCGTGGGGACATTTTACACGTCTATAATTTTATATATCCTAACCTAAGGGAAGCTAACATCTCGGATGTAGTATTTTCCAACATTCCTTGCGGGTCGGCCCATACTTCTCGGTGGGCACATTATATACGTCTACATCGTAATATAACCTAACCTAACCCATCTAGACCCTCGCTGGTAATGTTTTACAAAATCCCGGTCGTGTCGGCCCATACTTCTCCGTGGGGACATTATATACGTCTATATCGTTATATATCCTAACCTAAGGCAACCTAACATCTCGGATGTAGTATTTTCCAACATTCCTGGCGGGGCGGCCGCTACTTCTCGGTGGGCACATTATATACGTCTATAACGTAATATAACCTAACCTAACCCATCTAGCCCCTAGCTGGGAATGTTTTACAGAATCCCGGTCGTGTCGTCCCGTACGTCTCGGTGCGGACATTATGTACGTCTATAACGTTATATATCCTAACCTAAGGCAACTTAACCTCTCGGATGTAGTATTTTCCAACATTCTTGGCGGGTCGGCCCCACTTCTCGGTGGCAACATTATTTACGTCTATAACGTGATATAACCTAACCTAACCAATCTAGACCCTCGCTGGTAATGTTTTACAAAATCCCGGTCGTGTCGGCCCGTACTTCTCGGTGGGGACATTATTTACGTCTATAACGTTATATATCCTAACCTAAGGGAACCTAACATCTCGGATGTAGTATTTCACAACATTCCTGGCGGGTCGGCCCCTACTTCTCGGTGGGCACATTATATACGTCTATATCGTAATATAACATAACCTAACCCATCTAGACCCTCGCTGGTAATGTTTTACAAAATCCCGGTCGTGTCGGCCCATACTTCTCCGTGGGGACATTATATACGTCTATATCGTTATATATCCTAACCTAAGGCAACCTAACATCTCGGATGTAGTATTTTCCAACATTCCTGGCGGGGCGGCCGCTACTTCTCGGTGGGCACATTATATACGTCTATAACGTAATATAACCTAACCTAACCCATCTAGCCCCTAGCTGGGAATGTTTTACAGAATCCCGGTCGTGTCGTCCCGTACGTCTCGGTGCGGACATTATGTACGTCTATAACGTTATATATCCTAACCTAAGGCAACTTAACCTCTCGGATGTAGTATTTTCCAACATTCTTGGCGGGTCGGACCCTACTTCTCGGTGGGCGTATTATATACGTCTAAATCGTAATACAACCTAACCTACCCCATCTAATCCCTCGTTGTTAATGTTTTACAAAATTCCGGTCGCGTCGGCACGTACGTCTCGGTGCGGACATTATATACCTCTATAACGTTATATATCCTAACCTAAGGGAACCTAACATCTCGAATGTAGTATTTCACAACATTCCTGGCGGGTCGGCCCCACTTCTCGGTGGGAACATTATTTACGTCTATAACGGAATATAACCTAACATAACCCATCTAGCCCCTAGCTGGGAATGTTTTACAAAATCCCGGTCGTGTCGGCCCGTACTTTTCGGTGGGGACATTATTTACGTCTATAACGTTATATATCCTAACCTAAGGGAACGTAACATCTCGGATGTAGTATTTCTCAACATTCCTGGCGGGTCGGCCCCTACTTCTCGGTGGGCACATTATATACGTCTATATCGTAATATAACATAACCTAACCCATCTAGACCCTCGCTGGTAATGTTTTACAAAATCCCGGTCGTGTCGGCCCATACTTCTCCGTGGGGACATTATATACGTCTATATCGTTATATATCCTAACCTAAGGCAACCTAACATCTCGGATGTAGTATTTTCCAACATTCCTGGCGGGGCGGCCGCTACTTCTCGGTGGGCACATTATATACGTCTATAACGTAATATAACCTAACCTAACCCATCTAGCCCCTAGCTGGGAATGTTTTACAGAATCCCGGTCGTGTCGTCCCGTACGTCTCGGTGCGGACATTATGTACGTCTATAACGTTATATATCCTAACCTAAGGCAACTTAACCTCTCGGATGTAGTATTTTCCAACATTCTTGGCGGGTCGGACCCTACTTTTCGGTGGGCACATTATATACGTCTATATCGTAATATAACCTAAACTAACCCATCTAGACCCTCGCTGGTAATGTTTTACAAAATCCCGGTCATGTCGGCCCGTACTTTTCCGTGGGGACATTTTACACGTCTATAATTTTATATATCCTAACCTAAGGGAAGCTAACATCTCGGATGTAGTATTTTCCAACATTCCTTGCGGGTCGGCCCCTACTTCTCGGTTGGCACATTATATACGTCTATATCGTAATATAACCTAACCTAACCCATCTAGACCATCGCTGGTAATGTTTTACAAAATCCCGGTCGTGGCGGCCCGTACTGTTCCGTGGGTACATTATATACGTCTATAATTTTATATATCCTAACCTAAGGGGACCTAACATCTCGGATGTAGTATTTTCCAACATTCCTGCCGGGTCGGCCGCTACTTCTCGGTGGGCACATTATATACGTCTATAACGTAATATAACCTAACCTAACCCATCTAGCCCCTAGCTGGGAATGTTTTACAGAATCCCTGTCGTGTCGTCTCGTACGTCCCGGTGCGGACATTATATACGTCTATAACGTTATATATCCTAACCAAAGGCAACTTCACATCTCGGATGTAGTATTTCACAACATTCCTGGCTGGTGGGCCCCACTTCTCGGTGGGAACATTATATACGTTTATAACGTAGTATAACCTAACCTAACCCATCTAGCCCCTCGCTTGTAATGTTTTTCAGAATCCCGGTCGTGTCGTCCCGTACGTCTCGGTGCGGACATTATATACGTCTATAACGTTATATATCCTAACCAAAGGCAACTTAACATCTCGGATGTAGTATTTTCCAACATTCCTGGCGTGTCGGACCCTACTTCTCGGTGGGCACATTATATACGTCTATATCGTAATATAACCTAAACTAACCCATCTAGACCCTCGCTGGTAATGTTTTACAAAATCCCGGTCGTGTCGGCCCGTACTTTTCCGTGGGGACATTTTACACGTCTATAATTTTATATATCCTAACCTAAGGGAAGCTAACATCTCGGATGTAGTATTTTCCAACATTCCTTGCGGGTCGGCCCCTACTTCTCGGTGGGCACATTATATACGTCTATATCGTAATATAACATAACCTAACCCATCTAGACCCTCGCTGGTAATGTTTGACAAAATCCCGGTCGTGCCGGCCCATACTTCTCCGTGGGGACATTATATACGTCTATATCGTTATATATCCTAACCTAAGGCAACCTAACATCTCGGATGTAGTATTTCACAACATTCCTGGCGGGTCGGCCCCTACTTCTCGGTGGGCACATTATATACGTCTGTAGCGTAATATAACCTAACCTAAGCCACCTACACCCTCGCTTGTAATGTTTCACAGAATCCAGTTCGTGTCTTCCCGTACGTCTCGAAGCCGGACATTATATACGTCTATAAAGTTATATATCCTAACCTAAGGCAACCTAACATCTCGGATGTAGTATTTCACAACATTCCTGGCGGGTCGGCCCCAGTTCTCGGTGGGAACATTATATACGTTTATAACGTAATATAACCTAACCTAACCCATCTAGCCCCTCGCTGGTTATGTTTTACAAAATCCCAGTCGTGTCGGCCCGTACTTTTCCGTGGGGACATTATATACGTCTATAATTTTATATATCCTAACCTAAGGCAACTTAACATCTCGGACGTAGTGTTTTCCAACATTCCTGGCGGGTCGGCCCCTACTTCTCGGTGGGCACATTATATACGTCTATAACGTTATATATCCTAACCAAAGGCAACTTAACATCTCGGATGTAGTATTTTCCAACATTCCTGGCGTGTCGGACCCTACTTCTCGGTGGGCACATTATATACGTCTATATCGTAATATAACCTAAACTAACCCATCTAGACCCTCGCTGGTAATGTTTACAAAATCCCGGTCATGTCGGCCCGTACTTTTCCGTGGGGACATTTTACACGTCTATAATTTTATATATCCTAACCTAAGGGAAGCTAACATCTCGGATGTAGTATTTTCCAACATTCCTTGCGGGTCGGCCCCTACTTCTCGGTGGGCACATTATATACGTCTATATCGTAATATAACCTAACCTAACCCATCTAGACCCTCGCTGGTAATGTTTTACAAAATCCCGGTCGTGGCGGCCCGTACTGTTCCGTGGGGACATTATATACGTCTATAATTTTATATATCCTAACCTAAGGCAACCTAACATCTCGGATGTAGTATTTTCCAACATTCCTGGCGGGGCGGCCGCTACTTCTCGGTGGGCACATTATATACGTCTATAACGTAATATAACCTAACCTAACCCATCTAGCCCCTAGCTGGGAATGTTTTACAAAATCCCGGTCGTGTCGGCCCGTACTTCTCGGTGGGGACATTATTTACGTCTATAATGTTATATATCCTAACCTAAGGGAACCTAACATCTCGGATGTAGTATTTCACAACATTCCTGGCGGGTCGGCCCCTACTTCTCGGTGGGCACATTACATACGTCTATATCGTAATATAACATAACCTAACCCATCTAGACCCTCGCTGGTAATGCTTTACAAAATCCCGGTCGTGTCGGCCCATACTTCTCCGTGGGGACATTATATACGTCTATAATTTTATATATCCTAACCTAAGGCAACCTAACATCTCGGATGTAGTATTTTCCAACATTCCTGGCGGGGCGGCCGCTACTTCTCGGTGGGCACATTATATACGTCTATAACGTAATATAACCTAACCTAACCCATCTAGCCCCTAGCTGGGAATGTTTTACAGAATCCCGGTCGTGTCGTCCCGTACGTCTCGGTGCGGACATTATGTACGTCTATAACGTTATATATCCTAACCTAAGGCAACTTAACCTCTCGGATGTAGTATTTTCCAACATTCTTGGCGGGTCGGACCCTACTTCTCGGTGGGCGCATTATATACGTCTACATCGTAATACAACCTAACCTAACCCATCTAATCCCTCGTTGTTAATGTTTTACAAAATCCCGGTCGCGTCGGCACGTACGTCTCGGTGCGGACATTATATACCTCTATAACGTTATATATCCTAACCAAAGGCAACTTAACATCTCGGATGTAATATTTTCCAACATTCCTGGCGGGTCGGACCCTACTTCTCGGTGGGCACATTATATACGTCTATATCGTGATATAACCTAACCTAACCCATCTAGACCCTGGCTGGTAATGTTTTACAAAATTCCGGTCGTGTCGGCCCGTACTTCTCGGTGGGGACATTATATACGTCTGTAACGTTATATACCCTAACCTAAGAGAAACTAACATCTCGGATGTAGTATTTTCCAACATTCCTGGCGGGTCGGCACCTACTTCTCGGTGGGCACATTATATACGTCTATATCGTAGCATAACCCAACCTAACCCATCTAGACCCTCGCTGGTAATGTTTTACAAAATCCCGGTCGTGTCGGCCCGAACATCTCGGTGAGGACATTATATACGTCTATAACGTTATATATCCTAACCTAAGGGAACCTAACATCTCGGATGTAGTATTCCACAACATTCCTGGCGGGTCGGCTCCTATTTCTCGGTGGGCACATTATATACGTCTATATCGTAATATAACCTAACCTAACCCATCTAGACCCTCGCTGGTAATGTTTGACAAAATCCCGGTCGTGCCGGCCCATACTTCTCCGTGGGGACATTATATACGTCTATATCGTTATATATCCTAACCTAAGGCAACCTAACATCTCGGATGTAGTATTTCACAACATTCCTGGCTGGTCGGCCCCACTTCTCGGTGGGCGCATTATATACGTCTACATCGTAATACAACCTAACCTAACCCATCTAATCCCTCGTTGTTAATGTTTTACAAAATCCCGGTCGCGTCGGCACGTACGTCTCGGTGCGGACATTATATACCTCTATAACGTTATATATCCCAACCTAAGGCAACCTAACATCTCGGATGTAGTATTTCACAACACTCCTGGCGGGTCGGCACCATTTCTCGGTGGGAACATTATATACGTCTATAACGGAATATAACCTAACATAACCCATCTAGCCCCTAGCTGGGAATGTTTTACAAAATCCCGGTCGTGTCGGCCCGTACTTCTCGGTGGGGACATTATTTACGTCTATAATGTTATATATCCTAACCTAAGGGAACCTAACATCTCGGATGTAGTATTTCACAACATTCCTGGCGGGTCGGCCCCTACTTCTCGGTGGGCACATTATATACGTCTATATCGTAATATAACATAACCTAACCCATCTAGACCCTCGCTGGTAATGTTTTACAAAATCCCGGTCGTGTCGTCCCGTACGTCTCGGTGCGGACATTATGTACGTCTATAACGTTATATATCCTAACCTAAGGCAACTTAACCTCTCGGATGTAGTATTTTCCAACATTCCTGGCGGGGCGGCCGCTACTTCTCGGTGGGCACATTATATACGTCTATAACGTAATATAACCTAACCTAACCCATCTAGCCCCTAGCTGGGAATGTTTTACAGAATCCCGGTCGTGTCGTCCCGTACGTCTCGGTGCGGACATTATGTACGTCTATAACGTTATATATCCTAACCTAAGGCAACTTAACCTCTCGGATGTAGTATTTTCCAACATTCTTGGCGGGTCGGACCCTACTTCTCGGTGGGCGCATTATATACGTCTACATCGTAATACAACCTAACCTAACCCATCTAATCCCTCGTTGTTAATGTTTTACAAAATCACGGTCGCGTCGGGACGTACGTCTCGGTGCGGACATTATATACCTCTATAACGTTATATATCCTAACCTAAGGGAACCTAACATCTCGAATGTAGTATTTCACAACATTCCTGGCGGGTCGGCCCCACTTCTCGGTGGGAACATTATTTACGTCTATAACGTGATATAACCTAACCTAACCAATCTAGACCCTCGCTGGTAATGTTTTACAAAATCCCGGTCGTGTCGGCCCGTACTTCTCGGCGGGGACATTATTTACGTCTATAACGTTATATATCCTAACCTAAGGGAACCTAACATCTCGGATGTAGTATTTCACAACATTCCTGGCGGGTCGGCCCCTACTTCTCGGTGGGCACATTATATACGTCTATATCGTAATATAACATAACCTAACCCATCTAGATCCTCGCTGGTAATGTTTTACAAAATCCCGGTCGTGTCGGCCCATACTTCTCCGTGGGGACATTATATACGTCTATATCGTTATATATCCTAACCTAAGGCAACCTAACATCTCGGATGTAGTATTTTCCAACATTCCTGGCGGGGCGGCCGCTACTTCTCGGTGGGCACATTATATACGTCTATAACGTAATATAACCTAACCTAACCCATCTAGCCCCTAGCTGGGAATGTTTTACAGAATCCCGGTCGTGTCGTCCCGTACGTCTCGGTGCGGACATTATGTACGTCTATAACGTTATATATCCTAACCTAAGGCAACTTAACCTCTCGGATGTAGTATTTTCCAACATTCTTGGCGGGTCGGACCCTACTTCTCGGTGGGCGCATTATATACGTCTACATCGTAATACAACCTTACCTAACCCATCTAATTCCTCGTTGTTAATGTTTTACAAAATCCCGGTCGCGTCGGCACGTACGTCTCGGTGCGGACATTATATACCTCTATAACGTTATATATCCTAACCAAAGGCAACTTAACATCTCGGATGTAATATTTTCCAACATTCCTGGCGGGTCGGACCCTACTTCTCGGTGGGCACATTATATACGTCTATATCGTGATATAACCTAACCTAACCCATCTAGACCCTGGCTGGTAATGTTTTACAAAATTCCGGTCGTGTCGGCCCGTACTTCTCGGTGGGGACATTATTTACGTCTATAACGTTATATATCCTAACCTAAGGGAACCTAACATCTCGGATGTAGTATTTCACAACATTCCTGGCGGGTCGGCCCCTACTTCTCGGTGGGCACATTATATACGTCTATATCGTAATATAACATAACCTAACCCATCTAGATCCTCGCTGGTAATGTTTTACAAAATCCCGGTCGTGTCGGCCCATACTTCTCCGTGGGGACATTATATACGTCTATATCGTTATATATCCTAACCTAAGGCAACCTAACATCTCGGATGTAGTATTTTCCAACATTCCTGGCGGGGCGGCCGCTACTTCTCGGTGGGCACATTATATACGTCTATAACGTAATATAACCTAACCTAACCCATCTAGCCCCTAGCTGGGAATGTTTTACAGAATCCCGGTCGTGTCGTCCCGTACGTCTCGGTGCGGACATTATGTACGTCTATAACGTTATATATCCTAACCTAAGGCAACTTAACCTCTCGGATGTAGTATTTTCCAACATTCTTGGCGGGTCGGACCCTACTTCTCGGTGGGCGCATTATATACGTCTACATCGTAATACAACCTTACCTAACCCATCTAATTCCTCGTTGTTAATGTTTTACAAAATCCCGGTCGCGTCGGCACGTACGTCTCGGTGCGGACATTATATACCTCTATAACGTTATATATCCTAACCAAAGGCAACTTAACATCTCGGATGTAATATTTTCCAACATTCCTGGCGGGTCGGACCCTACTTCTCGGTGGGCACATTATATACGTCTATATCGTGATATAACCTAACCTAACCCATCTAGACCCTGGCTGGTAATGTTTTACAAAATTCCGGTCGTGTCGGCCCGTACTTCTCGGTGGGGACATTATATACGTCTGTAACGTTATATACCCTAACCTAAGAGAAACTAACATCTCGGATGTAGTATTTTCCAACATTCCTGGCGGGTCGGCACCTACTTCTCGGTGGGCACATTATATACGTCTATATCGTAGCATAACCCAACCTAACCCATCTAGACCCTCGCTGGTAATGTTTTACAAAATCCCGGTCGTGTCGGCCCGTACATCTCGGTGAGGACATTATATACGTCTATAACGTTATATATCCTAACCTAAGGGAACCTAACATCTCGGATGTAGTATTTCACAACATTCCTGGCGGGTCGGCTCCTATTTCTCGGTGGGCACATTATATACGTCTATATCGTAATATAACCTAACCTAACCCATCTAGACCCTCGCTGGTAATGTTTGACAAAATCCCGGTCGTGCCGGCCCATACTTCTCCGTGGGGACATTATATACGTCTATATCGTTATATATCCTAACCTAAGGCAACCTAACATCTCGGATGTAGTATTTCACAACATTCCTGGCGGGTCGGCCCCTACTTCTCGGTGGGCACATTATATACGTCTGTAACGTAATATAACCTAACCTAAGCCACCTACACCCTCGCTTGTAATGTTTCACAGAATCCCGTTCGTGTCTTCCCGTACGTCTCGAAGCCGGACATTATATACGTCTATAAAGTTATATATCCTAACCTAAGGCAACCTAACATCTCGGATGTAGTATTTCACAACATTCCTGGCGGGTCGGCCCCAGTTCTCGGTGGGAACATTATATACGTTTATAACGTAATATAACCTAACCTAACCCATCTAGCCCCTCGCTGGTTATGTTTTACAAAATCCCAGTCGTGTCGGCCCGTACTTTTCCGTGGGGACATTATATACGTCTATAATTTTATATATAATAACCTAAGGCAACTTAACATCTCGGACGTAGTATTTTCCAACATTCCTGGCGGGTCGGCCCCTACTTCTCGGTGGGCACATTATATACGTCTATATCGTAATATAACCTAACCTAACCCATCTAGACCCTCGCTGGTAATGTTTTACAAAATCCCGGTCGTGTCGGCCCGTACTTCTCCGTGGGGACATTATATACGTCTATATCGTTATATATCCTAACCTAAGGCAACCTAACATCTCGGATGTAGTATTTCACAACATTCCTGGCTGGTCGGCCCCACTTCTCGGTGGGAACATTATATACGTCTATATCGTAATATAACCTAACCTAACACATCTAGACCCTCGCTGGTAATGTTTTACAGAATCCCGGGCGTGTCGTCTCGTACGTCTCGGTGCGGACATTATATACGTCTATAACGTTATATATCCTAACCAAAGGCAACTTAACATCTCGGATGTAGTATTTTCCAACATTCCTGGCGGGTCGGCCCCTACTTCTTGGTGGGCACATTATATACGTCTGTAACGTAACATAACCTAACCTAAGCCACCTACACCCTCGCTTGTAATGTTTCACAGAATCCCGTTCGTGTCTTCCTGTACGTCTCGAAGCCGGACATTATATACGTCTATAAAGTTATATATCCTAACCTAAGGCAACCTAACATCTCGGATGTAGTATTTCACAACATTCCTGGCGGGTCGGCCCCAGTTCTCGGTGGGAACATTACATACGTTTATAACGTAATATAACCTAACCTAACCCATCTAGCCCCTCGCTGGTTATGTTTTACAAAATCCCAGTCGTGTCGGCCCGTACATTTCCGTGGGGACATCATATACGTCTATAATTTTATATATCCTAACCTAAGGCAACTTGACATCTCGGATGTAGTATTTTCCAACATTCCTGGCGGGTCGGCCCCTACTTCTCGGAGGGCACATTATATACGTCTATATCGTAATATAACCTAACCTAACCCATCTAGACCCTCGCTGGTAATACTTTACAAAATCCCGGTCGTGTCGGCCCGTACTTCTCGGTGGGGACATTATATACGTCTATATCGTTATATACCCTAACCTAAGGCAACCTAACATCTCGGATGTAGTATTTTCCAACTCTCTTGGCGGGTCGGACCCTACTTCTCCGTGGGCACATTATATACGTCTATATCGTAATATAACCTAACCTAACCCATCTAGACCCTCGCTGTTAATGTTTTACAAAATCCCGGTCGTTTCGGCCCGTACTTTTCCGTGGGGACATTATACACGTCTATAATTTTATATATCCTAACCTAAGGCAACTTAACATCTCGAATGTAGTATTTTCCAACATTCCTGGCGGGTCGGCCCCTACTTCTCGGTGGGCACATTATATACGTCTGTAACGTAATATAACCTAACCTAAGCCACCTACACCCCCGCTGATAATGTTTCACAGAATCCCGTTCGTGTCTTCCCGTACGTCTCGAAGCCGGATGATATATACGTCTATAAAGTTATATATCCTAACCTAAGGCAACCTAACATCTCGAATGTAGTATTTCACAACATCCCTGGCGGGTCGGACCCTACTTCTCGGTGGGCACATTATATACGTCTATAACGGAATATAACCTAACATAACCCATCTAGCCCCTAGCTGGGAATGTTTTACAAAATCCCGGTCGTGTCGGCCCGTACTTCTCGGTGGGGACATTATTTACGTCTATAACGTTATATATCCTAACCTAAGGGAACCTAACATCTCGGATGTAGTATTTCACAACATTCCTGGCGGGTCGGCCCCTACTTCTCGGTGGGCACATTATATACGTCTATATCGTAATATAACCTAAACTAACCCATCTAGACCCTCGCTGGTAATGTTTTACAAAATCCCGGTCATGTCGTCTCGTACGTCTCGGTGCGGACATTATATACGTCTATAACGTTATATATCCTAACCAAAGGCAACTTAACATCTCGGATGTAGTATTTTCCAACATTCCTGGCGGGTCGGCCCCTACTTCTTGGTGGGCACATTATATACGTCTGTAACGTAATATAACCTAACCTAAGCCACCTACACCCTCGCTTGTAATGTTTCACAGAATCCCGTTCGTGTCTTCCCGTACGTCTCGAAGCCGGACATTATATACGTCTATAAAGTTATATATCCTAACCTAAGGCAACCTAACATCTCGGATGTAGTATTTCACAACATTCCTGGCGGGTCGGCCCCAGTTCTCGGTGGGAACATTACATACGTTTATAACGTAATATAACCTAACCTAACCCATCTAGACCCTCGCTGGTAATGTTTTACAAAATCCCGGTCGTGGCGGCCCGTACTGTTCCGTGGGGACATTATATACGTCTATAATTTTATATATCCGAACCTAAGGGGACATAACATCTCGGATGTAGTATTTTCCAACATTCCTGGCGGGTCGGACCCTACTTCTCGGTGGGCACATTATATACGTCTGTAACGTAATATAACCTAACCTAAGCCACCTACAGCCTCGCTGGTAATGTTTCACAGAATCCCGTTCGTGGCTTCCCGTACGTCTCGAATCCGGACATTATATACGTCTATAAAGTGATATATCCTAACCTAAGGCAACCTAACATCTCGGATGTAGTATTTCACAACACTCCTGGCGGGTCGGCACCAATTCTCGGTGCGGACATCATATACGTCTATAACGTTATATATCCTAACCTAAGGGAATCTAACATCTCGGATGTAGTATTTCACAACATTCCTGGCGGGTCGGACCCTACTTCTCGGTGGGCACATTATATACGTCTATATCGTAATATAACCTAACCTAACCCATCTAGACCCTCGCTGGTAATGTTTTACAAAATCCCGGTCGTGGCGGCCCGTACTTTTCCGTGGGGACATTATATACGTCTATAATTTTATATATCCTAACCTAAGGGAACCTAACATCTCGGATGTAGTATTTTCCAACATTCCTGCCGGGTCGGCCCCTACTTCTCGGTGGGCACATTATCTACGTCTATATCGTAATATAACCTAACCTAACCCATCTAGACCCTCGCTGGTAATGTTTACAAAATCCCGGTCATGTCGGCCCGTACTTTTCCGTGGGGACATTTTACACGTCTATAATTTTATATATCCTAACCTAAGGGAAGCTAACATCTCGGATGTAGTATTTTCCAACATTCCTTGCGGGTCGGCCCCTACTTCTCGGTGGGCACATTATATACGTCTATATCGTAATATAACCTAACCTAACCCATCTAGACCCTCGCTGGTAATGTTTTACAAAATCCCGGTCGTGGCGGCCCGTACTGTTCCGTGGGGACATTATATACGTCTATAATTTTATATATCCTAACCTAAGGCAACCTAACATCTCGGATGTAGTATTTTCCAACATTCCTGGCGGGGCGGCCGCAACTTCTCGGTGGGCACATTATATACGTCTATAACGTAATATAACCTAACCTAACCCATCTAGCCCCTAGCTGGGAATGTTTTACAGAATCCCGGTCGTGTCGTCCCGTACGTCTCGGTGCGGACATTATGTACGTCTATAACGTTATATATCCTAACCTAAGGCAACTTAACCTCTCGGATGTAGTATTTTCCAACATTCTTGGCGGGTCGGACCCTACTTCTCGGTGGGCGCATTATATACGTCTACATCGTAATACAACCTAACCTAACCCATCTAATCCCTCGTTGTTAATGTTTTACAAAATCCCGGTCGCGTCGGCACGTACGTCTCGGTGCGGACATTATATACCTCTATAACGTTATATATCCCAACCTAAGGCAACCTAACATCTCGGATGTAGTATTTCACAACACTCCTGGCGGGTCGGCCCCTACTTCTCGGTGGGCACATTATATACGTCTATATCGTAATATAACATAACCTAACCCATCTAGACCCTCGCTGGTAATGTTTTACAAAATCCCGGTCGTGTCGTCCCGTACGTCTCGGTGCGGACATTATGTACGTCTATAACGTTATATATCCTAACCTAAGGCAACTTAACCTCTCGGATGTAGTATTTTCCAACATTCCTGGCGGGGCGGCCGCTACTTCTCGGTGGGCACATTATATACGTCTATAACGTAATATAACCTAACCTAACCCATCTAGCCCCTAGCTGGGAATGTTTTACAGAATCCCGGTCGTGTCGTCCCGTACGTCTCGGTGCGGACATTATGTACGTCTATAACGTTATATATCCTAACCTAAGGCAACTTAACCTCTCGGATGTAGTATTTTCCAACATTCTTGGCGGGTCGGACCCTACTTCTCGGTGGGCGCATTATATACGTCTACATCGTAATACAACCTAACCTAACCCATCTAATCCCTCGTTGTTAATGTTTTACAAAATCACGGTCGCGTCGGGACGTACGTCTCGGTGCGGACATTATATACCTCTATAACGTTATATATCCTAACCTAAGGGAACCTAACATCTCGAATGTAGTATTTCACAACATTCCTGGCGGGTCGGCCCCACTTCTCGGTGGGAACATTATTTACGTCTATAACGTGATATAACCTAACCTAACCAATCTAGACCCTCGCTGGTAATGTTTTACAAAATCCCGGTCGTGTCGGCCCGTACTTCTCGGTGGGGACATTATTTACGTCTATAACGTTATATATCCTAACCTAAGGGAACCTAACATCTCGGATGTAGTATTTCACAACATTCCTGGCGGGTCGGCCCCTACTTCTCGGTGGGCACATTATATACGTCTATATCGTAATATAACATAACCTAACCCATCTAGACCCTCGCTGGTAATGTTTTACAAAATCCCGGTCGTGTCGGCCCATACTTCTCCGTGGGGACATTATATACGTCTATATCGTTATATATCCTAACCTAAGGCAACCTAACATCTCGGATGTAGTATTTTCCAACATTCCTGGCGGGGCGGCCGCTACTTCTCGGTGGGCACATTATATACGTCTATAACGTAATATAACCTAACCTAACCCATCTAGCCCCTAGCTGGGAATGTTTTACAGAATCCCGGTCGTGTCGTCCCGTACGTCTCGGTGCGGACATTATGTACGTCTATAACGTTATATATCCTAACCTAAGGCAACTTAACCTCTCGGATGTAGTATTTTCCAACATTCTTGGCGGGTCGGACCCTACTTCTCGGTGGGCGCATTATATACGTCTACATCGTAATACAACCTTACCTAACCCATCTAATTCCTCGTTGTTAATGTTTTACAAAATCCCGGTCGCGTCGGCACGTACGTCTCGGTGCGGACATTATATACCTCTATAACGTTATATATCCTAACCAAAGGCAACTTAACATCTCGGATGTAATATTTTCCAACATTCCTGGCGGGTCGGACCCTACTTCTCGGTGGGCACATTATATACGTCTATATCGTGATATAACCTAACCTAACCCATCTAGACCCTGGCTGGTAATGTTTTACAAAATTCCGGTCGTGTCGGCCCGTACTTCTCGGTGGGGACATTATATACGTCTGTAACGTTATATACCCTAACCTAAGAGAAACTAACATCTCGGATGTAGTATTTTCCAACATTCCTGGCGGGTCGGCACCTACTTCTCGGTGGGCACATTATATACGTCTATATCGTAGCATAACCCAACCTAACCCATCTAGACCCTCGCTGGTAATGTTTTACAAAATCCCGGTCGTGTCGGCCCGTACATCTCGGTGAGGACATTATATACGTCTATAACGTTATATATCCTAACCTAAGGGAACCTAACATCTCGGATGTAGTATTTCACAACATTCCTGGCGGGTCGGCTCCTATTTCTCGGTGGGCACATTATATACGTCTATATCGTAATATAACCTAACCTAACCCATCTAGACCCTCGCTGGTAATGTTTGACAAAATCCCGGTCGTGCCGGCCCATACTTCTCCGTGGGGACATTATATACGTCTATATCGTTATATATCCTAACCTAAGGCAACCTAACATCTCGGATGTAGTATTTCACAACATTCCTGGCGGGTCGGCCCCTACTTCTCGGTGGGCACATTATATACGTCTGTAACGTAATATAACCTAACCTAAGCCACCTACACCCTCGCTTGTAATGTTTCACAGAATCCCGTTCGTGTCTTCCCGTACGTCTCGAAGCCGGACATTATATACGTCTATAAAGTTATATATCCTAACCTAAGGCAACCTAACATCTCGGATGTAGTATTTCACAACATTCCTGGCGGGTCGGCCCCAGTTCTCGGTGGGAACATTATATACGTTTATAACGTAATATAACCTAACCTAACCCATCTAGCCCCTCGCTGGTTATGTTTTACAAAATCCCAGTCGTGTCGGCCCGTACTTTTCCGTGGGGACATTATATACGTCTATAATTTTATATATAATAACCTAAGGCAACTTAACATCTCGGACGTAGTATTTTCCAACATTCCTGGCGGGTCGGCCCCTACTTCTCGGTGGGCACATTATATACGTCTATATCGTAATATAACCTAACCTAACCCATCTAGACCCTCGCTGGTAATGTTTTACAAAATCCCGGTCGTGTCGGCCCGTACTTCTCCGTGGGGACATTATATACGTCTATATCGTTATATATCCTAACCTAAGGCAACCTAACATCTCGGATGTAGTATTTCACAACATTCCTGGCTGGTCGGCCCCACTTCTCGGTGGGAACATTATATACGTCTATATCGTAATATAACCTAACCTAACACATCTAGACCCTCGCTGGTAATGTTTTACAGAATCCCGGGCGTGTCGTCTCGTACGTCTCGGTGCGGACATTATATACGTCTATAACGTTATATATCCTAACCAAAGGCAACTTAACATCTCGGATGTAGTATTTTCCAACATTCCTGGCGGGTCGGCCCCTACTTCTTGGTGGGCACATTATATACGTCTGTAACGTAACATAACCTAACCTAAGCCACCTACACCCTCGCTTGTAATGTTTCACAGAATCCCGTTCGTGTCTTCCTGTACGTCTCGAAGCCGGACATTATATACGTCTATAAAGTTATATATCCTAACCTAAGGCAACCTAACATCTCGGATGTAGTATTTCACAACATTCCTGGCGGGTCGGCCCCAGTTCTCGGTGGGAACATTACATACGTTTATAACGTAATATAACCTAACCTAACCCATCTAGCCCCTCGCTGGTTATGTTTTACAAAATCCCAGTCGTGTCGGCCCGTACATTTCCGTGGGGACATTATATACGTCTATAATTTTATATATCCTAACCTAAGGCAACTTGACATCTCGGATGTAGTATTTTCCAACATTCCTGGCGGGTCGGCCCCTACTTCTCGGTGGGCACATTATATACGTCTATATCGTAATATAACCTAACCTAACCCATCTAGACCCTCGCTGGTAATGTTTTACAAAATCCCGGTCGTGGCGGCCCGTACTGTTCCGTGGGGACATTATATACGTCTATAATTTTATATATCCGAACCTAAGGGGACATAACATCTCGGATGTAGTATTTTCCAACATTCCTGGCGGGTCGGACCCTACTTCTCGGTGGGCACATTATATACGTCTGTAACGTAATATAACCTAACCTAAGCCACCTACAGCCTCGCTGGTAATGTTTCACAGAATCCCGTTCGTGGCTTCCCGTACGTCTCGAATCCGGACATTATATACGTCTATAAAGTGATATATCCTAACCTAAGGCAACCTAACATCTCGGATGTAGTATTTCACAACACTCCTGGCGGGTCGGCACCAATTCTCGGTGCGGACATCATATACGTCTATAACGTTATATATCCTAACCTAAGGGAATCTAACATCTCGGATGTAGTATTTCACAACATTCCTGGCGGGTCGGACCCTACTTCTCGGTGGGCACATTATATACGTCTATATCGTAATATAACCTAACCTAACCCATCTAGACCCTCGCTGGTAATGTTTTACAAAATCCCGGTCGCGGCGGCCCGTACTTCTCCGTGGGGACATTATATACGTCTATAATTTTATATATCCTAACCTAAGGGAACCTAACATCTCGGATGTAGTATTTTCCAACTCTCTTGGCGGGTCGGACCCTACTTCTCCGTGGGCACATTATATACGTCTATATCGTAATATAACCTAACCTAACCGATCTAGACCCTCGCTGTTATTGTTTTACAAAATCCCGGTCGTTTCGGCCCGTACTTTTCCGTGGGGACATTATACACGTCTATAATTTTATATATCCTAACCTGAGGCAACTTAACATCTCGAATGTAGTATTTTCCAACATTCCTGGCGGGTCGGCCCCTACTTCTCGGTGGGCACATTATATACGTCTGTAACGTAATATAACCTAACCTAAGCCACCTACACCCCCGCTGATAATGTTTCACAGAATCCCGTTCGTGTCTTCCCGTACGTCTCGAAGCCGGATGATATATACGTCTATAAAGTTATATATCCTAACCTAAGGCAACCTAACATCTCGAATGTAGTATTTCACAACATCCCTGGCGGGTCGGACCCTACTTCTCGGTGGGCACATTATATACGTCTATAACGGAATATAACCTAACATAACCCATCTAGCCCCTAGCTGGGAATGTTTTACAAAATCCCGGTCGTGTCGGCCCGTACTTCTCGGTGGGGACATTATTTACGTCTATAACGTTATATATCCTAACCTAAGGGAACCTAACATCTCGGATGTAGTATTTCACAACATTCCTGGCGGGTCGGCCCCTACTTCTCGGTGGGCACATTATATACGTCTATATCGTAATATAACCTAAACTAACCCATCTAGACCCTCGCTGGTAATGTTTTACAAAATCCCGGTCATGTCGGCCCGTACTTTTCCGTGGGGACATTTTACACGTCTATAATTTTATATATCCTAACCTAAGGGAAGCTAACATCTCGGATGTAGTATTTTCCAACATTCCTGGCGGGTCGGACCCTACTTCTCGGTGGGCACATTATATACGTCTATATCGTAATATAACCTAAACTAACCCATCTAGACCCTCGCTGGTAATGTTTTACAAAATCCCGGTCGTGGCGGCCCGTACTTTTCCGTGGGGACATTATATACGTCTATAATTTTATATATCCTAACCTAAGGGAACCTAACATCTCGGATGTAGTATTTTCCAACATTCCTAGCGGGTCGGACCCTACTTCTCGGTGGGCACATTATATACGTCTATATCGTAATATAACCTAAACTAACCCATCTAGACCGTCGCTGGTAATGTTTTACAAAATCCCGGTCATGTCGGCCCGTACTTTTCCGTGGGGACATTTTACACGTCTATAATTTTATATATCCTAACCTAAGGGAAGCTAACATCTCGGATGTAGTATTTTCCAACATTCCTGGCTGGTCGGCCCCACTTCTCGGTGGGAACATTATATACGTTTATAACGTAGTATAGCCTAACCTAACCCATCTATCTCCTCGCTTATAATGTTTTACAGTATCCCGGTCGTGTCGTCCCGTGCGTCTCGGTGCGGACATTATATACGTCTATAACGTTATATATCCTAACCAAAGGCAACTTAACATCTCGGATGTAGTATTTTCCAGCATTCCTAGCGGGTCGGACCCTACTTCTCGGTGGGCACATTATATACGTCTATATCGTAATATAACCTAACCTAACCTATCTAGACCGTCGCTGGTAATGTTTTACAAAATCCCGGTCGTGGCGGCCCGTACTTTTCCGTGGGGACATTTTATACGTCTATAATTTTATATATCCTAACCTAAGGGAACCTAACATCTCGGATGTAGTATTTCACAACATTCCTGGCGGCTCGGCCCCTACTTCTCGGTGGGTACATTATATACGTCTATATCGTAATATAACCTAACCTAACCCATCTAGACCCTCGCTGGTAATGTTTTACAAAATCCCGGTAGTGTCGGCCCGTACTTCTCGGTGGGGACATTATTTACGTCTATAACGTTATATATCCTAACCTAAGGGAACCTAACATCTCGGATGTAGTATTTCACAACATTCCTGGCGGGGCGGCCGCTACTTCTCGGTGGGCACATTATATACGTCTATAACGTAATATAACCTAACCTAACCCATCTAGCCCCTCGCTTGTAATGTTTTACAAAATCCCGGTCGTGGCGGCCCGTACTGTTCCGTGGGGACATTATATACGTCTATAATTTTATATATCCTAACCTAAGGGGACCTAACATCTCGGATGTAGTATTTTCCAACATTCCTGCCGGGTCGGCCCCTACTTCTCGGTGGGCACATTATATACGTCTATATCGTAATATAACCTAACCTAACCCATCTAGACCCTCGCTGGTAATATTTTACAGAATCCCGGTCGTGTCGTCTCGTACGTCTCGGTGCGGACATTATATACGTCTATAACGTTATATATCCTAACCTAAGGGAACCTAACATCTCGGATGTAGTATTTCACAAGATTCCTGGCTGGTGGGCCCCACTTCTCGGTGGGAACATTATATACGTTTATAACGTAGTATAACCTAACCTAACCCATCTAGCCCCTCGCTTGTAATGTTTTTCAGAATCCCGGTCGTGTCGTCCCGCACGTCTCGGTGCGGACAGTATATACGTCTATAACGTTATATATCCTAACCAAAGGCAACCTAACATCTCGAATGTATTATTTCACAACATTCCTGGCGGGTCGGACCCTACTTCTCGGTGGGCACATTATATACGTCTATATCGTAATATAACCTAACCTAACCCATCTAGACCCTCGCTGGTAATGTTTTACAAAATCCCGGTCGTGTCGGCCCATACTTCTCCGTGGGGACATTATATACGTCTATATCGTTATATATCCTAACCTAAGGCAACCTAACATCTCGGATGTAGTATTTTCCAACATTCCTGGCGGTGCGGCCGCTACTTCTCGGTGGGCACATTATATACGTCTATAACGTAACATAACCTAACCTAACCCATCTAGCCCCTAGCTGGGAATGTTTTACAGAATCCCGGTCGTGTCGTCCCGTACGTCTCGGTGCGGACATTATGTACGTCTATAACGTTATATATCCTAACCTAAGGCAACTTAACCTCTCGGATGTAGTATTTTCCAACATTCTTGGCGGGTCGGACCCTACTTCTCGGTGGGCGTATTATATACGTCTAAATCGTAATACAACCTAACCTAACCCATCTAATCCCTCGTTGTTAATGTTTTACAAAATCCCGGTCGCGTCGGCACGTACGTCTCGGTGCGGACATTATATACCTCTATAACGTTATATATCCTAACCTAAGGGAACCTAACATCTCGAATGTAGTATTTCACAACATTCCTGGCGGGTCGGCCCCACTTCTCGGTGGGAACATTATTTACGTCCATAACGGAATATAACCTAACATAACCCATCTAGCCCCTAGCTGGGAATGTTTTACAAAATCCCGGTCGTGTCGGCCCGTACTTCTCGGTGGGGACATTATTTACGTCTATAACGTTATATATCCTAACCTAAGGGAACCTAACATCTCGGATGTAGTATTTCACAACATTCCTGGCGGGTCGGCCCCTACTTCTCGGTGGGCACATTATATACGTCTATATCGTAATATAACAAAACCTAACCCATCTAGACCCTCGCTGGTAATGTTTTACAAAATCCCGGTCGTGTCGGCCCATACTTCTCCGTGGGGACATTATATACGTCTATATCGTTATATATCCTAACCTAAGGGAACCTAACATCTCGGATGTAGTATTTTCCAACATTCCTGGCGGGTCGGACCCTACTTCTCGGTGGGCACATTATATACGTCTATATCGTAATATAACCTAAACTAACCCATCTAGACCCTCGCTGGTAATGTTTTACAAAATCCCGGTCATGTCGGCCCGTACTTTTCCGTGGGGACATTTTACACGTCTATAATTTTATATATCCTAACCTAAGGGAAGCTAACATCTCGGATGTATTATTTTCCAACATTCCTGGCGGGTCGGACCCTACTTCTCGGTGGGCACAATATATACGTCTATATCGTAATATAACCTAACCTAACCCATCTAGACCCTCGCTGGTAATGTTTTACAAAATCCCGGTCGTGGCGGCCCGTACTTTTCCGTGGGGACATTATATACGTCTATAATTTTATATATCCTAACCTAAGGGAACCTAACATCTCGGATGTAGTATTTTCCAACATTCCTGGCGGGTCGGACCCTACTTCTCGGTGGGCACATTATATACGTCTATATCGTAATATAACCTAAACTAACCCATCTAGACCCTCGCTGGTAATGTTTTACAAAATCCCGGTCATGTCGGCCCGTACTTTTCCGTGGGGACATTTTACACGTCTATAATTTTATATATCCTAACCTAAGGCAACTTAACCTCTCGGATGTAGTATTTTCCAACATTCTTGGCGGGTCGGACCCTACTTCTCGGTGGGCGTATTATATACGTCTAAATCGTAATACAACCTAACCTAACCCATCTAATCCCTCGTTGTTAATGTTTTACAAAATCCCGGTCATGTCGGCCCGTACTTTTCCGTGGGGACATTTTACACGTCTATAATTTTATATATCCTAACCTAAGGGAAGCTAACATCTCGGATATAGTATTTCACAACATTCCTGGCGGGTCGGCCCCTACTTCTCGGTGGGCACATTATATACGTCTGTATCATAATATAACCTAACCTAACCCATCTAGACCCTCGCTGGTAATGTTTTACAAAATCCCGGTCGCGTCGGCACGTACGTCTCGGTGCGGACATTATATACGTCTATAACGTTATATATCCTAACCTAAGGGAACCTAACATCTCGGATGTAGTATTTCACAACATTCCTGGCTGGTCGGCCCCACTTCTCGGTGGGCACATTATATACGTCTATATCGTAATATAACCTAACCTAACCTATCTAGACCGTCGCTGGTAATGTTTTACAAAATCCCGGTCGTGGCGGCCCGTACTTTTCCGTGGGGACATTATATACGTCTATAATTTTATATATCCTAACCTAAGGGAACCTAACATCTCGGATGTAGTATTTCACAACATTCCTGGCGGCTCGGCCCCTACTTCTCGGTGGGTACATTATATACGTCTATATCGTAATATAACCTAACCTAACCCATCTAGACCCTCGCTGGTAATGTTTTACAAAATCCCGGTAGTGTCGGCCCGTACTTCTCGGTGGGGACATTATTTACGTCTATAACGTTATATATCCTAACCTAAGGGAACCTAACATCTCGGATGTAGTATTTCACAACATTCCTGGCGGGGCGGCCGCTACTTCTCGGTGGGCACATTATATACGTCTATAACGTAATATAACCTAACCTAACCCATCTAGCCCCTCGCTTGTAATGTTTTACAGAATCCCGGTCGTGTCGTCCCGTACGTCTCGGTGCGGACATTATGTACGTCTATAACGTTATATATCCTAACCAAAGGCAACCTAACATCTCGAATGTAGTATTTCACAACATTCCTGGCGGGTCGGACCCTACTTCTCGGTGGGCACATTATATACGTCTATATCGTAATATAACCTAACCTAACCCATCTAGACCCTCGCTGGTAATGTTTTACAAAATCCCGGTCGTGGCGGCCCGTACTTTTCCGTGGGGACATTATATACGTCTATAATTTTATATATCCTAACCTAAGGGAACCTAACATCTCGGATGTAGTATTTTCCAACATTCCTGCCGGGTCGGCCCCTACTTCTCGGTGGGCACATTATCTACGTCTATATCGTAATATAACCTAACCTAACCCATCTAGACCCTCGCTGGTAATGTTTTACAGAATCCCGGTCGTGTCGTCTCGTACGTCTCAGTGCGGACATTATATACGTCTATAACGTTATATATCCTAACCAAAGGCAACTTTACATCTCGGATGTAGTATTTTCCAACATTCCTGGCGGGTCGGACCCTACTTCTCGGTGGGCACATTATATACGTCTATATCGTAATATAACCTAAACTAACCCATCTAGACCCTCGCTGGTAATGTTTTACAAAATCCCGGTCATGTCGGCCCGTACTTTTCCGTGGGGACATTTTACACGTCTATAATTTTATATGTCCTAACCTAAGGGAAGCTAACATCTCGGATGTAGTATTTTCCAACATTCCTGGCGGGTCGGACCCTACTTCTCGGTGGGCACATTATATACGTCTATATCGTAATATAACCTAACCTAACCCATCTAGACCCTCGCTGGTAATGTTTTACAAAATCCCGGTCGTGGCGGCCCGTACTGTTCCGTGGGGACATTATATACGTCTATAATTTTATATATCCTAACCTAAGGGGACCTAACATCTCGGATGTAGTATTTTCCAACATTCCTGGCGGGTCGGACCCTACTTCTCGGTGGGCACATTATATACGTCTATATCGTAATATAACCTAAACTAACCCATCTAGACCCTCGCTGGTAATGTTTTACAAAATCCCGGTCATGTCGGCCCGTACTTTTCCGTGGGGACATTTTACACGTCTATAATTTTATATATCCTAACCTAAGGGAAGCTAACATCTCGGATGTAGTATTTTCCAACATTCCTGGCGGGTCGGACCCTACTTCTCGGTGGGCACATTATATACGTCTATATCGTAATATAACCTAACCTAACCCATCTAGACACTCGCTGGTAATGTTTTACAAAATCCCGGTCGTGGCGGCCCGTACTGTTCCGTGGGGACATTATATACGTCTATAATTTTATATATCCTAACCTAAGGGGACCTAACATCTCGGATGTAGTATTTTCCAACATTCCTGCCGGGTCGGCCCCTACTTCTCGGTGGGCACATTATATACGTCTATATCGTAATATAACCTAACCTAACCCATCTAATCCCTCGTTGTTAATGTTTTACAAAATCCCGGTCATGTCGGCCCGTACTTTTCCGTGGGGACATTTTACACGTCTATAATTTTATATATCCTAACCTAAGGGAAGCTAACATCTCGGATATAGTATTTCACAACATTCCTGGCGGGTCGGCCCCTACTTCTCGGTGGGCACATTATATACGTCTGTATCATAATATAACCTAACCTAACCCATCTAGACCCTCGCTGGTAATGTTTTACAAAATCCCGGTCGCGTCGGCACGTACGTCTCGGTGCGGACATTATATACGTCTATAACGTTATATATCCTAACCTAAGGGAACCTAACATCTCGGATGTAGTATTTCACAACATTCCTGGCTGGTCGGCCCCACTTCTCGGTGGGCACATTATATACGTCTATATCGTAATATAACCTAACCTAACCTATCTAGACCGTCGCTGGTAATGTTTTACAAAATCCCGGTCGTGGCGGCCCGTACTTTTCCGTGGGGACATTATATACGTCTATAATTTTATATATCCTAACCTAAGGGAACCTAACATCTCGGATGTAGTATTTCACAACATTCCTGGCGGGGCGGCCGCTACTTCTCGGTGGGCACATTATATACGTCTATAACGTAATATAACCTAACCTAACCCATCTAGCCCCTCGCTTGTAATGTTTTACAGAATCCCGGTCGTGTCGTCCCGTACGTCTCGGTGCGGACATTATGTACGTCTATAACGTTATATATCCTAACCAAAGGCAACCTAACATCTCGAATGTAGTATTTCACAACATTCCTGGCGGGTCGGACCCTACTTCTCGGTGGGCACATTATATACGTCTATATCGTAATATAACCTAACCTAACCCATCTAGACCCTCGCTGGTAATGTTTTACAAAATCCCGGTCGTGGCGGCCCGTACTTTTCCGTGGGGACATTATATACGTCTATAATTTTATATATCCTAACCTAAGGGAACCTAACATCTCGGATGTAGTATTTTCCAACATTCCTGCCGGGTCGGCCCCTACTTCTCGGTGGGCACATTATCTACGTCTATATCGTAATATAACCTAACCTAACCCATCTAGACCCTCGCTGGTAATGTTTTACAGAATCCCGGTCGTGTCGTCTCGTACGTCTCGGTGCGGACATTATATACGTCTATAACGTTATATATCCTAACCAAAGGCAACTTTACATCTCGGATGTAGTATTTTCCAACATTCCTGGCGGGTCGGACCCTACTTCTCGGTGGGCACATTATATACGTCTATATCGTAATATAACCTAAACTAACCCATCTAGACCCTCGCTGGTAATGTTTTACAAAATCCCGGTCATGTCGGCCCGTACTTTTCCGTGGGGACATTTTACACGTCTATAATTTTATATATCCTAACCTAAGGGAAGCTAACATCTCGGATGTAGTATTTTCCAACATTCCTGGCGGGTCGGACCCTACTTCTCGGTGGGCACATTATATACGTCTATATCGTAATATAACCTAACCTAACCCATCTAGACCCTCGCTGGTAATGTTTTACAAAATCCCGGTCGTGGCGGCCCGTACTGTTCCGTGGGGACATTATATACGTCTATAATTTTATATATCCTAACCTAAGGGGACCTAACATCTCGGATGTAGTATTTTCCAACATTCCTGGCGGGTCGGACCCTACTTCTCGGTGGGCACATTATATACGTCTATATCGTAATATAACCTAAACTAACCCATCTAGACCCTCGCTGGTAATGTTTTACAAAATCCCGGTCATGTCGGCCCGTACTTTTCCGTGGGGACATTTTACACGTCTATAATTTTATATATCCTAACCTAAGGGAAGCTAACATCTCGGATGTAGTATTTTCCAACATTCCTGGCGGGTCGGACCCTACTTCTCGGTGGGCACATTATATACGTCTATATCGTAATATAACCTAACCTAACCCATCTAGACCCTCGCTGGTAATGTTTTACAAAATCCCGGTCGTGGCGGCCCGTACTGTTCCGTGGGGACATTATATACGTCTATAATTTTATATATCCTAACCTAAGGGGACCTAACATCTCGGATGTAGTATTTTCCAACATTCCTGCCGGGTCGGCCCCTACTTCTCGGTGGGCACATTATATACGTCTATATCGTAATATAACCTAACCTAACCCATCTAGACCCTCGCTGGTAATATTTTACAGAATCCCGGTCGTGTCGTCTCGTACGTCTCGGTGCGGACATTATATACGTCTATAACGTTATATATCCTAACCTAAGGGAACCTAACATCTCGGATGTAGTATTTCACAAGATTCCTGGCTGGTGGGCCCCACTTCTCGGTGGGAACATTATATACGTTTATAACGTAGTATAACCTAACCTAACCCATCTAGCCCCTCGCTTGTAATGTTTTTCAGAATCCCGGTCGTGTCGTCCCGTACGTCTCGGTGCGGACATTATATACGTCTATAACGTTATATATCCTAACCAAAGGCAACCTAACATCTCGAATGTATTATTTCACAACATTCCTGGCGGGTCGGACCCTACTTCTCGGTGGGCACATTATATACGTCTATATCGTAATATAACCTAACCTAACCCATGTAGACCCTCGCTGGTAATGTTTTACAAAATCCCGGTCGTGTCGGCCCATACTTCTCCGTGGGGACATTATATACGTCTATATCGTTATATATCCTAACCTAAGGCAACCTAACATCTCGGATGTAGTATTTTCCAACATTCCTGGCGGTGCGGCCGCTACTTCTCGGTGGGCACATTATATACGTCTATAACGTAACATAACCTAACCTAACCCATCTAGCCCCTAGCTGGGAATGTTTTACAGAATCCCGGTCGTGTCGTCCCGTACGTCTCGGTGCGGACATTATATACCTCTATAACGTTATATATCCTAACCTAAGGGAACCTAACATCTCGAATGTAGTATTTCACAACATTCCTGGCGGGTCGGCCCCACTTCTCGGTGGGAACATTATTTACGTCTATAACGGAATATAACCTAACATAACCCATCTAGCCCCTAGCTGGGAATGTTTTACAAAATCCCGGTCGTGTCGGCCCGTACTTCTCGGTGGGGAAATTATTTACCTCTATAACGTTATATATCCTAACCTAAGGGAACCTAACATCTCGGATGTAGTATTTCACAACATTCCTGGCGGGTCGGCCCCTACTTCTCGGTGGGCACATTATATACGTCTATATCGTAATATAACATAACCTAACCCATCTAGACCCTCGCTGGTAATGTTTTACAAAATCCCGGTCATGTCGGCCCGTACTTTTCCGTGGGGACATTTTACACGTCTATAATTTTATATATCCTAACCTAAGGGAAACTAACATCTCGGATGTATTATTTTCCAACATTCCTGGCGGGTCGGACCCTACTTCTCGGTGGGCACAATATATACGTCTATATCGTAATATAACCTAACCTAACCCATCTAGACCCTCGCTGGTAATGTTTTACAAAATCCCGGTCATGTCGGCCCGTACTTTTCCGTGGGGACATTTTACACGTCTATAATTTTATATATCCCAACCTAAGGGAAGCTAACATCTCGGATGTAGTATTTTCCAACATTCCTGGCGGGTCGGACCCTACTTCTCGGTGGGCACATTATATACGTCTATATCGTAATATAACCTAACCTAACCCATCTAGACCCTCGCTGGTAATGTTTTACAAAATCCCGGTCGTGGCGGCCCGTACTGTTCCGTGGGGACATTATATACGTCTATAATTTTATATATCCTAACCTAAGGGGACCTAACATCTCGGATGTAGTATTTTCCAACATTCCTGCCGGGTCGGCCCCTACTTCTCGGTGGGCACATTATATACGTCTATATCGTAATATAACCTAACCTAACCCATCTAGCCCCTAGCTGGGAATGTTTTACAGAATCCCGGTCGTGTCGTCCCGTACGTCTCGGTGCGGACATTATATACCTCTATAACGTTATATATCCTAACCTAAGGGAACCTAACATCTCGAATGTAGTATTTCACAACATTCCTGGCGGGTCGGCCCCACTTCTCGGTGGGAACATTATTTACGTCTATAACGGAATATAACCTAACATAACCCATCTAGCCCCTAGCTGGGAATGTTTTACAAAATCCCGGTCGTGTCGGCCCGTACTTCTCGGTGGGGAAATTATTTACCTCTATAACGTTATATATCCTAACCTAAGGGAACCTAACATCTCGGATGTAGTATTTCACAACATTCCTGGCGGGTCGGCCCCTACTTCTCGGTGGGCACATTATATACGTCTATATCGTAATATAACATAACCTAACCCATCTAGACCCTCGCTGGTAATGTTTTACAAAATCCCGGTCATGTCGGCCCGTACTTTTCCGTGGGGACATTTTACACGTCTATAATTTTATATATCCTAACCTAAGGGAAACTAACATCTCGGATGTATTATTTTCCAACATTCCTGGCGGGTCGGACCCTACTTCTCGGTGGGCACAATATATACGTCTATATCGTAATATAACCTAACCTAACCCATCTAGACCCTCGCTGGTAATGTTTTACAAAATCCCGGTCATGTCGGCCCGTACTTTTCCGTGGGGACATTTTACACGTCTATAATTTTATATATCCCAACCTAAGGGAAGCTAACATCTCGGATGTAGTATTTTCCAACATTCCTGGCGGGTCGGACCCTACTTCTCGGTGGGCACATTATATACGTCTATATCGTAATATAACCTAACCTAACCCATCTAGACCCTCGCTGGTAATGTTTTACAAAATCCCGGTCGTGGCGGCCCGTACTGTTCCGTGGGGACATTATATACGTCTATAATTTTATATATCCTAACCTAAGGGGACCTAACATCTCGGATGTAGTATTTTCCAACATTCCTGCCGGGTCGGCCCCTACTTCTCGGTGGGCACATTATATACGTCTATATCGTAATATAACCTAACCTAACCCATCTAGACCCTCGCTGGTAATATTTTACAGAATCCCGGTCGTGTCGTCTCGTACGTCTCGGTGCGGACATTATATACGTCTATAACGTTATATATCCTAACCTAAGGGAACCTAACATCTCGGATGTAGTATTTCACAAGATTCCTGGCTGGTGGGCCCCACTTCTCGGTGGGAACATTATATACGTTTATAACGTAGTATAACCTAACCTAACCCATCTAGCCCCTCGCTTGTAATGTTTTTCAGAATCCCGGTCGTGTCGTCCCGTACGTCTCGGTGCGGACATTATATACGTCTATAACGTTATATATCCTAACCAAAGGCAACCTAACATCTCGAATGTATTATTTCACAACATTCCTGGCGGGTCGGACCCTACTTCTCGGTGGGCACATTATATACGTCTATATCGTAATATAACCTAACCTAACCCATGTAGACCCTCGCTGGTAATGTTTTACAAAATCCCGGTCGTGTCGGCCCATACTTCTCCGTGGGGACATTATATACGTCTATATCGTTATATATCCTAACCTAAGGCAACCTAACATCTCGGATGTAGTATTTTCCAACATTCCTGGCGGTGCGGCCGCTACTTCTCGGTGGGCACATTATATACGTCTATAACGTAACATAACCTAACCTAACCCATCTAGCCCCTAGCTGGGAATGTTTTACAGAATCCCGGTCGTGTCGTCCCGTACGTCTCGGTGCGGACATTATATACCTCTATAACGTTATATATCCTAACCTAAGGGAACCTAACATCTCGAATGTAGTATTTCACAACATTCCTGGCGGGTCGGCCCCACTTCTCGGTGGGAACATTATTTACGTCTATAACGGAATATAACCTAACATAACCCATCTAGCCCCTAGCTGGGAATGTTTTACAAAATCCCGGTCGTGTCGGCCCGTACTTCTCGGTGGGGAAATTATTTACCTCTATAACGTTATATATCCTAACCTAAGGGAACCTAACATCTCGGATGTAGTATTTCACAACATTCCTGGCGGGTCGGCCCCTACTTCTCGGTGGGCACATTATATACGTCTATATCGTAATATAACATAACCTAACCCATCTAGACCCTCGCTGGTAATGTTTTACAAAATCCCGGTCATGTCGGCCCGTACTTTTCCGTGGGGACATTTTACACGTCTATAATTTTATATATCCTAACCTAAGGGAAACTAACATCTCGGATGTATTATTTTCCAACATTCTTGGCGGGTCGGACCCTACTTCTCGGTGGGCACAATATATACGTCTATATCGTAATATAACCTAACCTAACCCATCTAGACCCTCGCTGGTAATGTTTTACAAAATCCCGGTCGTGGCGGCCCGTACTTTTCCGTGGGGACATTATATACGTCTATAATTTTATATATCCTAACCTAAGGGAACCTAGCATCTCGGATGTAGTATTTTCCAACATTCCTGGCGGGTCGGACCCTACTTCTCGGTGGGCACATTATATACGTCTATATCGTAATATAACCTAAACTAACCCATCTAGACCCTCGCTGGTAATGTTTTACAAAATCCCGGTCATGTCGGCCCGTACTTTTCCGTGGGGACATTTTACACGTCTATAATTTTATATATCCTAACCTAAGGGAAGCTAACATCTCGGATGTAGTATTTTCCAACATTCCTGGCGGGTCGGCCCCTACTTCTCGGTGGGCACATTATATACGTCTGTAACGTAATATAACCTAACCTAAGCCACCTACAGCCTCGCTGGTAATGTTTCACAGAATCCCGTTCGTGTCTTCCCGTACGTCTCGAATCTGGACAATATATACGTCTATAAAGTTATATATCCAAACCTAAGGCAACATAACATCTCGGATGTAGTATTTCACAACATTCCTGGCGGGTCGGCACCAATTCTCGGTGGGAACATTATATACGTCTATAACGGAATATAACCTAACATAACCCATCTAGCCCCTAGCTGGAAATGTTTTACAGAATCCCGGTCGTGTCGTCCCGCACGTCTCGGTGCGGACATGATATACGTCTATAACGTTATATATGCTAACCTAAGGGAACCTAACATCTCGGATATAGTATTTCACAACATTCCTGGCGGGTCGGCCCCTACTTCTCGGTGGGCACATTATATACGTCTGTATCATAATATAACCTAACCTAACCCATCTAGACCCTCGCTGGTAATGTTTTACAAAATCCCGGTCGCGTCGGCACGTACGTCTCGGTGCGGACATTATATACGTCTATAACGTTATATATCCTAACCTAAGGGAACCTAACATCTCGGATGTAGTATTTCACAACATTCCTGGCTGGTCGGCCCCACTTCTCGGTGGGAACATTATATACGTTTATAACGTAGTATAGCCTAACCTAACCCATCTATCCCCTCGCTTATAATGTTTTACAGTATCCCGGTCGTGTCGTCCCGTGCGTCTCGGTGCGGACATTATATACGTCTATAACGTTATATATCCTAACCAAAGGCAACTTAACATCTCGGATGTAGTATTTTCCAGCATTCCTGGCGGGTCGGACCCTACTTCTCGGTGGGCACATTATATACGTCTATATCGTAATATAACCTAACCTAACCTATCTAGACCGTCGCTGGTAATGTTTTACAAAATCCCGGTCGTGGCGGCCCGTACTTTTCCGTGGGGACATTATATACGTCTATAATTTTATATATCCTAACCTAAGGGAACCTAACATCTCGGATGTAGTATTTCACAACATTCCTGGCGGCTCGGCCCCTACTTCTCGGTGGGTACATTATATACGTCTATATCGTAATATAACCTAACCTAACCCATGTAGACCCTCGCTGGTAATGTTTTACAAAATCCCGGTAGTGTCGGCCCGTACTTCTCGGTGGGGACATTATTTACGTCTATAACGTTATATATCCTAACCTAAGGGAACCTAACATCTCGGATGTAGTATTTCACAACATTCCTGGCGGGGCGGCCGCTACTTCTCGGTGGGCACATTATATACGTCTATAACGTAATATAACCTAACCTAACCCATCTAGCCCCTCGCTTGTAATGTTTTACAGAATCCCGGTCGTGTCGTCCCGTACGTCTCGGTGCGGACATTATGTACGTCTATAACGTTATATATCCTAACCAAAGGCAACCTAACATCTCGAATGTAGTATTTCACAACATTCCTGGCGGGTCGGACCCTACTTCTCGGTGGGCACATTATATACGTCTATATCGTAATATAACCTAACCTAACCCATCTAGACCCTCGCTGGTAATGTTTTACAAAATCCCGGTCGTGGCGGCCCGTACTTTTCCGTGGGGACATTATATACGTCTATAATTTTATATATCCTAACCTAAGGGAACCTAACATCTCGGATGTAGTATTTTCCAACATTCCTGCCGGGTCGGCCCCTACTTCTCGGTGGGCACATTATCTACGTCTATATCGTAATATAACCTAACCTAACCCATCTAGACCCTCGCTGGTAATGTTTTACAGAATCCCGGTCGTGTCGTCTCGTACGTCTCGGTGCGGACATTATATACGACTATAACGTTATATATCCTAACCAAAGGCAACTTTACATCTCGGATGTAGTATTTTCCAACATTCCTGGCGGGTCGGACCCTACTTCTCGGTGGGCACATTATATACGTCTATATCGTAATATAACCTAAACTAACCCATCTAGACCCTCGCTGGTAATGTTTTACAAAATCCCGGTCATGTCGGCCCGTACTTTTCCGTGGGGACATTTTACACGTCTATAATTTTATATATCCTAACCTAAGGGAAGCTAACATCTCGGATGTAGTATTTTCCAACATTCCTGGCGGGTCGGACCCTACTTCTCGGTGGGCACATTATATACGTCTATATCGTAATATAACCTAACCTAACCCATCTAGACCCTCGCTGGTAATGTTTTACAAAATCCCGGTCGTGGCGGCCCGTACTGTTCCGTGGGGACATTATATACGTCTATAATTTTATATATCCTAACCTAAGGGGACCTAACATCTCGGATGTAGTATTTTCCAACATTCCTGGCGGGTCGGACCCTACTTCTCGGTGGGCACATTATATACGTCTATATCGTAATATAACCTAAACTAACCCATCTAGACCCTCGCTGGTAATGTTTTACAAAATCCCGGTCATGTCGGCCCGTACTTTTCCGTGGGGACATTTTACACGTCTATAATTTTATATATCCTAACCTAAGGGAAGCTAACATCTCGGATGTAGTATTTTCCAACATTCCTGGCGGGTCGGACCCTACTTCTCGGTGGGCACATTATATACGTCTATATCGTAATATAACCTAACCTAACCCATCTAGACCCTCGCTGGTAATGTTTTACAAAATCCCGGTCGTGGCGGCCCGTACTGTTCCGTGGGGACATTATATACGTCTATAATTTTTTATATCCTAACCTAAGGGGACCTAACATCTCGGATGTAGTATTTTCCAACATTCCTGCCGGGTCGGCCCCTACTTCTCGGTGGGCACATTATATACGTCTATATCGTAATATAACCTAACCTAACCCATCTAGACCCTCGCTGGTAATATTTTACAGAATCCCGGTCGTGTCGTCTCGTACGTCTCGGTGCGGACATTATATACGTCTATAACGTTATATATCCTAACCTAAGGGAACCTAACATCTCGGATGTAGTATTTCACAAGATTCCTGGCTGGTGGGCCCCACTTCTCGGTGGGAACATTATATACGTTTATAACGTAGTATAACCTAACCTAACCCATCTAGCCCCTCGCTTGTAATGTTTTTCAGAATCCCGGTCGTGTCGTCCCGTACGTCTCGGTGCGGACATTATATACGTCTATAACGTTATATATCCTAACCAAAGGCAACCTAACATCTCGAATGTATTATTTCACAACATTCCTGGCGGGTCGGACCCTACTTCTCGGTGGGCACATTATATACGTCTATATCGTAATATAACCTAACCTAACCCATCTAGACCCTCGCTGGTAATGTTTTACAAAATCCCGGTCGTGTCGGCCCATACTTCTCCGTGGGGACATTATATACGTCTATATCGTTATATATCCTAACCTAAGGCAACCTAACATCTCGGATGTAGTATTTTCCAACATTCCTGGCGGTGCGGCCGCTACTTCTCGGTGGGCACATTATATACGTCTATAACGTAACATAACCTAACCTAACCCATCTAGCCCCTAGCTGGGAATGTTTTACAGAATCCCGGTCGTGTCGTCCCGTACGTCTCGGTGCGGACATTATGTACGTCTATAACGTTATATATCGTAACCTAAGGCAACTTAACCTCTCGGATGTAGTATTTTCCAACATTCTTGGCGGGTCGGACCCTACTTCTCGGTGGGCGTATTATATACGTCTAAATCGTAATACAACCTAACCTAACCCATCTAATCCCTCGTTGTTAATGTTTTACAAAATCCCGGTCGCGTCGGCACGTACGTCTCGGTGCGGACATTATATACCTCTATAACGTTATATATCCTAACCTAAGGGAACCTAACATCTCGAATGTAGTATTTCACAACATTCCTGGCGGGTCGGCCCCACTTCTCGGTGGGAACATTATTTACGTCTATAACGGAATATAACCTAACATAACCCATCTAGCCCCTAGCTGGGAATGTTTTACAAAATCCCGGTCGTGTCGGCCCGTACTTCTCGGTGGGGACATTATTTACGTCTATAACGTTATATATCCTAACCTAAGGGAACCTAACATCTCGGATGTAGTATTTCACAACATTCCTGGCGGGTCGGCCCCTACTTCTCGGTGGGCACATTATATACGTCTATATCGTAATATAACATAACCTAACCCATCTAGACCCTCGCTGGTAATGTTTTACAAAGTCCCGGTCGTGTCGGCCCATACTTCTCCGTGGGGACATTATATACGTCTATATCGTTATATATCCTAACCTAAGGCAACCTAACATCTCGGATGTAGTATTTTCCAACATTCCTGGCGGGGCGGCCGCTACTTCTCGGTGGGCACATTATATACGTCTATAACGTAATATAACCTAACCTAACCCATCTAGCCCCTAGCTGGGAATGTTTTACAGAATCCCGGTCGTGTCGTCCCGTACGTCTCGGTGCGGACATTATGTACGTCTATAACGTTATATATCCTAACCTAAGGCAACTTAACCTCTCGGATGTAGTATTTTCCAACATTCTTGGCGGGTCGGACCCTACTTTTCGGTGGGCACATTATATACGTCTATATCGTAATATAACCTAAACTAACCCATCTAGACCCTCGCTGGTAATGTTTTACAAAATCCCGGTCATGTCGGCCCGTACTTTTCCGTGGGGACATTTTACACGTCTATAATTTTATATATCATAACCTAAGGGAAGCTATCATCTCGGATGTAGTATTTTCCAACATTCCTTGCGGGTCGGCCCCTACTTCTCGGTGGGCACATTATATACGTCTATATCGTAATATAACCTAACCTAACCCATCTAGACCCTCGCTGGTAATGTTTTACAAAATCCCGGTCGTGGCGGCCCGTACTGTTCCGTGGGTACATTATATACGTCTATAATTTTATATATCCTAACCTAAGGGGACCTAACATCTCGGATGTAGTATTTTCCAACATTCCTGCCGGGTCGGCCCCTACTTCTCGGTGGGCACATTATATACGTCTATATCGTAATATAACCTAACCTAACCCATCTAGACCCTCGCTGGTAATATTTTACAGAATCCCTGTCGTGTCGTCTCGTACGTCTCGGTGCGGACATTATATACGTCTATAACGTTATATATCCTAACCAAAGGCAACTTCACATCTCGGATGTAGTATTTCACAACATTCCTGGCTGGTGGGCCCCACTTCTCGGTGGGAACATTATATACGTTTATAACGTAGTATAACCTAACCTAACCCATCTAGCCCCTCGCTTGTAATGTTTTTCAGAATCCCGGTCGTGTCGTCCCGTACGTCTCGGTGCGGACATTATATACGTCTATAACGTTATATATCCTAACCAAAGGCAACCTAACATCTCGAATGTATTATTTCACAACATTCCTGGCGGGTCGGACCCTACTTCTCGGTGGGCACATTATATACGTCTATATCGTAATATAACCTAACCTAACCCATCTAGACCCTCGCTGGTAATGTTTTACAGAATCCCGGACGTGTCGTCTCGTACGTCTCGGTGCGGACATTATATACGTCTATAACGTTATATATCCTAACCTAAGGGAACCTAACATCTCGGATGTAGTATTTCACAACATTCCTGGCTGGTGGGCCCCACTTCTCGGTGGGAACATTATATACGTTTATAACGTAGTATAACCTAACCTAACCCATCTAGCCCCTCGCTTGTAATGTTTCACAGAATCCCGGTCGTGTCGTCCCGTACGTCTCGAATCCGGACATTATATACGTCTATAAAGTTATATATCCCAACCTAAGGCAACCTAACATCTCGGATGTAGTATTTCACAACACTCCTGGCGGGTCGGCACCATTTCTCGGTGGGAACATTATATACGTCTATAACGGAATATAACCTAACATAACCCATCTAGCCCCTAGCTGGGAATGTTTTACAAAATCCCGGTCGTGTCGGCCCGTACTTCTCGGTGGGGACATTATTTACGTCTATAATGTTATATATCCTAACCTAAGGGAACCTAACATCTCGGAAGTAGTATTTCACAACATTCCTGGCGGGTCGGCCCCTACTTCTCGGTGGGCACATTATATACGTCTATATCGTAATATAACATAACCTAACCCATCTAGACCCTCGCTGGTAATGTTTTACAAAATCCCGGTCGTGTCGGCCCATACTTCTCCGTGGGGACATTATATACGTCTATATCGTTATATATCCTAACCTAAGGCAACCTAACATCTCGGATGTAGTATTTTCCACCATTCCTGGCGGGGCGGCCGCTACTTCTCGGTGGGCACATTATATACGTCTATAACGTAATATAACCTAACCTAACCCATCTAGCCCCTAGCTGGGAATGTTTTACAGAATCCCGGTCGTGTCGTCCCGTACGTCTCGGTGCGGACATTATGTACGTCTATAACGTTATATATCCTAACCTAAGGCAACTTAACCTCTCGGATGTAATATTTTCCAACATTCTTGGCGGGTCGGACCCTACTTCTCGGTGGGCACATTATATACGTCTATATCGTAATATAACATAACCTAACCCATCTAGACCCTCGCTGGTAATGTTTTACAAAATCCCGGTCGTGTCGGCCCATACTTCTCCGTGGGGACATTATATACGTCTATATCGTTATATATCCTAACCTAAGGCAACCTAACATCTCGGATGTAGTATTTTCCAACATTCCTGGCGGGGCGGCCGCTACTTCTCGGTGGGCACATTATATACGTCTATAACGTAATATAACCTAACCTAACCCATCTAGCCCCTAGCTGGGAATGTTTTACAGAATCCCGGTCGTGTCGTCCCGTACGTCTCGGTGCGGACATTATGTACGTCTATAACGTTATATATCCTAACCTAAGGCAACTTAACCTCTCGGATTTAGTATTTTCCAACATTCTTGGCGGGTCGGACCCTACTTTTCGGTGGGCACATTATATACGTCTATATCGTAATATAACCTAAACTAACCCATCTAGACCCTCGCTGGTAATGTTTTACAAAATCCCAGTCATGTCGGCCCGTACTTTTCCGTGGGGACATTTTACACGTCTATAATTTTATATATCCTAACCTAAGGCAACCTAACATCTCGGATGTAGTATTTCACAACATTCCTGGCGGGTCGGCCCCACTTCTCGGTGGGAACATTATTTACGTCTATAACGGAATATAACCTAACATAACCCATCTAGCCCCTAGCTGGGAATGTTTTACAAAATCCCGGTCGTGTCGGCCCGTACTTCTCGGTGGGGACATTATTTACGTCTATAACGTTATATATCCTAACCTAAGGGAACCTAACATCTCGGATGTAGTATTTCACAACATTCCTGGCGGGTCGGCCCCTACTTCTCGGTGGGCACATTATATACGTCTATATCGTAATATAACATAACCTAACCCATCTAGACCCTCGCTGGTAATGTTTTACAAAATCCCAGTCATGTCGGCCCGTACTTTTCCGTGGGGACATTTTACACGTCTATATCGTTATATATCCTAACCTAAGGCAACCTAACATCTCGGATGTAGTATTTTCCAACATTCCTGGCGGGGCGGCCGCTACTTCTCGGTGAGCACATTATATACGTCTATAACGTAATATAACCTAACCTAACCCATCTAGCCCCTAGCTGGGAATGTTTTACAGAATCCCGGTCGTGTCGTCCCGTACGTCTCGGTGCGGACATTATGTGCGTCTATAACGTTATATATCCTAACCTAAGGCAACTTAACCTCTCGGATGTAGTATTTTCCAACATTCTTGGCGGGTCGGACCCTACTTTTCGGTGGGCACATTATATACGTCTATATCGTAATATAACCTAAACTAACCCATCTAGACCCTCGCTGGTAATGTTTTACAAAATCCCGGTCATGTCGGCCCGTACTTTTTCGTGGGGACATTTTACACGTCTATAATTTTATATATCCTAACCTAAGGGAAGCTAACATCTCGGATGTAGTATTTTCCAACATTCCTTGCGGGTCGGCCCCTACTTCACGGTGGGCACATTATATACGTCTATATCGTAATATAACCTAACCTAACCCATCTAGACCCTCGCTGGTAATGTTTTACAAAATCCCGGTCGTGGCGGCCCGTACTGTTCCGTGGGTACATTATATACGTCTATAATTTTATATATCCTAACCTAAGGGGACCTAACATCTCGGATGTAGTATTTTCCAACATTCCTGCCGGGTCGGCCCCTACTTCTCGGTGGGCACATTATATACGTCTATATCGTAATATAACCTAACCTAACCCATCTAGACCCTCGCTGGTAATATTTTACAGAATCCCTGTCGTGTCGTCTCGTACGTCTCGGTGCGGACATTATATACGTCTATAACGTTATATATCCTAACCAAAGGCAACTTCACATCTCGGATGTAGTATTTCACAACATTCCTGGCTGGTGGGCCCCACTTCTCGGTGGGAACATTATATACGTTTATAACGTAGTATAACCTAACCTAACCCATCTAGCCTCTCGCTTGTAATGTTTTTCAGAATCCCGGTCGTGTCGTCCCGTACGTCTCGGTGCGGACATTATATACGTCTATAACGTTATATATCCTAACCAAAGGCAACCTAACATCTCGAATGTATTATTTCACAACATTCCTGGCGGGTCGGACCCTACTTCTCGGTGGGCACATTATATACGTCTATATCGTAATATAACCTAACCTAACCCATCTAGACCCTCGCTGGTAATGTTTTACAGAATCCCGGACGTGTCGTCTCGTACGTCTCGGTGCGGACATTATATACGTCTATAACGTTATATATCCTAACCTAAGGGAACCTAACATCTCGGATGTAGTATTTCACAACATTCCTGGCTGGTGGGCCCCACTTCTCGGTGGGAACATTATATACGTTTATAACGTAGTATAACCTAACCTAACCCATCTAGCCCCTCGCTTGTAATGTTTCACAGAATCCCGGTCGTGTCGTCCCGTACGTCTCGAATCCGGACATTATATACGTCTATAAAGTTATATATCCCAACCTAAGGCAACCTAACATCTCGGATGTAGTATTTCACAACACTCCTGGCGGGTCGGCACCATTTCTCGGTGGAAACATTATATACGTCTATAACGGAATATAACCTAACATAACCCATCTAGCCCCTAGCTGGGAATGTTTTACAAAATCCCGGTCGTGTCGGCCCGTACTTCTCGGTGGGGACATTATTTACGTCTATAACGTTATATATCCTAACCTAAGGGAACCTAACATCTCGGATGTAGTATTTCACAACATTCCTGGCGGGTCGGCCCCTACTTCTCGGTGGGCACATTACATACGTCTATATCGTAATATAACATAACCTAACCCATCTAGACCCTCGCTGGTAATGTTTTACAAAATCCCGGTCGTGTCGGCCCATACTTCTCCGTGGGGACATTATATACGTCTATATCGTTATATATCCTAACCTAAGGCAACCTAACATCTCGGATGTAGTATTTTCCAACATTCCTGGCGGGGCGGCCGCTACTTCTCGGTGGGCACATTATATACGTCCATAACGTAATATAACCTAACCTAACCCATCTAGCCCCTAGCTGGGAATGTTTTACAGAATCCCGGTCGTGTCGTCCCGTACGTCTCGGTGCGGACATTATGTACGTCTATAACGTTATATATCCTAACCTAAGGCAACTTAACCTCTCGGATGTAGTATTTTCCAACATTCTTGGCGGGTCGGACCCTACTTTTCGGTGGGTACATTATATACGTCTATATCGTAATATAACCTAAACTAACCCATCTAGACCCTCGCTGGTAATGTTTTACAAAATCCCAGTCATGTCGGCCCGTACTTTTCCGTGGGGACATTTTACACGTCTATAATTTTATATATCCTAACCTAAGGCAACCTAACATCTCGGATGTAGTATTTCACAACATTCCTGGCGGGTCGGCCCCACTTCTCGGTGGGAACATTATTTACGTCTATAACGGAATATAACCTAACATAACCCATCTAGCCCCTAGCTGGGAATGTTTTACAAAATCCCGGTCGTGTCGGCCCGTACTTCTCGGTGGGGACATTATTTACGTCTATAACGTTATATATCCTAACCTAAGGGAACCTAACATCTCGGATGTAGTATTTCACAACATTCCTGGCGGGTCGGCCCCTACTTCTCGGTGGGCACATTATATACGTCTATATCGTAATATAACATAACCTAACCCATCTAGACCCTCGCTGGTAATGTTTTACAAAATCCGGGTCGTGTCGGCCCATACTTCTCCGTGGGGACATTATATACGTCTATATCGTTATATATCCTAACCTAAGGCAACCTAACATCTCGGATGTAGTATTTTCCAACATTCCTGGCGGGGCGGCCGCTACTTCTCGGTGAGCACATTATATACGTCTATAACGTAATATAACCTAACCTAACCCATCTAGCCCCTAGCTGGGAATGTTTTACAGAATCCCGGTCGTGTCGTCCCGTACGTCTCGGTGCGGACATTATGTGCGTCTATAACGTTATATATCCTAACCTAAGGCAACTTAACCTCTCGGATGTAGTATTTTCCAACATTCTTGGCGGGTCGGACCCTACTTTTCGGTGGGCACATTATATACGTCTATATCGTAATATAACCTAAACTAACCCATCTAGACCCTCGCTGGTAATGTTTTACAAAATCCCGGTCATGTCGGCCCGTACTTTTTCGTGGGGACATTTTACACGTCTATAATTTTATATATCCTAACCTAAGGGAAGCTAACATCTCGGATGTAGTATTTTCCAACATTCCTTGCGGGTCGGCCCCTACTTCACGGTGGGCACATTATATACGTCTATATCGTAATATAACCTAACCTAACCCATCTAGACCCTCGCTGGTAATGTTTTACAAAATCCCGGTCGTGGCGGCCCGTACTGTTCCGTGGGTACATTATATACGTCTATAATTTTATATATCCTAACCTAAGGGGACCTAACATCTCGGATGTAGTATTTTCCAACATTCCTGCCGGGTCGTCCCCTACTTCTCGGTGGGCACATTATATACGTCTATATCGTAATATAACCTAACCTAACCCATCTAGACCCTGGCTGGTAATATTTTACAGAATCCCGGTCGTGTCGTTTCGTACGTCTCGGTGCGGACATTATATACGTCTATAACGTTATATAACCTAACCAAAGGCAACGTCACATCTCGGATGTAGTATTCTCCAACATTCCTGACGGGTCGGACCCTACTTCTCGGTGGGCACATTATATACGTCTGTAACGTAATATAACCTAACCTAAGCCACCTACAGCCTCGCTGGTAATGTTTCACAGAATCCCGTTCGTGGCTTCCCGTACGTCTCGAATCCGGACATTATATACGTCTATAAAGTTATATATCCTAACCTAAGGCAACGTAACATCTCGGATGTAGTATTTCACAACACTCCTGGCGGGTCGGCACCATTTCTCGGTGGGAACATTATATACGTCTATAACGGAAGATAACCTAACATAACCCATCTAGCCACTAGCTGGGAATGTTTTACAAAATCCCGGTCGTGTCGGCCCGTACTTCTCGGTGGGGACATTATTTACGTCTATAACGTTATATATCCTAACCTAAGGGAACCTAACATCTCGGATGTAGTATTTCACAACATTCCTGGCGGGTCGGCCCCTACTTCTCGGTGGTCACATTAAATACGTCTATATCGTAATATAACATAACGTAACCCATCTAGACCCTCGCTGGCAATGTTTTACAAAATCCCGGTCGTGTCGGCCCATACTTCTCCGTGGGGACATTATATACGTCTACATCTTTATATATCCTAACCTAAGGCAACCTAACATCTCGGATGTAGTATTTTCCAACATTCCTGGCGGGGCGGCCGCTACTTCTCGGTGGGCACATTATATGCGTCTATAACGTAATATAACCTAACCTAACCCATCTAGCCCCTAGCTGGGAATGTTTTACAGAATCCCGGTCGTGTCGTCCCGTACGTCTCGGTGCGGACATTATGTACGTCTATAACGTTATATATCCCAACCTAAGGCAACTTAACCTCTCGGATGTAGTATTTTCCAACATTCTTGGCGGGTCGGACCCTACTTCTCGGTGGGCGCATTATATACGTCTACATCGTAATACAACCTAACCTAACCCATCTAATCCCTCGTTGTTAATGTTTTACAAAATCCCGGTCGCGTCGGCACGTACGTCTCGGTGCGGACATTATATACCTCTATAACGTTATATATCCTAACCTAAGGGAACCTAACATCTCGAATGTAGTATTTCACAACATTCCTGGCGGGTCGGCCCCACTTCTCGGTGGGAATCTTATTTACGTCTATAACGTGATATAACCTAACCTAACCAATCTAGACCCTCGCTGGTAATGTTTTACAAAATCCCGGTCGTGTCGGCCCGTACTTCTCGGTGGGGACATTATTTACGTCTATAACCTTATATATCCTAACCTAAGGGAACCTAACATCTCGGATGTAGTATTTCACAACATTCCTGGCGGGTCGGCCCCTACTTCACGGTGGGCACATTATATACGTCTATATCGTAATATAACATAACCTAACCCATCTAGACCCTCGCTGGTAATGTTTTACAAAATCCCGGTCGTGTCGGCCCATACTTCTCCGTGGGGACATTATATACGTCTATATCGTTATATATCCTAACCTAAGGCAACCTAACATCTCGGATGTAGTATTTTCCAACATTCCTGGCGGGGCGGCCGCTACTTCTCGGTGGGCACATTATATACGTCTATAACGTAATATAACCTAACCTAACCCATCTAGCCCCTAGCTGGGAATGTTTTACAGAATCCCGGTCGTGTCGTCCCGTACGTCTCGGTGCGGGCATTATGTACGTCTATAACGTTATATATCCTAACCTAAGGCAACTTAACCTCTCGGATGTAGTATTTTCCAACATTCTTGGCGGGTCGGACCCTACTTCTCGGTGGGCGCATTATATACGTCTACATCGTAATACAACCTAACCTAACCCATCTAATCCCTCGTTGTTAATGTTTTACAAAATCCCGGTCGCGTCGGCACGTACGTCTCGGTGCGGACATTATATACCTCTATAACGTTATATATCCTAACCTAAGGGAACCTAACATCTCGAATGTAGTATTTCACAACATTCCTGGCGGGTCGGCCCCACTTCTCGGTGGGAACCTTATTTACGTCTATAACGTGATATAACCTAACCTAACCAATCTAGACCCTCGCTGGTAATGTTTTACAAAATCCCGGTCGTGTCGGCCCGTACTTCTCGGTGGGGACATGATTTACGTCTATAACCTTATATATCCTAACCTAAGGGAACCTAACATCTCGGATGTAGTATTTCACAACATTCCTGGCGGGTCGGCCCCTACTTCACGGTGGGCACATTATATACGTCTATATCGTAATATAACATAACCTAACCCATCTAGACCCTCGCTGGTAATGTTTTACAAAATCCCGGTCGTGTCGGCCCATACTTCTCCGTGGGGACATTATATACGTCTATATCGTTATATATCCTAACCTAAGGCAACCTAACATCTCGGATGTAGTATTTTCCAACATTCCTGGCGGGGCGGCCGCTACTTCTCGGTGGGCACATTATATACGTCTATAACGTAATATAACCTAACCTAACCCATCTAGCCCCTAGCTGGGAATGTTTTACAGAATCCCGGTCGTGTCGTCCCGTACGTCTCGGTGCGGGCATTATGTACGTCTATAACGTTATATATCCTAACCTAAGGCAACTTAACCTCTCGGATGTAGTATTTTCCAACATTCTTGGCGGGTCGGACCCTACTTCTCGGTGGGCGTATTATATACGTCTAAATCGTAATACAACCTAACCTAACCCATCTAATCCCTCGTTGTTAATGTTTTACAAAATCCCGGTCGCGTCGGCACGTACGTCTCGGTGCGGACATTATATACCTCTATAACGTTATATATCCTAACCTAAGGGAACCTAACATCTCGAATGTAGTATTTCAGAACATTCCTGGCGGGTCGGCCCCACTTCTCGGTGGGAACATTATTTACGTCTATAACGGAATATAACCTAACATAACCCATCTAGCCCCTAGCTGGGAATGTTTTACAAAATCCCGGTCGTGTCGGCCCGTACTTCTCGGTGGGGACATTATTTACGTCTATAACGTTATATATCCTAACCTAAGGGAACCTAACATCTCGGATGTAGTATTTCACAACATTCCTGGCGGGTCGGCCCCTACTTCTCGGTGGGCACATTATATACGTCTATATCGTAACATAACATAACCTAACCCATCTAGAACCTCGCTGGTAATGTTTTACAAAATCCCGGTCGTGTCGGCCCATACTTCTCCGTGGGGACATTATATACGTCTATATCGTTATATATCCTAACCTAAGGCAACCTAACATCTCGGATGTAGTATTTTCCAACATTCCTGGCGGGGCGGCCGCTACTTCTCGGTGGGCACATTATATACGTCTATAACGTAATATAACCTAACCTAACCCATCTAGCCCCTAGCTGGGAATGTTTTACAGAATCCCGGTCGTGTCGTCCCGTACGTCTCGGTGCGGACATTATGTACGTCTATAACGTTATACATCCTAACCTAAGGCAACTTAACCTCTCGGATGTAGTATTTTCCAACATTCTTGGCGGGTCGGACCCTACTTTTCGGTGGGCACATTATATACGTCTATATCGTAATATAACCTAAACTAACCCATCTAGACCCTCGCTGGTAATGTTTTACAAAATCCCGGTCATGTCGGCCCGTACTTTTCCGTGGGGACATTTTACACGTCTATAATTTTATATATCCTAACCTAAGGGAAGCTAACATCTCGGATGTAGTATTTTCCAACATTCCTTGCGGGTCGGCCCCTACTTCTCGGTGGGCACATTATATACGTCTATATCGTAATATAACCTAACCTAACCCATCTAGACCCTCGCTGGTAATGTTTTACAAAATCCCGGTCGTGGCGGCCCGTACTGTTCCGTGGGTACATTATATACGTCTATAATTTTATATATCCTAACCTAAGGGGACCTAACATCTCGGATGTAGTATTTTCCAACATTCCTGCCGGGTCGGCCCCTACTTCTCGGTGGGCACATTATATACGTGTATATCGTAATATAACCTAACCTAACCCATCTAGACCCTCGCTGGTAATATTTTACAGAATCCCTGTCGTGTCGTCTCGTACGTCTCGGTGCGGATATTATATACGTCCATAACGTTATATATCCTAACCAAAGGCAACTTCACATCTCGGATGTAGTATTTCACAACATTCCTGGCTGGTGGGCCCCACTTCTCGGTGGGAACATTATATACGTTTATAACGTAGTATAACCTAACCTAACCCATCTAGCCCCTCGCTTGTAATGTTTTTCAGAATCCCGGTCGTGTCGTCCCGTACGTCTCGGTGCGGACATTATATACATCTATAACGTTATATATCCTAACCAAAGGCAACCTAACATCTCGAATGTATTATTTCACAACATTCCTGGCGGGTCGGACCCTACTTCTCGGTGGGCACAATATATACGTCTATATCGTAATATAACCTAACCTAACCCATCTAGACCCTCGCTGGTAATGTTTTACAAAATCCCGGTCGTGTCGGCCCATTCTTCTCCGTGGGGACATTATATACGTCTATATCGTTATATATCCTTACCTAAGGCAACCTAACATCTCGGATGTAGTATTTTCCAACATTCCTGGCGGGGCGGCCGCTACTTCTCGGTGGGCACATTATATACGTCTATAACGTAATATAACCTAACCTAACCCATCTAGCCCCTAGCTGGGAATGTTTTACAGAATCCCGGTCGTGTCGTCCCGTACGTCTCGGTGCGGACATTATGTACGTCTATAACGTTATATATCCTAACCTAAGGCAACTTAACCTCTCGGATGTAGTATTTTCCAACATTCTTGGCGGGTCGGACCCTACTTCTCGGTGGGCACATTATTTACGTCTATAACGTAATATAACCTAACCTAACCAATCTAGACCCTCGCTGGTAATGTTTTACAAAATCCCGGTCGTGTCGGCCCGTACTTCTCTGTGGGGACATTATTTACGTCTATAACGTTATATATCCTAACCTAAGGGAACCTAACATCTCGGATGTAGTATTTCACAACATTCCTGGCTGGTGGGCCCCACTTCTCGGTGGGAACATTATATACGTTTATAACGTAGTATAACCTAACCTAACCCATCTAGCCCCTCGCTTGTAATGTTTTTCAGAATCCCGGTCGTGCCGTCCCGTACGTCTCGGTGCGGACATTATATACGTCTATAACGTTATATATCCTAACCAAAGGCAACCTAACATCTCGAATGTAGTATTTCACAACATTCCTGGCGGGTCGGACCCTACTTCTCGGTGGGCACAATATATACGTCTATATCGTAATATAACCTAACCTAACCCGTTCTAGACCCTCGCTGGTAATGTTTTACAAAATCCCGGTCGTGGCGGCCCGTACTTTTCCGTGGGGACATTATATACGTCTATAATTTTATATATCCTAACCTAAGGGAACCTAACATCTCGGATGGAGTATTTTCCAACATTCCTGCCGGGTCGGCCCCTACTTCTCGATGGGCACATTATCTACGTCTATATCGTAATATAACCTAACCTAACCCATCTAGTCCCTCGCTGGTAATGTTTTACAGAATCCCGGTCGTGTCGTCTCGTACGTCTCGGTGCAGACATTATATACGTCTATAACGTTATATATCCTAACCAAAGGCATCTTAACATCTCGGATGTAGTATTTTCCAACATTCCTGGCGGGTCGGACCCTACTTCTCGGTGGGCACATTATATACGTCTATATCGTAATATAACCTAAACTAACCCATCTAGACCCTCGCTGGTAATGTTTTACAAAATCCCGGTCATGTCGGCCCGTACTTTTCCGTGGGGACATTTTACACGTCTATAATTTTATATATCCTAACCTAAGGGAAGCTAACATCTCGGATGTAGTATTTTCCAACATTCCTGGCGGGTCGGCCCCTACTTCTCGGTGGGCACATTATATACGTCTATATCGTAATATAAAATAACCTAACCCATCTAGACCCTCGCTGGTAATGTTTTACAAAATCCCGGTCGTGTCGGCCCATTCTTCTCCGTGGGGACATTATATACGTCCATATCGTTATATATCCTTACCTAAGGCAACCTAACATCTCGGATGTAGTATTTTCCAACATTCCTGGCGGGGCGGCCGCTACTTCTCGGTGGGCACATTATATACGTCTATAACGTAGTATAACCTAACCTAACCCATCTAGCCCCTAGCTGGGAATGTTTTACAGAATCCCGGTCGTGTCGTCCAGTACGTCTCGGTGCGGACATTATGTACGTCTATAACGTTATATATCCTAACCTAAGGCAACTTAACCTCTCGGATGTAGTATTTTCCAACATTCTTGGCGGGTCGGACCCTACTTCTCGGTGGGCACATTATATACGTTTACATCGTAATACAACCTAACCTAACCCATCTAATCCCTCGTTGTTAATGTTTTACAAAATCCCGGTCGCGTCGGCACGTACGTCTCGGTGCGGACATTATATACCTCTATAACGTTATATATCCTAACCTAAGGGAACCTAACATCTCGAATGTAGTATTTCACAACATTCCTGGCGGGTCGGCCCCTACTTCTCGGTGGGCACATTATATACGACTATATCGTAATATAACATAACCTAACCCATCTAGACCGTCGCTGGTAATGTTTTACAAAATCCAGGTCGTGGAGGCCCGTACTTTTCCGTGGGTACATTATATACGTCTATAATTTTATATATCCTAACCTAAGGGAACCTAACATCTCGGATGTAGTATTTTCCAACATTCCTGCCGGGTCGGCCCCTACTTCTCGGTGGGCACATTCTCTACGTCTATATCGTAACATAACCTAACCTAACCCATCTAGCCCCTAGCTGGGAATGTTTTACAGAATCCCGGTCGTGTCGTCCCGTACGTCTCGGTGCGGACATTATATACCTCTATAACGTTATATATCCTAACCTAAGGGAACCTAACATCTCGAATGTAGTATTTCACAACATTCCTGGCGGGTCGGCCCCACTTCTCGGTGGGAACATTATTTACGTCTATAACGGAATATAACCTAACATAACCCATCTAGCCCCTAGCTGGGAATGTTTTACAAAATCCCGGTCGTGTCGGCCCGTACTTCTCGGTGGGGAAATTATTTACCTCTATAACGTTATATATCCTAACCTAAGGGAACCTAACATCTCGGATGTAGTATTTCACAACATTCCTGGCGGGTCGGCCCCTACTTCTCGGTGGGCACATTATATACGTCTATATCGTAATATAACATAACCTAACCCATCTAGACCCTCGCTGGTAATGTTTTACAAAATCCCGGTCATGTCGGCCCGTACTTTTCCGTGGGGACATTTTACACGTCTATAATTTTATATATCCTAACCTAAGGGAAACTAACATCTCGGATGTATTATTTTCCAACATTCTTGGCGGGTCGGACCCTACTTCTCGGTGGGCACAATATATACGTCTATATCGTAATATAACCTAACCTAACCCATCTAGACCCTCGCTGGTAATGTTTTACAAAATCCCGGTCGTGGCGGCCCGTACTTTTCCGTGGGGACATTATATACGTCTATAATTTTATATATCCTAACCTAAGGGAACCTAGCATCTCGGATGTAGTATTTTCCAACATTCCTGGCGGGTCGGACCCTACTTCTCGGTGGGCACATTATATACGTCTATATCGTAATATAACCTAAACTAACCCATCTAGACCCTCGCTGGTAATGTTTTACAAAATCCCGGTCATGTCGGCCCGTACTTTTCCGTGGGGACATTTTACACGTCTATAATTTTATATATCCTAACCTAAGGGAAGCTAACATCTCGGATGTAGTATTTTCCAACATTCCTGGCGGGTCGGCCCCTACTTCTCGGTGGGCACATTATATACGTCTGTAACGTAATATAACCTAACCTAAGCCACCTACAGCCTCGCTGGTAATGTTTCACAGAATCCCGTTCGTGTCTTCCCGTACGTCTCGAATCTGGACAATATATACGTCTATAAAGTTATATATCCAAACCTAAGGCAACATAACATCTCGGATGTAGTATTTCACAACATTCCTGGCGGGTCGGCACCAATTCTCGGTGGGAACATTATATACGTCTATAACGGAATATAACCTAACATAACCCATCTAGCCCCTAGCTGGAAATGTTTTACAGAATCCCGGTCGTGTCGTCCCGCACGTCTCGGTGCGGACATGATATACGTCTATAACGTTATATATGCTAACCTAAGGGAACCTAACATCTCGGATATAGTATTTCACAACATTCCTGGCGGGTCGGCCCCTACTTCTCGGTGGGCACATTATATACGTCTGTATCATAATATAACCTAACCTAACCCATCTAGACCCTCGCTGGTAATGTTTTACAAAATCCCGGTCGCGTCGGCACGTACGTCTCGGTGCGGACATTATATACGTCTATAACGTTATATATCCTAACCTAAGGGAACCTAACATCTCGGATGTAGTATTTCACAACATTCCTGGCTGGTCGGCCCCACTTCTCGGTGGGAACATTATATACGTTTATAACGTAGTATAGCCTAACCTAACCCATCTATCCCCTCGCTTATAATGTTTTACAGTATCCCGGTCGTGTCGTCCCGTGCGTCTCGGTGCGGACATTATATACGTCTATAACGTTATATATCCTAACCAAAGGCAACTTAACATCTCGGATGTAGTATTTTCCAGCATTCCTGGCGGGTCGGACCCTACTTCTCGGTGGGCACATTATATACGTCTATATCGTAATATAACCTAACCTAACCTATCTAGACCGTCGCTGGTAATGTTTTACAAAATCCCGGTCGTGGCGGCCCGTACTTTTCCGTGGGGACATTATATACGTCTATAATTTTATATATCCTAACCTAAGGGAACCTAACATCTCGGATGTAGTATTTCACAACATTCCTGGCGGCTCGGCCCCTACTTCTCGGTGGGTACATTATATACGTCTATATCGTAATATAACCTAACCTAACCCATGTAGACCCTCGCTGGTAATGTTTTACAAAATCCCGGTAGTGTCGGCCCGTACTTCTCGGTGGGGACATTATTTACGTCTATAACGTTATATATCCTAACCTAAGGGAACCTAACATCTCGGATGTAGTATTTCACAACATTCCTGGCGGGGCGGCCGCTACTTCTCGGTGGGCACATTATATACGTCTATAACGTAATATAACCTAACCTAACCCATCTAGCCCCTCGCTTGTAATGTTTTACAGAATCCCGGTCGTGTCGTCCCGTACGTCTCGGTGCGGACATTATGTACGTCTATAACGTTATATATCCTAACCAAAGGCAACCTAACATCTCGAATGTAGTATTTCACAACATTCCTGGCGGGTCGGACCCTACTTCTCGGTGGGCACATTATATACGTCTATATCGTAATATAACCTAACCTAACCCATCTAGACCCTCGCTGGTAATGTTTTACAAAATCCCGGTCGTGGCGGCCCGTACTTTTCCGTGGGGACATTATATACGTCTATAATTTTATATATCCTAACCTAAGGGAACCTAACATCTCGGATGTAGTATTTTCCAACATTCCTGCCGGGTCGGCCCCTACTTCTCGGTGGGCACATTATCTACGTCTATATCGTAATATAACCTAACCTAACCCATCTAGACCCTCGCTGGTAATGTTTTACAGAATCCCGGTCGTGTCGTCTCGTACGTCTCGGTGCGGACATTATATACGACTATAACGTTATATATCCTAACCAAAGGCAACTTTACATCTCGGATGTAGTATTTTCCAACATTCCTGGCGGGTCGGACCCTACTTCTCGGTGGGCACATTATATACGTCTATATCGTAATATAACCTAAACTAACCCATCTAGACCCTCGCTGGTAATGTTTTACAAAATCCCGGTCATGTCGGCCCGTACTTTTCCGTGGGGACATTTTACACGTCTATAATTTTATATATCCTAACCTAAGGGAAGCTAACATCTCGGATGTAGTATTTTCCAACATTCCTGGCGGGTCGGACCCTACTTCTCGGTGGGCACATTATATACGTCTATATCGTAATATAACCTAACCTAACCCATCTAGACCCTCGCTGGTAATGTTTTACAAAATCCCGGTCGTGGCGGCCCGTACTGTTCCGTGGGGACATTATATACGTCTATAATTTTATATATCCTAACCTAAGGGGACCTAACATCTCGGATGTAGTATTTTCCAACATTCCTGGCGGGTCGGACCCTACTTCTCGGTGGGCACATTATATACGTCTATATCGTAATATAACCTAAACTAACCCATCTAGACCCTCGCTGGTAATGTTTTACAAAATCCCGGTCATGTCGGCCCGTACTTTTCCGTGGGGACATTTTACACGTCTATAATTTTATATATCCTAACCTAAGGGAAGCTAACATCTCGGATGTAGTATTTTCCAACATTCCTGGCGGGTCGGACCCTACTTCTCGGTGGGCACATTATATACGTCTATATCGTAATATAACCTAACCTAACCCATCTAGACCCTCGCTGGTAATGTTTTACAAAATCCCGGTCGTGGCGGCCCGTACTGTTCCGTGGGGACATTATATACGTCTATAATTTTTTATATCCTAACCTAAGGGGACCTAACATCTCGGATGTAGTATTTTCCAACATTCCTGCCGGGTCGGCCCCTACTTCTCGGTGGGCACATTATATACGTCTATATCGTAATATAACCTAACCTAACCCATCTAGACCCTCGCTGGTAATATTTTACAGAATCCCGGTCGTGTCGTCTCGTACGTCTCGGTGCGGACATTATATACGTCTATAACGTTATATATCCTAACCTAAGGGAACCTAACATCTCGGATGTAGTATTTCACAAGATTCCTGGCTGGTGGGCCCCACTTCTCGGTGGGAACATTATATACGTTTATAACGTAGTATAACCTAACCTAACCCATCTAGCCCCTCGCTTGTAATGTTTTTCAGAATCCCGGTCGTGTCGTCCCGTACGTCTCGGTGCGGACATTATATACGTCTATAACGTTATATATCCTAACCAAAGGCAACCTAACATCTCGAATGTATTATTTCACAACATTCCTGGCGGGTCGGACCCTACTTCTCGGTGGGCACATTATATACGTCTATATCGTAATATAACCTAACCTAACCCATCTAGACCCTCGCTGGTAATGTTTTACAAAATCCCGGTCGTGTCGGCCCATACTTCTCCGTGGGGACATTATATACGTCTATATCGTTATATATCCTAACCTAAGGCAACCTAACATCTCGGATGTAGTATTTTCCAACATTCCTGGCGGTGCGGCCGCTACTTCTCGGTGGGCACATTATATACGTCTATAACGTAACATAACCTAACCTAACCCATCTAGCCCCTAGCTGGGAATGTTTTACAGAATCCCGGTCGTGTCGTCCCGTACGTCTCGGTGCGGACATTATGTACGTCTATAACGTTATATATCGTAACCTAAGGCAACTTAACCTCTCGGATGTAGTATTTTCCAACATTCTTGGCGGGTCGGACCCTACTTCTCGGTGGGCGTATTATATACGTCTAAATCGTAATACAACCTAACCTAACCCATCTAATCCCTCGTTGTTAATGTTTTACAAAATCCCGGTCGCGTCGGCACGTACGTCTCGGTGCGGACATTATATACCTCTATAACGTTATATATCCTAACCTAAGGGAACCTAACATCTCGAATGTAGTATTTCACAACATTCCTGGCGGGTCGGCCCCACTTCTCGGTGGGAACATTATTTACGTCTATAACGGAATATAACCTAACATAACCCATCTAGCCCCTAGCTGGGAATGTTTTACAAAATCCCGGTCGTGTCGGCCCGTACTTCTCGGTGGGGACATTATTTACGTCTATAACGTTATATATCCTAACCTAAGGGAACCTAACATCTCGGATGTAGTATTTCACAACATTCCTGGCGGGTCGGCCCCTACTTCTCGGTGGGCACATTATATACGTCTATATCGTAATATAACATAACCTAACCCATCTAGACCCTCGCTGGTAATGTTTTACAAAATCCCGGTCGTGTCGGCCCATACTTCTCCGTGGGGACATTATATACGTCTATATCGTTATATATCCTAACCTAAGGCAACCTAACATCTCGGATGTAGTATTTTCCAACATTCCTGGCGGGGCGGCCGCTACTTCTCGGTGGGCACATTATATACGTCTATAACGTAATATAACCTAACCTAACCCATCTAGCCCCTAGCTGGGAATGTTTTACAGAATCCCGGTCGTGTCGTCCCGTACGTCTCGGTGCGGACATTATGTACGTCTATAACGTTATATATCCTAACCTAAGGCAACTTAACCTCTCGGATGTAGTATTTTCCAACATTCTTGGCGGGTCGGACCCTACTTTTCGGTGGGCACATTATATACGTCTATATCGTAATATAACCTAAACTAACCCATCTAGACCCTCGCTGGTAATGTTTTACAAAATCCCGGTCATGTCGGCCCGTACTTTTCCGTGGGGACATTTTACACGTCTATAATTTTATATATCATAACCTAAGGGAAGCTATCATCTCGGATGTAGTATTTTCCAACATTCCTTGCGGGTCGGCCCCTACTTCTCGGTGGGCACATTATATACGTCTATATCGTAATATAACCTAACCTAACCCATCTAGACCCTCGCTGGTAATGTTTTACAAAATCCCGGTCGTGGCGGCCCGTACTGTTCCGTGGGTACATTATATACGTCTATAATTTTATATATCCTAACCTAAGGGGACCTAACATCTCGGATGTAGTATTTTCCAACATTCCTGCCGGGTCGGCCCCTACTTCTCGGTGGGCACATTATATACGTCTATATCGTAATATAACCTAACCTAACCCATCTAGACCCTCGCTGGTAATATTTTACAGAATCCCTGTCGTGTCGTCTCGTACGTCTCGGTGCGGACATTATATACGTCTATAACGTTATATATCCTAACCAAAGGCAACTTCACATCTCGGATGTAGTATTTCACAACATTCCTGGCTGGTGGGCCCCACTTCTCGGTGGGAACATTATATACGTTTATAACGTAGTATAACCTAACCTAACCCATCTAGCCCCTCGCTTGTAATGTTTTTCAGAATCCCGGTCGTGTCGTCCCGTACGTCTCGGTGCGGACATTATATACGTCTATAACGTTATATATCCTAACCAAAGGCAACCTAACATCTCGAATGTATTATTTCACAACATTCCTGGCGGGTCGGACCCTACTTCTCGGTGGGCACATTATATACGTCTATATCGTAATATAACCTAACCTAACCCATCTAGACCCTCGCTGGTAATGTTTTACAGAATCCCGGACGTGTCGTCTCGTACGTCTCGGTGCGGACATTATATACGTCTATAACGTTATATATCCTAACCTAAGGGAACCTAACATCTCGGATGTAGTATTTCACAACATTCCTGGCTGGTGGGCCCCACTTCTCGGTGGGAACATTATATACGTTTATAACGTAGTATAACCTAACCTAACCCATCTAGCCCCTCGCTTGTAATGTTTCACAGAATCCCGGTCGTGTCGTCCCGTACGTCTCGAATCCGGACATTATATACGTCTATAAAGTTATATATCCCAACCTAAGGCAACCTAACATCTCGGATGTAGTATTTCACAACACTCCTGGCGGGTCGGCACCATTTCTCGGTGGGAACATTATATACGTCTATAACGGAATATAACCTAACATAACCCATCTAGCCCCTAGCTGGGAATGTTTTACAAAATCCCGGTCGTGTCGGCCCGTACTTCTCGGTGGGGACATTATTTACGTCTATAATGTTATATATCCTAACCTAAGGGAACCTAACATCTCGGAAGTAGTATTTCACAACATTCCTGGCGGGTCGGCCCCTACTTCTCGGTGGGCACATTATATACGTCTATATCGTAATATAACATAACCTAACCCATCTAGACCCTCGCTGGTAATGTTTTACAAAATCCCGGTCGTGTCGGCCCATACTTCTCCGTGGGGACATTATATACGTCTATATCGTTATATATCCTAACCTAAGGCAACCTAACATCTCGGATGTAGTATTTTCCACCATTCCTGGCGGGGCGGCCGCTACTTCTCGGTGGGCACATTATATACGTCTATAACGTAATATAACCTAACCTAACCCATCTAGCCCCTAGCTGGGAATGTTTTACAGAATCCCGGTCGTGTCGTCCCGTACGTCTCGGTGCGGACATTATGTACGTCTATAACGTTATATATCCTAACCTAAGGCAACTTAACCTCTCGGATGTAATATTTTCCAACATTCTTGGCGGGTCGGACCCTACTTCTCGGTGGGCACATTATATACGTCTATATCGTAATATAACATAACCTAACCCATCTAGACCCTCGCTGGTAATGTTTTACAAAATCCCGGTCGTGTCGGCCCATACTTCTCCGTGGGGACATTATATACGTCTATATCGTTATATATCCTAACCTAAGGCAACCTAACATCTCGGATGTAGTATTTTCCAACATTCCTGGCGGGGCGGCCGCTACTTCTCGGTGGGCACATTATATACGTCTATAACGTAATATAACCTAACCTAACCCATCTAGCCCCTAGCTGGGAATGTTTTACAGAATCCCGGTCGTGTCGTCCCGTACGTCTCGGTGCGGACATTATGTACGTCTATAACGTTATATATCCTAACCTAAGGCAACTTAACCTCTCGGATTTAGTATTTTCCAACATTCTTGGCGGGTCGGACCCTACTTTTCGGTGGGCACATTATATACGTCTATATCGTAATATAACCTAAACTAACCCATCTAGACCCTCGCTGGTAATGTTTTACAAAATCCCAGTCATGTCGGCCCGTACTTTTCCGTGGGGACATTTTACACGTCTATAATTTTATATATCCTAACCTAAGGCAACCTAACATCTCGGATGTAGTATTTCACAACATTCCTGGCGGGTCGGCCCCACTTCTCGGTGGGAACATTATTTACGTCTATAACGGAATATAACCTAACATAACCCATCTAGCCCCTAGCTGGGAATGTTTTACAAAATCCCGGTCGTGTCGGCCCGTACTTCTCGGTGGGGACATTATTTACGTCTATAACGTTATATATCCTAACCTAAGGGAACCTAACATCTCGGATGTAGTATTTCACAACATTCCTGGCGGGTCGGCCCCTACTTCTCGGTGGGCACATTATATACGTCTATATCGTAATATAACATAACCTAACCCATCTAGACCCTCGCTGGTAATGTTTTACAAAATCCCAGTCATGTCGGCCCGTACTTTTCCGTGGGGACATTTTACACGTCTATATCGTTATATATCCTAACCTAAGGCAACCTAACATCTCGGATGTAGTATTTTCCAACATTCCTGGCGGGGCGGCCGCTACTTCTCGGTGAGCACATTATATACGTCTATAACGTAATATAACCTAACCTAACCCATCTAGCCCCTAGCTGGGAATGTTTTACAGAATCCCGGTCGTGTCGTCCCGTACGTCTCGGTGCGGACATTATGTGCGTCTATAACGTTATATATCCTAACCTAAGGCAACTTAACCTCTCGGATGTAGTATTTTCCAACATTCTTGGCGGGTCGGACCCTACTTTTCGGTGGGCACATTATATACGTCTATATCGTAATATAACCTAAACTAACCCATCTAGACCCTCGCTGGTAATGTTTTACAAAATCCCGGTCATGTCGGCCCGTACTTTTTCGTGGGGACATTTTACACGTCTATAATTTTATATATCCTAACCTAAGGGAAGCTAACATCTCGGATGTAGTATTTTCCAACATTCCTTGCGGGTCGGCCCCTACTTCACGGTGGGCACATTATATACGTCTATATCGTAATATAACCTAACCTAACCCATCTAGACCCTCGCTGGTAATGTTTTACAAAATCCCGGTCGTGGCGGCCCGTACTGTTCCGTGGGTACATTATATACGTCTATAATTTTATATATCCTAACCTAAGGGGACCTAACATCTCGGATGTAGTATTTTCCAACATTCCTGCCGGGTCGGCCCCTACTTCTCGGTGGGCACATTATATACGTCTATATCGTAATATAACCTAACCTAACCCATCTAGACCCTCGCTGGTAATATTTTACAGAATCCCTGTCGTGTCGTCTCGTACGTCTCGGTGCGGACATTATATACGTCTATAACGTTATATATCCTAACCAAAGGCAACTTCACATCTCGGATGTAGTATTTCACAACATTCCTGGCTGGTGGGCCCCACTTCTCGGTGGGAACATTATATACGTTTATAACGTAGTATAACCTAACCTAACCCATCTAGCCTCTCGCTTGTAATGTTTTTCAGAATCCCGGTCGTGTCGTCCCGTACGTCTCGGTGCGGACATTATATACGTCTATAACGTTATATATCCTAACCAAAGGCAACCTAACATCTCGAATGTATTATTTCACAACATTCCTGGCGGGTCGGACCCTACTTCTCGGTGGGCACATTATATACGTCTATATCGTAATATAACCTAACCTAACCCATCTAGACCCTCGCTGGTAATGTTTTACAGAATCCCGGACGTGTCGTCTCGTACGTCTCGGTGCGGACATTATATACGTCTATAACGTTATATATCCTAACCTAAGGGAACCTAACATCTCGGATGTAGTATTTCACAACATTCCTGGCTGGTGGGCCCCACTTCTCGGTGGGAACATTATATACGTTTATAACGTAGTATAACCTAACCTAACCCATCTAGCCCCTCGCTTGTAATGTTTCACAGAATCCCGGTCGTGTCGTCCCGTACGTCTCGAATCCGGACATTATATACGTCTATAAAGTTATATATCCCAACCTAAGGCAACCTAACATCTCGGATGTAGTATTTCACAACACTCCTGGCGGGTCGGCACCATTTCTCGGTGGAAACATTATATACGTCTATAACGGAATATAACCTAACATAACCCATCTAGCCCCTAGCTGGGAATGTTTTACAAAATCCCGGTCGTGTCGGCCCGTACTTCTCGGTGGGGACATTATTTACGTCTATAACGTTATATATCCTAACCTAAGGGAACCTAACATCTCGGATGTAGTATTTCACAACATTCCTGGCGGGTCGGCCCCTACTTCTCGGTGGGCACATTACATACGTCTATATCGTAATATAACATAACCTAACCCATCTAGACCCTCGCTGGTAATGTTTTACAAAATCCCGGTCGTGTCGGCCCATACTTCTCCGTGGGGACATTATATACGTCTATATCGTTATATATCCTAACCTAAGGCAACCTAACATCTCGGATGTAGTATTTTCCAACATTCCTGGCGGGGCGGCCGCTACTTCTCGGTGGGCACATTATATACGTCCATAACGTAATATAACCTAACCTAACCCATCTAGCCCCTAGCTGGGAATGTTTTACAGAATCCCGGTCGTGTCGTCCCGTACGTCTCGGTGCGGACATTATGTACGTCTATAACGTTATATATCCTAACCTAAGGCAACTTAACCTCTCGGATGTAGTATTTTCCAACATTCTTGGCGGGTCGGACCCTACTTTTCGGTGGGTACATTATATACGTCTATATCGTAATATAACCTAAACTAACCCATCTAGACCCTCGCTGGTAATGTTTTACAAAATCCCAGTCATGTCGGCCCGTACTTTTCCGTGGGGACATTTTACACGTCTATAATTTTATATATCCTAACCTAAGGCAACCTAACATCTCGGATGTAGTATTTCACAACATTCCTGGCGGGTCGGCCCCACTTCTCGGTGGGAACATTATTTACGTCTATAACGGAATATAACCTAACATAACCCATCTAGCCCCTAGCTGGGAATGTTTTACAAAATCCCGGTCGTGTCGGCCCGTACTTCTCGGTGGGGACATTATTTACGTCTATAACGTTATATATCCTAACCTAAGGGAACCTAACATCTCGGATGTAGTATTTCACAACATTCCTGGCGGGTCGGCCCCTACTTCTCGGTGGGCACATTATATACGTCTATATCGTAATATAACATAACCTAACCCATCTAGACCCTCGCTGGTAATGTTTTACAAAATCCGGGTCGTGTCGGCCCATACTTCTCCGTGGGGACATTATATACGTCTATATCGTTATATATCCTAACCTAAGGCAACCTAACATCTCGGATGTAGTATTTTCCAACATTCCTGGCGGGGCGGCCGCTACTTCTCGGTGAGCACATTATATACGTCTATAACGTAATATAACCTAACCTAACCCATCTAGCCCCTAGCTGGGAATGTTTTACAGAATCCCGGTCGTGTCGTCCCGTACGTCTCGGTGCGGACATTATGTGCGTCTATAACGTTATATATCCTAACCTAAGGCAACTTAACCTCTCGGATGTAGTATTTTCCAACATTCTTGGCGGGTCGGACCCTACTTTTCGGTGGGCACATTATATACGTCTATATCGTAATATAACCTAAACTAACCCATCTAGACCCTCGCTGGTAATGTTTTACAAAATCCCGGTCATGTCGGCCCGTACTTTTTCGTGGGGACATTTTACACGTCTATAATTTTATATATCCTAACCTAAGGGAAGCTAACATCTCGGATGTAGTATTTTCCAACATTCCTTGCGGGTCGGCCCCTACTTCACGGTGGGCACATTATATACGTCTATATCGTAATATAACCTAACCTAACCCATCTAGACCCTCGCTGGTAATGTTTTACAAAATCCCGGTCGTGGCGGCCCGTACTGTTCCGTGGGTACATTATATACGTCTATAATTTTATATATCCTAACCTAAGGGGACCTAACATCTCGGATGTAGTATTTTCCAACATTCCTGCCGGGTCGTCCCCTACTTCTCGGTGGGCACATTATATACGTCTATATCGTAATATAACCTAACCTAACCCATCTAGACCCTGGCTGGTAATATTTTACAGAATCCCGGTCGTGTCGTTTCGTACGTCTCGGTGCGGACATTATATACGTCTATAACGTTATATAACCTAACCAAAGGCAACGTCACATCTCGGATGTAGTATTCTCCAACATTCCTGACGGGTCGGACCCTACTTCTCGGTGGGCACATTATATACGTCTGTAACGTAATATAACCTAACCTAAGCCACCTACAGCCTCGCTGGTAATGTTTCACAGAATCCCGTTCGTGGCTTCCCGTACGTCTCGAATCCGGACATTATATACGTCTATAAAGTTATATATCCTAACCTAAGGCAACGTAACATCTCGGATGTAGTATTTCACAACACTCCTGGCGGGTCGGCACCATTTCTCGGTGGGAACATTATATACGTCTATAACGGAAGATAACCTAACATAACCCATCTAGCCACTAGCTGGGAATGTTTTACAAAATCCCGGTCGTGTCGGCCCGTACTTCTCGGTGGGGACATTATTTACGTCTATAACGTTATATATCCTAACCTAAGGGAACCTAACATCTCGGATGTAGTATTTCACAACATTCCTGGCGGGTCGGCCCCTACTTCTCGGTGGTCACATTAAATACGTCTATATCGTAATATAACATAACGTAACCCATCTAGACCCTCGCTGGCAATGTTTTACAAAATCCCGGTCGTGTCGGCCCATACTTCTCCGTGGGGACATTATATACGTCTACATCTTTATATATCCTAACCTAAGGCAACCTAACATCTCGGATGTAGTATTTTCCAACATTCCTGGCGGGGCGGCCGCTACTTCTCGGTGGGCACATTATATGCGTCTATAACGTAATATAACCTAACCTAACCCATCTAGCCCCTAGCTGGGAATGTTTTACAGAATCCCGGTCGTGTCGTCCCGTACGTCTCGGTGCGGACATTATGTACGTCTATAACGTTATATATCCCAACCTAAGGCAACTTAACCTCTCGGATGTAGTATTTTCCAACATTCTTGGCGGGTCGGACCCTACTTCTCGGTGGGCGCATTATATACGTCTACATCGTAATACAACCTAACCTAACCCATCTAATCCCTCGTTGTTAATGTTTTACAAAATCCCGGTCGCGTCGGCACGTACGTCTCGGTGCGGACATTATATACCTCTATAACGTTATATATCCTAACCTAAGGGAACCTAACATCTCGAATGTAGTATTTCACAACATTCCTGGCGGGTCGGCCCCACTTCTCGGTGGGAATCTTATTTACGTCTATAACGTGATATAACCTAACCTAACCAATCTAGACCCTCGCTGGTAATGTTTTACAAAATCCCGGTCGTGTCGGCCCGTACTTCTCGGTGGGGACATTATTTACGTCTATAACCTTATATATCCTAACCTAAGGGAACCTAACATCTCGGATGTAGTATTTCACAACATTCCTGGCGGGTCGGCCCCTACTTCACGGTGGGCACATTATATACGTCTATATCGTAATATAACATAACCTAACCCATCTAGACCCTCGCTGGTAATGTTTTACAAAATCCCGGTCGTGTCGGCCCATACTTCTCCGTGGGGACATTATATACGTCTATATCGTTATATATCCTAACCTAAGGCAACCTAACATCTCGGATGTAGTATTTTCCAACATTCCTGGCGGGGCGGCCGCTACTTCTCGGTGGGCACATTATATACGTCTATAACGTAATATAACCTAACCTAACCCATCTAGCCCCTAGCTGGGAATGTTTTACAGAATCCCGGTCGTGTCGTCCCGTACGTCTCGGTGCGGGCATTATGTACGTCTATAACGTTATATATCCTAACCTAAGGCAACTTAACCTCTCGGATGTAGTATTTTCCAACATTCTTGGCGGGTCGGACCCTACTTCTCGGTGGGCGCATTATATACGTCTACATCGTAATACAACCTAACCTAACCCATCTAATCCCTCGTTGTTAATGTTTTACAAAATCCCGGTCGCGTCGGCACGTACGTCTCGGTGCGGACATTATATACCTCTATAACGTTATATATCCTAACCTAAGGGAACCTAACATCTCGAATGTAGTATTTCACAACATTCCTGGCGGGTCGGCCCCACTTCTCGGTGGGAACCTTATTTACGTCTATAACGTGATATAACCTAACCTAACCAATCTAGACCCTCGCTGGTAATGTTTTACAAAATCCCGGTCGTGTCGGCCCGTACTTCTCGGTGGGGACATGATTTACGTCTATAACCTTATATATCCTAACCTAAGGGAACCTAACATCTCGGATGTAGTATTTCACAACATTCCTGGCGGGTCGGCCCCTACTTCACGGTGGGCACATTATATACGTCTATATCGTAATATAACATAACCTAACCCATCTAGACCCTCGCTGGTAATGTTTTACAAAATCCCGGTCGTGTCGGCCCATACTTCTCCGTGGGGACATTATATACGTCTATATCGTTATATATCCTAACCTAAGGCAACCTAACATCTCGGATGTAGTATTTTCCAACATTCCTGGCGGGGCGGCCGCTACTTCTCGGTGGGCACATTATATACGTCTATAACGTAATATAACCTAACCTAACCCATCTAGCCCCTAGCTGGGAATGTTTTACAGAATCCCGGTCGTGTCGTCCCGTACGTCTCGGTGCGGGCATTATGTACGTCTATAACGTTATATATCCTAACCTAAGGCAACTTAACCTCTCGGATGTAGTATTTTCCAACATTCTTGGCGGGTCGGACCCTACTTCTCGGTGGGCGTATTATATACGTCTAAATCGTAATACAACCTAACCTAACCCATCTAATCCCTCGTTGTTAATGTTTTACAAAATCCCGGTCGCGTCGGCACGTACGTCTCGGTGCGGACATTATATACCTCTATAACGTTATATATCCTAACCTAAGGGAACCTAACATCTCGAATGTAGTATTTCAGAACATTCCTGGCGGGTCGGCCCCACTTCTCGGTGGGAACATTATTTACGTCTATAACGGAATATAACCTAACATAACCCATCTAGCCCCTAGCTGGGAATGTTTTACAAAATCCCGGTCGTGTCGGCCCGTACTTCTCGGTGGGGACATTATTTACGTCTATAACGTTATATATCCTAACCTAAGGGAACCTAACATCTCGGATGTAGTATTTCACAACATTCCTGGCGGGTCGGCCCCTACTTCTCGGTGGGCACATTATATACGTCTATATCGTAACATAACATAACCTAACCCATCTAGAACCTCGCTGGTAATGTTTTACAAAATCCCGGTCGTGTCGGCCCATACTTCTCCGTGGGGACATTATATACGTCTATATCGTTATATATCCTAACCTAAGGCAACCTAACATCTCGGATGTAGTATTTTCCAACATTCCTGGCGGGGCGGCCGCTACTTCTCGGTGGGCACATTATATACGTCTATAACGTAATATAACCTAACCTAACCCATCTAGCCCCTAGCTGGGAATGTTTTACAGAATCCCGGTCGTGTCGTCCCGTACGTCTCGGTGCGGACATTATGTACGTCTATAACGTTATACATCCTAACCTAAGGCAACTTAACCTCTCGGATGTAGTATTTTCCAACATTCTTGGCGGGTCGGACCCTACTTTTCGGTGGGCACATTATATACGTCTATATCGTAATATAACCTAAACTAACCCATCTAGACCCTCGCTGGTAATGTTTTACAAAATCCCGGTCATGTCGGCCCGTACTTTTCCGTGGGGACATTTTACACGTCTATAATTTTATATATCCTAACCTAAGGGAAGCTAACATCTCGGATGTAGTATTTTCCAACATTCCTTGCGGGTCGGCCCCTACTTCTCGGTGGGCACATTATATACGTCTATATCGTAATATAACCTAACCTAACCCATCTAGACCCTCGCTGGTAATGTTTTACAAAATCCCGGTCGTGGCGGCCCGTACTGTTCCGTGGGTACATTATATACGTCTATAATTTTATATATCCTAACCTAAGGGGACCTAACATCTCGGATGTAGTATTTTCCAACATTCCTGCCGGGTCGGCCCCTACTTCTCGGTGGGCACATTATATACGTGTATATCGTAATATAACCTAACCTAACCCATCTAGACCCTCGCTGGTAATATTTTACAGAATCCCTGTCGTGTCGTCTCGTACGTCTCGGTGCGGATATTATATACGTCCATAACGTTATATATCCTAACCAAAGGCAACTTCACATCTCGGATGTAGTATTTCACAACATTCCTGGCTGGTGGGCCCCACTTCTCGGTGGGAACATTATATACGTTTATAACGTAGTATAACCTAACCTAACCCATCTAGCCCCTCGCTTGTAATGTTTTTCAGAATCCCGGTCGTGTCGTCCCGTACGTCTCGGTGCGGACATTATATACATCTATAACGTTATATATCCTAACCAAAGGCAACCTAACATCTCGAATGTATTATTTCACAACATTCCTGGCGGGTCGGACCCTACTTCTCGGTGGGCACAATATATACGTCTATATCGTAATATAACCTAACCTAACCCATCTAGACCCTCGCTGGTAATGTTTTACAAAATCCCGGTCGTGTCGGCCCATTCTTCTCCGTGGGGACATTATATACGTCTATATCGTTATATATCCTTACCTAAGGCAACCTAACATCTCGGATGTAGTATTTTCCAACATTCCTGGCGGGGCGGCCGCTACTTCTCGGTGGGCACATTATATACGTCTATAACGTAATATAACCTAACCTAACCCATCTAGCCCCTAGCTGGGAATGTTTTACAGAATCCCGGTCGTGTCGTCCCGTACGTCTCGGTGCGGACATTATGTACGTCTATAACGTTATATATCCTAACCTAAGGCAACTTAACCTCTCGGATGTAGTATTTTCCAACATTCTTGGCGGGTCGGACCCTACTTCTCGGTGGGCACATTATTTACGTCTATAACGTAATATAACCTAACCTAACCAATCTAGACCCTCGCTGGTAATGTTTTACAAAATCCCGGTCGTGTCGGCCCGTACTTCTCTGTGGGGACATTATTTACGTCTATAACGTTATATATCCTAACCTAAGGGAACCTAACATCTCGGATGTAGTATTTCACAACATTCCTGGCTGGTGGGCCCCACTTCTCGGTGGGAACATTATATACGTTTATAACGTAGTATAACCTAACCTAACCCATCTAGCCCCTCGCTTGTAATGTTTTTCAGAATCCCGGTCGTGCCGTCCCGTACGTCTCGGTGCGGACATTATATACGTCTATAACGTTATATATCCTAACCAAAGGCAACCTAACATCTCGAATGTAGTATTTCACAACATTCCTGGCGGGTCGGACCCTACTTCTCGGTGGGCACAATATATACGTCTATATCGTAATATAACCTAACCTAACCCGTTCTAGACCCTCGCTGGTAATGTTTTACAAAATCCCGGTCGTGGCGGCCCGTACTTTTCCGTGGGGACATTATATACGTCTATAATTTTATATATCCTAACCTAAGGGAACCTAACATCTCGGATGGAGTATTTTCCAACATTCCTGCCGGGTCGGCCCCTACTTCTCGATGGGCACATTATCTACGTCTATATCGTAATATAACCTAACCTAACCCATCTAGTCCCTCGCTGGTAATGTTTTACAGAATCCCGGTCGTGTCGTCTCGTACGTCTCGGTGCAGACATTATATACGTCTATAACGTTATATATCCTAACCAAAGGCATCTTAACATCTCGGATGTAGTATTTTCCAACATTCCTGGCGGGTCGGACCCTACTTCTCGGTGGGCACATTATATACGTCTATATCGTAATATAACCTAAACTAACCCATCTAGACCCTCGCTGGTAATGTTTTACAAAATCCCGGTCATGTCGGCCCGTACTTTTCCGTGGGGACATTTTACACGTCTATAATTTTATATATCCTAACCTAAGGGAAGCTAACATCTCGGATGTAGTATTTTCCAACATTCCTGGCGGGTCGGCCCCTACTTCTCGGTGGGCACATTATATACGTCTATATCGTAATATAAAATAACCTAACCCATCTAGACCCTCGCTGGTAATGTTTTACAAAATCCCGGTCGTGTCGGCCCATTCTTCTCCGTGGGGACATTATATACGTCCATATCGTTATATATCCTTACCTAAGGCAACCTAACATCTCGGATGTAGTATTTTCCAACATTCCTGGCGGGGCGGCCGCTACTTCTCGGTGGGCACATTATATACGTCTATAACGTAGTATAACCTAACCTAACCCATCTAGCCCCTAGCTGGGAATGTTTTACAGAATCCCGGTCGTGTCGTCCAGTACGTCTCGGTGCGGACATTATGTACGTCTATAACGTTATATATCCTAACCTAAGGCAACTTAACCTCTCGGATGTAGTATTTTCCAACATTCTTGGCGGGTCGGACCCTACTTCTCGGTGGGCACATTATATACGTTTACATCGTAATACAACCTAACCTAACCCATCTAATCCCTCGTTGTTAATGTTTTACAAAATCCCGGTCGCGTCGGCACGTACGTCTCGGTGCGGACATTATATACCTCTATAACGTTATATATCCTAACCTAAGGGAACCTAACATCTCGAATGTAGTATTTCACAACATTCCTGGCGGGTCGGCCCCTACTTCTCGGTGGGCACATTATATACGACTATATCGTAATATAACATAACCTAACCCATCTAGACCGTCGCTGGTAATGTTTTACAAAATCCAGGTCGTGGAGGCCCGTACTTTTCCGTGGGTACATTATATACGTCTATAATTTTATATATCCTAACCTAAGGGAACCTAACATCTCGGATGTAGTATTTTCCAACATTCCTGCCGGGTCGGCCCCTACTTCTCGGTGGGCACATTCTCTACGTCTATATCGTAATATAACCTAACCTAACCCATCTAGACCCTCGCTGGTAATGTTTTACAGAATCCCGGTCGTGTCGTCTCGTACGTCTCGGTGCGCACATTATATACGTCTATAACGTTATATATCCTAACCAAAGGCAACCTAACATCTCGAATGTAGTATTTCACAACATTCCTGGCGGGTCGGACCCTACTTCTCGGTGGGCACAATATATACGTCTATATCGTAATATAACCTAACCTAACCCGTTCTAGACCCTCGCTGGTAATGTTTTACAAAATCCCGGTCGTGGCGGCCCGTACTTTTCCGTGGGGACATTATATACGTCTATAATTTTATATATCCTATCCTAAGGGAACCTAACATCTCGGATGTAGTATTTTCCAACATTCCTGCCGGGTCGGCCCCTTCTTCTCGATGGGCACATTATCTACGTCTATATCGTAATATAACCTAACCTAACCCATCTAGACCCTCGCTGGTAATGTTTTACAGAATCCCGGTCGTGTCGTCTCGTACGTCTCGGTGCAGACATTATATACGTCTATAACGTTATATATCCTAACCAAAGGCAACTTAACATCTCGGATGTAGTATTTTCCAACATTCCTGGCGGGTCGGACCCTACTTCTCGGTGGGCACATTATATACGTCTATAACGTAATATAACCTAAACTAACCCATCTAGACCCTCGCTGGTAATGTTTTACAAAATCCCGGCCATGTCGGCCAGTACTTTTCCGTGGGGACATTTTACACGTCTATAACTTTATATATCCTAACCTAAGGGAAGCTAACATCTCGGATGTAGTATTTTCCAACATTCCTGGCGGGTCGGCCCCTACTTCTCGGTGGGCACATTATATACGTCTATATCGTAATATAACATAACCTAACCCATCTAGACCCTCGCTGGTAATGTTTTACAAAATCCCGGTCGTGTCGGCCCATACTTCTCCGTGGGGACATTATATACGTCTATATCGTTATATATCCTAACCTAAGGCAACCTAACATCTCGGATGTACTATTTTCCAACATTCCTGGTGGGGCGGCCGCTACTTCTCGGTGGGCACATTATATACGTCTATAACGTAATATAAACTAACCTAACCCATCTAGCCCCTAGCTGGGAATGTTTTACAGAATCCCGGTCGTGTCGTCCCGTACGTCTCGGTGCGGACATTATGTACGTCTATAACGTTATATATCCTAACCTAAGGCAACTTAACCTCTCGGATGTAGTATTTTCCAACATTCTTGGCGGGTCGGACCCTACTTCTCGGTGGGCACATTATATACGTCTACATCGTAATACAACCTAACCTAACCCATCTAATCCCTCGTTGTTAATGTTTTACAAAATCCCGGTCGCGTCGGCACGTACGTCTCGGTGCGGACATTATATTACTCTATAACGTTATATATCCTAACCTAAGGGAACCTAACATCTCGAATGTAGTATTTCACAACATTCCTGGCGTGTCGGCCCCACTTCTCGGTGGGAACATTATTTACGTCTATAACGTAATATAACCTAACCTAACCAATCTAGACCCTCGCTGGTAATGTTTTACAAAATCCCGGTCGTGTCGGCCCGTACTTCTCTGTGGGGACATTATTTACGTCTATAACGTTATATATCCTAACCTAAGGGAACCTAACATCTCGAATGTAGTATTTCACAACATTCCTGGCTGGTGGGCCCCACTTCTCGGTGGGAACATTATATACGTTTATAACGTAGTATAACCTAACCTAACCCATCTAGCCCCTCGCTTGTAATGTTTTTCAGAATCCCGGTCGTGCCGTCCCGTACGTCTCGGTGCGGACATTATATACGTCTATAACGTTATATATCCTAACCAAAGGCAACCTAACATCTCGAATGTAGTATTTCACAACATTCCTGGCGGGTCGGACCCTACTTCTCGGTGGGCACAATATATACGTCTATATCGTAATATAACCTAACCTAACCCGTTCTAGACCCTCGCTGGTAATGTTTTACAAAATCCCGGTCGTGGCGGCCCGTACTTTTCCGTGGGGACATTATATACGTCTATAATTTTATATATCCTAACCTAAGGGAACCTAACATCTCGGATGGAGTATTTTCCAACATTCCTGCCGGGTCGGCCCCTACTTCTCGATGGGCACATTATCTACGTATATATCGTAATATAACCTAACCTAACCCATCTAGTCCCTCGCCGGTAATGTTTTACAGAATCCCGGTCGTGTCGTCTCGTACGTCTCGGTGCAGACATTATATACGTCTATAACGTTATATATCCTAACCAAAGGCATCTTAACATCTCGGATGTAGTATTTTCCAACATTCCTGGCGGGTCGGACCCTACTTCTCGGTGGGCACATTATATACGTCTATATCGTAATATAACCTAAACTAACCCATCTAGACCCTCGCTGGTAATGTTTTACAAAATCCCGGTCATGTCGGCCCGTACTTTTCCGTGGGGACATTTTACACGTCTATAATTTTATATATCCTAACCTAAGGGAAGCTAACATCTCGGATGTAGTATTTTCCAACATTCCTGGCGGGTCGGCCCCTACTTCTCGGTGGGCACATTATATACGTCTATATCGTAATATAAAATAACCTAACCCATCTAGACCCTCGCTGGTAATGTTTTACAAAATCCCGGTCGTGTCGGCCCATTCTTCTCCGTGGGGACATTATATACGTCTATATCGTTATATATCCTTACCTAAGGCAACCTAACATCTCGGATGTAGTATTTTCCAACATTCCTGGCGGGGCGGCCGCTACTTCTCGGTGGGCACATTATATACGTCTATAACGTAGTATAACCTAACCTAACCCATCTAGCCCCTAGCTGGGAATGTTTTGCAGAATCCCGGTCGTGTCGTCCCGTACGTCTCGGTTGCGGACATTATGTACGTCTATAACGTTATATATCCTAACCTAAGGCAACTTAACCTCTCGGATGTAGTATTTTCCAACATTCTTGGCGGGTCGGACCCTACTTCTCGGTGGGCACATTATATACGTCTACATCGTAATACAACCTAACCTAACCCATCTAATCCCTCGTTGTTAATGTTTTACAAAATCCCGGTCGCGTCGGCACGTACGTCTCGGTGCGGACATTATATACCTCTATAACGTTATATATCCTAACCTAAGGGAACCTAACATCTCGAATGTAGTATTTCACAACATTCCTGGCGGGTCGGCCCCTACTTCTCGGTGGGCACATTATATACGACTATATCGTAATATAACATAACCTAACCCATCTAGACCGTCGCTGGTAATGTTTTACAAAATCCAGGTCGTGGAGGCCCGTACTTTTCCGTGGGTACATTATATACGTCTATAATTTTATATATCCTAACCTAAGGGAACCTAACATCTCGGATGTAGTATTTTCCAACATTCCTGCCGGGTCGGCCCCTACTTCTCGGTGGGCACATTATCTACGTCTATATCGTAATATAACCTAACCTAACCCATCTAGACCCTCGCTGGTAATGTTTTACAGAATCCCGGTCGTGTCGTCTCGTACGTCTCGGTGCGCACATTATATACGTCTATAACGTTATATATCCTAACCAAAGGCAACCTAACATCTCGAATGTAGTATTTCACAACATTCCTGGCGGGTCGGACCCTACTTCTCGGTGGGCACAATATATACGTCTATATCGTAATATAACCTAACCTAACCCGTTCTAGACCCTCGCTGGTAATGTTTTACAAAATCCCGGTCGTGGCGGCCCGTACTTTTCCGTGGGGACATTATATACGTCTATAATTTTATATATCCTATCCTAAGGGAAGCTAACATCTCGGATGTAGTATTTTCCAACATTCCTGCCGGGTCGGCCCCTTCTTCTCGATGGGCACATTATCTACGTCTATATCGTAATATAACCTAACCTAACCCATCTAGACCCTCGCTGGTAATGTTTTACAGAATCCCGGTCGTGTCGTCTCGTACGTCTCGGTGCAGACATTATATACGTCTATAACGTTATATATCCTAACCAAAGGCAACTTAACATCTCGGATGTAGTATTTTCCAACATTCCTGGCGGGTCGGACCCTACTTCTCGGTGGGCACATTATATACGTCTATAACGTAATATAACCTAAACTAACCCATCTAGACCCTCGCTGGTAATGTTTTACAAAATCCCGGCCATGTCGGCCAGTACTTTTCCGTGGGGACATTTTACACGTCTATAACTTTATATATCCTAACCTAAGGGAAGCTAACATCTCGGATGTAGTATTTTCCAACATTCCTGGCGGGTCGGCCCCTACTTCTCGGTGGGCACATTATATACGTCTATAACGTAATATAAACTAACCTAACCCATCTAGCCCCTAGCTGGGAATGTTTTACAGAATCCCGGTCGTGTCGTCCCGTACGTCTCGGTGCGGACATTATGTACGTCTATAACGTTATATATCCTAACCTAAGGCAACTTAACCTCTCGGATGTAGTATTTTCCAACATTCTTGGCGGGTCGGACCCTACTTCTCGGTGGGCACATTATATACGTCTACATCGTAATACAACCTAACCTAACCCATCTAATCCCTCGTTGTTAATGTTTTACAAAATCCCGGTCGCGTCGGCACGTACGTCTCGGTGCGGACATTATATTACTCTATAACGTTATATATCCTAACCTAAGGGAACCTAACATCTCGAATGTAGTATTTCACAACATTCCTGGCGGGTCGGCCCCACTTCTCGGTGGGAACATTATTTACGTCTATAACGTAATATAACCTAACCTAACCAATCTAGACCCTCGCTGGTAATGTTTTACAAAATCCCGGTCGTGTCGGCCCGTACTTCTCTGTGGGGACATTATTTACGTCTATAACGTTATATATCCTAACCTAAGGGAACCTAACATCTCGAATGTAGTATTTCACAACATTCCTGGCTGGTGGGCCCCACTTCTCGGTGGGAACATTATATACGTTTATAACGTAGTATAACCTAACCTAACCCATCTAGACCCTCGCTTGTAATGTTTTTCGGAATCCCGGTCGTGCCGTACCGTACGTCTCGGTGCGGACATTATATACGTCTATAACGTTATATATCCTAACCAAAGGCAACCTAACATCTCGAATGTAGTATTTCACAACATTCCTGGCGGGTCGGACCCTACTTCTCGGTGGGCACAATATATACGTCTATATCGTAATATAACCTAACCTAACCCATCTAGACCCTCGCTGGTAATGTTTTACAATATCCCGGTCGTGGCGGCCCGTACTTTTCCGTGGGGACAATATATACGTCTATAATTTTATATATCCTAACCTAAGGGAAGCTAACATCTCGGATGTAGTATTTTCCAACATTCCTGCCGGGTCGGCCCCTACTTCTCGCTGGGCACATTATATACGTCTGTAACGTAATATAACCTAACCTAAGCCACCTACAGCCTCGCTGGTAATGTTTCACAGAATCCCGTTCGTGTCTTCCCGTACGTCTCGAATCCGGACAATATATACGTCTATAAAGTTATATATCCTAACCTAAGGCAACCTAACATCTCGGATGTAGTATTTCACAACATTCCTGGCGGGTCGGCAACAATTCTCGGTGGGAACATTATATACGTCTATAACGTAATATAACCTATCCTAACCCATCTAGCCCCTAGCTGGGAATGTTTTACAGAATCCCGGTCGTGTCGTCCCGTACGTCTCGGTGCGGGCATTATGTACGTCTATAACGTTATATATCCTAACCTAAGGCCACTTAACCTCTCGGATGTAGTATTTTCCAACATTCTTGGCGGGTCGGACCCTACTTCTCGGTGGGCACATTATATACGTCTACATCGTAATACAACCTAACCTAACCCATCTAATCCCTCGTTGTTAATGTTTTACAAAATCCCGGTCGCGTCGGCACGTACGTCTCGGTGCGGTCATTATATACCTCTATAACGTTATATATCCTAACCTAAGGGAACCTAACATCTCGAATGTGGTATTTCACAACATTCCTGGCGGGTCGGCCCCTACTTCTCGGTGGGCACATTATCTACGTCTATAACGTAATATAACCTAACCTAACCAATCTAGACCCTCGCTGGTAATGTTTTACAAAATCCCTGTCGTGTCGGCCCGTACTTCTCTGTGGGGACATTATTTACGTCTATAACGTTATATATCCTAACCTAAGGCCACTTAACCTCTCGGATGTAGTATTTTCCAACATTCTTGGCGGGTCGGACCCTACTTCTCGGTGGGCACATTATATACGTCTACATCGTAATACAACCTAACCTAACCCATCTAATCCCTCGTTGTTAATGTTTTACAAAATCCCGGTCGCGTCGGCACGTACGTCTCGGTGCGGTCATTATATACCTCTATAACGTTATATATCCTAACCTAAGGGAACCTAACATCTCGAATGTGGTATTTCACAACATTCCTGGCGGGTCGGCCCCTACTTCTCGGTGGGCACATTATCTACGTCTATATCGTAATATAACCTAACCTAACCCATCTAGACCCTCGTTGGCAATGTTTTACAAAATCCCGGTCGTGTCGGCCCGCACTTCTCTGTGGGGACATTATTTACGTCTATAACGTTATATATCCTAACCTAAGGGAACCTAACATCTCGGATGTAGTATTTCACAACATTCCTGGCTGGTGGGCCCCACTTCTCGGTGGGAACATTATATACGTTTATAACGTAGTATAACCTAACCTAACCCATCTAGCCCCTCGCTTGTAATGTTTTTCAGAATCCCGGTCGTGCCGTCCCGTACGTCTCGGTGCGGACATTATATACGTCTATAACGTTATATATCCTAACCAAAGGCAACCTAACATCTCGAATGTAGTATTTCACAACATTCCTGGCGGGTCGGACCCTACTTCTCGGTGGGCACAATATATACGTCTATATCGTAATATAACCTAACCTAACCCGTCTAGACCCTCGCTGGTAATGTTTTACAGAATCCAGGTCGTGGCGGCCCGTACTTTTCCGTGGGTACATTATATACGTCTATAATTTTATATATCCTAACCTAAGGGAACCTAACATCTCGGATGTAGTATTTTCCAACATTCCTGCCGGGTCGGCCCCTACTTCTCGGTGGGCACATTATCTACGTCTATATCGTAATATAACCTAACCTAACCCATCTAGACCCTCGCTGGTAATGTTTTACAGAATCCCGGTCGTGTCGTCTCGTACGTCTCGGTGCGGACATTATATACGTCTATAACGTTATATATCCTAACCAAAGGCAACTTAACATCTCGGATGTAGTATTTTCCAACATTCCTGGCGGGTCGGACCCTACTTCTCGGTGGGCACATTATATACGTCTATATCGTAATATAACCTAAACTAACCCATCTAGACCCTCGCTGGTAATGTTTTACAAAATCCCGGTCATGTCGGCCCGTACTTTTCCGTGGGGACATTTTACACGTCTATAATTTTATATATCCTAACCTAAGGGAAGCTAACATCTCGGATGTAGTATTTTCCAACATTCCTGGCGGGTCGGCCCCTACTTCTCGGTGGGCACATTATATACGTCTATATCGTAATATAACATAACCTAACCCATCTAGACCCTCGCTGGTAATGTTTTACAAAATCCCGGTCGTGTCGGCCCATTCTTCTCCGTGGGGACATTATATACGTCTATATCGTTATATATCCTTACCTAAGGCAACCTAACATCTCGGATGTAGTATTTTCCAACATTCCTGGCGGGGCGGCCGCTACTTCTCGGTGGGCACATTATATACGTCTATAACGTAATATAACCTAACCTAACCCATCTAGCCCCTAGCTGGGAATGTTTTACAGAATCCCGGTCGTGTCGTCCCGTACGTCTCGGTGCGGACATTATGTACGTCTATAACGTTATATATCCTAACCTAAGGCAACTTAACCTCTCGGATGTAGTATTTCACAACATTCCTGGCGGCTCGGCACCTACTTCTCGGTGGGCACATTATATACGTCTATAACGTAATATAACCTAACCTAACCCATCTAGACCCTCGCTGGTAATGTTTTACAAAATCCCGGTCGTGTCGGCCCGTACTTCTCGGTGGGGACATTATTTACGTCTATAACGTTATATATCCTAACCTAAGGGAACCTAACATCTCGGATGTAGTATTTCACAACATTCCTGGCGGGGCGGCCGCTACTTCTCGGTGGGCACATTATATACGTCTATAACGTAATATAACCTAACCTAACCCATCTAGCCCCTCGCTTGTAATGTTTTACAGAATCCCGGTCGTGTCGTCTCGTACGTCTCGGTGCGGACATTATATACGTCTATAACGTTATATATCCTAACCAAAGGCAACTTAACATCTCGGATGTAGTATTTTCCAGCATTCCTGGCGGGTCGGACCCTACTTCTCGGTGGGCACATTATATACGTCTATATCGTAATATAACCTAACCTAACCCATCTAGACCCTCGCTGGTAATGTTTTACAAAATCCCGGTCGTGGCAGCCCGTACTTTTCCGTGGGGACATTATATACGTCTATAATTTTATATATCCTAACCTAAGGGAACCTAACATCTCGGATGTGGTATTTCACAACATTCCTGGCTGGTCGGCCCCACTTCTCGGTGGGAACATTATATACGTTTATAACGTAATATAATCTAACCTAAGCCACCTACACCCTCGCTGGTAATGTTTCACAGAATCCCGTTCGTGTCTTCCCGTACGTCTCGAAGCCGGACATTATATACGTCTATAAAGTTATATATCCTAACCTAAGGCAACCTAACATCTCGAATGTAGTATTTCACAACATTCCTGGCGGGTCGGCCCCTACTTCTCGGTGGGCACATTATATACGTCTATATCGTAATATAACCTAACCTAACCCATCTAGACCCTCGCTGGTAATGTTTTACAAAATCCCGGTCGTGTCAGCCCGTACTTCTCGGTGGGGACATTATTTACGTCTATAACGTTATATATCCTAACCTAAGGGAACCTAACATCTCGGATGTAGTATTTCACAACATTCCTGGCGGGTCGGCCCCTACTTCTCGGTGGGAACATTATATACGTTTATAACGTAGTATAGCCTAACCTAATCCATCTATCCCCTCGCTTATAATGTTTTACAGTATCCCGGTCGTGTCGTCCCGTGCGTCTCGGTGCGGACATTATATACGTCTATAACGTTATATATCCTAACCAAAGGCAACATAACATCTCGGATGTAGTATTTTCCAGCATTCCTGGCGGGTCGGACCCTACTTCTCGGTGGGCACATTATATACGTCTATATCGTAATATAACCTAACCTAACCCATCTAGACCCTCGCTGGTAATGTTTTACAAAATCCCGGTCGTGGCGGCCCGTACTTTTCCGTGGGGACATTATATACGTCTATAATTTTATATATCCTAACCTAAGGCAACTTAACATCTCGGATGTAGTATTTTCCAACATTCCTGGCGGGTCGGCCCCTACTTCTCGGTGGGCACATTATATACGTCTATATCGTAATATAACCTAATCTAACCCATCTAGACCCTCGCTGGTAATGTTTTACAGAATCCCGGGCGTGTCGTCTCGTACGTCTCGGCGCGGACATTATATACGTCTATAACTTTATATATCCTAACCAAAGGCAACTTAACATCTCGAATGTAGTATTTTCCAACATTCCTGGCGGGGCGGCCGCTACTTCTCGGTGGGCACATTATATACGTCTATAACGTAATATAACCTAACCTAACCCATCTAGCCCCTAGCTGGGAATGTTTTACAGAATCCCGGTCGTGTCGTCCCGTACGTCTCGGTGCGGACATTATGTACGTCTATAACGTTATATATCCTAACCTAAGGCAACTTAACCTCTCGGATGTAGTATTTTCCAACATTCTTGGCGGGTCGGACCCTACTTCTCGGTGGGCACATTGTATACGTCTACATCGTAATACAACCTAACCTAACCCATCTAATCCCTCGTTGTTAATGTTTTACAAAATCCCGGTCGCGTCGGCACGTACGTCTCGGTGCGGACATTATATACCTCTATAACGTTGTATATCCTAACCTAAGGGAACCTAACATCTCGGATGTAGTACTTCATAACATTCCTGGCTGGTCGGCCCCACTTCTCGGTGGGCACATTATATACGTCTATAACGTAATATAACCTAACCTAAGCCACCTACACCATCGCTGGTATTGTTTCACAGAATCCCGTTCGTGTCTTCCCGTACGTCTCGAAGCCGGACATTATATACGTCTATAAAGTTATATATCCTAACCTAAGGCAACCTAACATCTCGAACGTAGTATTTCACAACATTCCTGACGGGTCGGCCCCACTTCTCGGTGGGAACATTATTTACGTCTATAACGTAATATAACCTAACCTAACCAATCTAGACCCTCGCTGGTAATGTTTTACAAAATCCCGGTCGTGTCGGCCCGTACATCTCTGTGGGGACATTATTTACGTCTATAACGTTATATATCCTAACCTAAGGGAACCTAACATCTCGGATGTAGTATTTCACAACATTCCTGGCTGGTGGGCCCCACTTCTCGGTGGGAACATTATATACGTTTATAACGTAGTATAACCTAACCTAACCCATCTAGCCCCTCGCTTGTAATGTTTTTCAGAATCCCGGTCGTGCCGTCCCGTACGTCTCGGTGCGGACATTATATACGTCTATAACGTTATATATCCTAACCAAAGGCAACCTAACATCTCGAATGTAGTATTTCACAACATTCCTGGCGAGTCGGACCCTACTTCTCGGTGGGCACATTATATACGTCTATATCGTAATATAACCTAACCTAACCCATCTAGACCCTCGCTGGTAATGTTTTACAAAATCCCGGTCGTGGCGGCCCGTACTTTTCCGTGGGGACATTATATACGTCTATAATTTTATATATCCTAACCTATGGGAACCTAACATCTCGGATGTAGTATTTTCCAACATTCCTGCCGGGTCGGCCCCTACTTCTCGGTGGGCACATTATCTACGTCTACATCGTAATACAACCTAACCTAACCTATCTAATCCCACGTTGTTAATGTTTTACAAAATCCCGGTCGCGTCGGCACGTACGTCTCGGTGCAGACATTATATACCTCTATAACGTTATATATCCTAACCTAAGGGAACCTAACATCTCGGATGTAGTATTTCACAACATTCCTGGCTGGTCGGCCCCACTTCTCAGTGGGAACATTATATACGTTTATAACGTAGTATAGCCTAAGCTAACCCATCTAGCCCCTCGCTTGTAATGTTTTACAGTATCCCGGTCGTGTCGTCCCGTGCGTCTCGGTGCGGACATTATATACGTCTATAACGTTATATATCGTAACCAAAGGCAACTTGACATCTCGGATGTAGTATTTTCCAGCATTCCTGGCGGGTCGGACCCTACTTCTCGGTGGGCACATTATATACGTCTATATCGTAATATAACCTAACCTAACCCATCTAGACCCTCGCTGGTAATGTTTTACAAAATCCCGGTCGTGGCGGCCCGTACTTTTCCGTTGTGACATTATATATGTCTATAATTTTATATATCCTAACCTAAGGGAAGCTAACATCTCGGATATAGTATTTCACAACATTCCTGGCGGGTCGGCCCCTACTTCTCGGTGGGCACATTATATACGTCTATATCGTAATATAACCTAACCTAACCCATCTAGACCGTCGCTGGTAATGTTTTACAAAATCCCGGTCGTGTCGGCCCATACTTCTCCGTGGGGACATTATATACGTCTATATCGTTGTATATCCTAACCTAAGGCAACCTAACATCTCGGATGTAGTATTTTCCAACATTCCTGGCGGGGCGGCCGCTACTTCCCGGTGGGCACATTATATACGTCTATAACGTAATATAACCTACCCTAACCCATCTAGCCCCTAGCTGGGAATGTTTTACAGAATCCCGGTCGTGTCGCCCCATACGTCTCGGTGCGGACATTATGTACGTCTATAACGTTATATATCCTAACCTAAGGCAACTTAACCTCTCGGATGTAGTATTTTCCAACATTCTTGGCGGGTCGGACCCTACTTCTCGGTGGGCACATTGTATACGTCTACATCGTAATACAACCTAACCTAACCCGTCTAATCCCTCGTTGTTAATGTTTTACAAAATCCCGGTCGCGTCGGCACGTACGTCTCGGTGCGGACATTATATACCTCTATAACGTTGTATATCCTAACCTAAGGGAACCTAACATCTCGGATGTAGTACTTCATAACATTCCTGGCTGGTCGGCCCCACTTCTCGGTGGGCACATTATATACGTCTATAACGTAATATAACCTAACCTAAGCCACCTACACCATCGCTGGTATTGTTTCACAGAATCCCGTTCGTGTCTTCCCGTACGTCTCGAAGCCGGACATTATATACGTCTATAAAGTTATATATCCTAACCTAAGGCAACCTAACATCTCGAACGTAGTATTTCACAACATTCCTGACGGGTCGGCCCCACTTCTCGGCGGGAACATTATTTACGTCTATAACGTAATATAACCTAACCTAACCAATCTAGACCCTCGCTGGTAATGTTTTACAAAATCCCGGTCGTGTCGGCCCGTACATCTCTGTGGGGACATTATTTACGTCTATAACGTTATATATCCTAACCTAAGGGAACCTAACATCTCGGATGTAGTATTTCACAACATTCCTGGCTGGTGGGCCCCACTTCTCGGTGGGAACATTATATACGTTTATAACGTAGTATAACCTAACCTAACCCATCTAGCCCCTCGCTTGTAATGTTTTTCAGAATCCCGGTCGTGCCGTCCCGTACGTCTCGGTGCGGACATTATATACGTCTATAACGTTATATATCCTAACCAAAGGCAACCTAACATCTCGAATGTAGTATTTCACAACATTCCTGGCGAGTCGGACCCTACTTCTCGGTGGGCACATTATATACGTCTATATCGTAATATAACCTAACCTAACCCATCTAGACCCTCGCTGGTAATGTTTTACAAAACCCCGGTCGTGGCGGCCCGTACTTTTCCGTGGGGACATTATATACGTCTATAATTTTATATATCCTAACCTATGGGAACCTAACATCTCGGATGTAGTATTTTCCAACATTCCTGCCGGGTCGGCCCCTACTTCTCGGTGGGCACATTATCTACGTCTACATCGTAATACAACCTAACCTAACCTATCTAATCCCACGTTGTTAATGTTTTACAAAATCCCGGTCGCGTCGGCACGTACGTCTCGGTGCAGACATTATATACCTCTATAACGTTATATATCCTAACCTAAGGGAACCTAACATCTCGGATGTAGTATTTCACGACATTCCTGGCTGGTCGGCCCCACTTCTCAGTGGGAACATTATATACGTTTATAACGTAGTATAGCCTAAGCTAACCCATCTAGCCCCTCGCTTGTAATGTTTTACAGTATCCCGGTCGTGTCGTCCCGTGCGTCTCGGTGCGGACATTATATACGTCTATAACGTTATATATCGTAACCAAAGGCAACTTGACATCTCGGATGTAGTATTTTCCAGCATTCCTGGCGGGTCGGACCCTACTTCTCGGTGGGCACATTATATACGTCTATATCGTAATATAACCTAACCTAACCCATCTAGACCCTCGCTGGTAATGTTTTACAAAATCCCGGTCGTGGCGGCCCGTACTTTTCCGTGGGGACATTATATATGTCTATAATTTTATATATCCTAACCTAAGGGAAGCTAACATCTCGGATGTAGTATTTTCCAACATTCCTGGCGGGACGGCCCCTACTTCTCGGTGAGCACCTTATATACGTCTATAACGTAATATAACCTAACATAAGCCACCTACACCATCGCTGGTAATGTTTCACAGAATCCCGTTCGTGTCTTCCCGTACGTCTCGAAGCCGGACATTATATACGTCTATAAAGTTATATATCCTAACCTAAGGCAACTTAACCTCTCGGATGTAGTATTTTCCAACATTCTTGGCGGGTCGGACCCTACTTCTCGGTGGGCACATTATATACGTCTAGATCGTAATATAACCTAACCTAACCCATCTAAACCCTCGCTGTTAATGTTTTAGAAAATCACGGTCGCGTCGGCACGTACGTCTCGGTGCGGACATTATATACGTCTATAACGTTATATATCCTAACCTAAGGGAACCTAACATCTCGGATGTAGTATTTCACAACATTCCTGACTGGTGGGCCCCACTTCTCGGTGGGAACATTATATACGTTTATAACGTAGTATAACCTAACCTAACCCATCTAGCCCCTCGCTTGTAATGTTTTTCAGAATCCCGGTCGTGCCGTCCCGTACGTCTCGGTGCGGATATTATATACGTCTATAACGTTATATATCCTAACCAAAGGCAACCTAACATCTCGAATGTAGTATTTCACAACATTCCTGGCGGGTCGGACCCTACTTCTCGGTGGGCACATTATATACGTCTGTAACGTAATATAACCTAACCTAAGCCACCTTCAGTCTCGCTGGTAATGTGTCACAGAATCCCGTTCGTGTCTTCCCGTACGTCTCGAATCCGGACATTATATACGTCTATAAAGTTATATATCTTAACCTAAGGCAACCTAACATCTCGAATGTAGTATTTCACAACATTCCTGGCGGGTCGGCCCCACTTCTCGGTGGGAACATTATTTATGTCTATAACGTAATATAACCTAACCTAACCAATCTATACCCTCGCTGGTAATGTTTTACAAAAGCCCGGTCGTGTCGGCCCGTACTTCTCGGTGGGCACATTATATACGTCTATATCGTTATATAACCTAAACTAACCCATCTAGACCCTCGCTGCTAATGTATTCCAAAATCCCGGTCCTGTCGGCCCGTACTTTTCCGTGGGGACATTATACACGTCTATAGTTTTATATATCCTATCCTAAGGCAACTTAACATCTCGAATGTAGTATTTTCCAACATTCCTGGCGGGTCGGCCCCTTCTTCTCGGTGGGCACATTATATACGTCTATATCGTAATATAACCTAACCTAACCCATCTAGACCCTCGCTGGTAATGTTTTACAGAATCCCGGTCGTGTCGTTTCGTACGTCTCGGTGCGGACATTATATACGTCTATAACGTTATATATCCTAACCTAAGGGAACCTAACATCTCGGATGTAGTATTTCACAACATTCCTGGCTGGTCGGCCCCACATCCCGGTGGGAACATTATATACGTCTATATCGTAATATAACCTAACCTAACCCATCTAGACCCTCGCTGGTAATGTTTTACAGAATCCCGGTCGTGTCGTCTCGTACGTATCGGTACGGACATTATATACGTCTATAACGTTATATATCCTAACCAAAGGCAACTTAACATCTCGGATGTAGTATTTTCCAACATTCCTGGCGGGTCGGCCCCTACTTCTCGGTGGGCACATTATATACGTCTGTAACGTAATATAACCTAACCTAAGCCACCTACACCCTCGCTTGTAATGTTTCACAGAATCCCGTTCGTGTCTTCCCGTACGTCTCGAAGCCGGACATTATATACGTCTATAAAGTTATATATCCTAACCTAAGGCAACCTAACATCTCGAATGTAGTATTTCACAACATTCCTGGCGGGTGGGCCCCACTTCTCGGTGGAACATTATTTACGTCTATAACGTAATATAACCTAACCTAACCCATCTAGACCCTCGCTGGTAATGTTTTTCAAAATCCCGGTCGTGTCGGCCCGTACTTCTCCGCGGGGACATTATATACGTCTATAACGTTATATATCCTAACATAAGGGAACCTAACATCTCGGATGTAGTATTTCACAACATTCCTGGCTGGTCGGCCCCACTTCTCGGTGGGAACATTATATACGTTTATAACGTAGTATAGCCTAACCTAACCCATCTATCCCCTCGCTTGTAATGTTTTACAGTATCCCGGTCGTGTCGTCCCGTGCGTCTCGGTGCGGACATTATATACGTCTATAACGTTATATATCCTAACCATAGGCAACTTAACATCTCGGATGTAGTATTTTCCAGCATTCCTGGCGGGTCGGACCCTACTTCTCGGTGGGCACATTATATACGTCTATATCGTAATATAACCTAACCTAACCCATCTAGACCCTCGCTGGTAATGTTTTACAAAATCCCGGTCGTGGCGGCCCGTACTTTTCCGTGGGGACATTATATACGTCTATAATTTTATATATCCTAACCTAAGGGAACCTAACATCTCGGGTGTGATATTTCACAACATTCCTGGCTGGTCGGCCCCACTTCTCGGTGGGAATATTATATACGTTTATAACGTAATATAACCTAACCTAAGCCACCTACACCATCGCTGGTAATGTTTCACAGAATCCCGTTCGTGTCTTCCCGTACCTCTCGAAGCCAGTCATTATTTACGTCTATAACGTTATATATCCTAACCTAAGGGAACCTAACATCTCGGATGTAGTATTTCACAACATTCCTGGCGGGGCGGCCGCTACTTCTCGGTGGGCACATTATATACGTCTATAACGTAATATAACCTAACCTAACCCATCTACACACTCGCTGTTAATGTTTTACAAAATCCCGGTCGTGTCGGCCCGTACTTTTCCGTGGGGACATTATACACGTCTATAGTTTTATATATCCTAACCTAAGGCAACTTAACATCTCGAATGTAGTATTTTCCAACATTCCTGGCGGGTCGGCCCCTACTTCTCGGTGGGCACATTATATACGTCTATATCGTAATATAACCTAACCTAACCCATCTAGACCCTCGCTGGTAATGTTTTACAGAATCCCGGTCGTGTCGTCTCGTACGTCTCGGTGCGGACATTATATACGTCTATAACGTTATATATCCTAACCTAAGGGAACCTAACATCTCGGATGTAGTATTTCACAACATTCCTGGCGGGGCGGCCGCTACTTCTCGGTGGGCACATTATATACGTCTATAACGTAATATAACCTAACCTAACCCATCTAGCCCCTAGCTGGGAATGTTTTACAGAATCCCGGTCGTGTCGTCCCGTACGTCTCGGTGCGGACATTATGTACGTCTATAACGTTATATATCCTAAACTAAGGCAACTTAACATCTCGAAGGTAGTATTTTCCAACATTCCTGGCGGGTCGGCCCCTACTTCTCGGTGGGCACATTATATACGTCTATATCGTAATATAACCTAACCTAACCCATCTAGACCCTCGCTGGTAATGTTTTACAGAATCCCGGTCGTGTCGTTTCGTACGTCTCGGTGCGGACATTATATACGTCTATAACGTTATATATCCTAACCTAAGGGAACCTAACATCTCGGATGTAGTATTTCACAACATTCCTGGCTGGTCGGCCCCACTTCTCGGTGGGCACATTATATACGTCTATATCGTAATATAACCTGAACTAACCCATCTAGACCCTCGCTGGTAATGTATTCCAAAATCCCGGTCATGTCGGCCCGTACTTTTCCGTGGGGACATTTTATACGTCTATAATTTTATATATCCTAACCTAAGGGAACCTAACATCTCGGATGTAGTATTTTCCAACATTCCTGGCGGGTCGGCCCCTACTTCTCGGTGGGCACATTATATACGTCTATAACGTAATATAACCTAACCTAAGCCACCTACACCCTCGCTGGTAATGTTTCGCAGAATCCCGTTCGTGTCTTCCCGTACGTCTCGAAGCCGGACATTATATACGTCTATAGCGTTATATATCCTAGCCTAAGGGAACCTAACATTTCTTATGTAGTATTTCACAACATTCCTGGCAGGTCGGCCCCTACTTCTCGGTGGGCACATTATATACGTCTATATCGTAATATAACCTAACCTAACCCATCTAGACCCTCGCTGGTAATGTTTTACAAAATCCCGGTCGTGTCAGCCCGTACTTCTCGGTGGGGACATTATTTACGTCTATAACGTTATATATCCTAACCTAAGGGAACCTAACATCTCGGATGTAGTATTTCACAACATTCCTGGCGGGTCGGCCCCTACTTCTCGGTGGACACATTATATACGTCTATATCGTAATATAACATAACCTAACCCATCTAGACCGTCGCTGGTAATGTTTTACAAAATCCCGGTCGTGTCGGCCCATACTTCTCCGTGGGGACATTATATACGTCTATATCGTTGTATATCCTAACCTAAGGCAACCTAACATCTCGGATGTAGTATTTTCCAACATTCCTGGCGGGGCGGCCGCTACTTCCCGGTGGGCACTTTATATACGTCTATAACGTAATATAACCTAACCTAACCCATCTAGCCCCTAGCTGGGAATGTTTTACAGAATCCCGGTCGTGTCGTCCCATACGTCTCGGTGCGGACATTATGTACGTCTATAACGTTATATATCCTAACCTAAGGCAACTTAACCTCTCGGATGTAGTATTTTCCAACATTCTTGGCGGGTCGGACCCTACTTCTCGGTGGGCACATTATATACGTCTAGATCGTAATATAACCTAACCTAACCCATCTAAACCCTCGCTGTTAATGTTTTAGAAAATCACGGTCGCGTCGGCACGTACGTCTCGGTGCGGACATTATATACGTCTATAACGTTATATATCCTAACCTAAGGGAACCTAACATCTCGGATGTAGTATTTCACAACATTCCTGACTGGTGGGCCCCACTTCTCGGTGGGAACATTATTTACGTCTATAACGTAATATAACCTAACCTAACCCATCTAGACCCTCGCTGGTAATGTTTTTCAAAATCCCGGTCGTGTCGGCCCGTACTTCTCCGCGGGGACATTATATACGTCTATAACGTTATATATCCTAACCAAAGGCAACCTAACATCTCGAATGTAGTATTTCACAACATTCCTGGCGGGTCGGACCCTACTTCTCGGTGGGCACATTATATACGTCTGTAACGTAATATAACTTAACCTAAGCCACCTTCAGCCTCGCTGGTAATGTGTCACAGAATCCCGTTCGTGTCTTCCCGTACGTCTCGAATCCGGACATTATATACGTCTATAAAGTTATATATCTTAACCTAAGGCAACCTAACATCTCGAATGTAGTATTTCACAACATTCCTGGCGGGTCGGCCCCACTTCTCGGTGGGAACATTATTTATGTCTATAACGTAATATAACCTAACCTAACCAATCTATACCCTCGCTGGTAATGTTTTACAAAAGCCCGGTCGTGTCGGCCCGTACTTCTCGGTGGGCACATTATATACGTCTATATCGTTATATAACCTAAACTAACCCATCTAGACCCTCGCTGCTAATGTATTCCAAAATCCCGGTCCTGTCGGCCCGTACTTTTCCGTGGGGACATTATACACGTCTATAGTTTTATATATCCTATCCTAAGGCAACTTAACATCTCGAATGTAGTATTTTCCAACATTCCTGGCGGGTCGGCCCCTTCTTCTCGGTGGGCACATTATATACGTCTATATCGTAATATAACCTAACCTAACCCATCTAGACCCTCGCTGGTAATGTTTTACAGAATCCCGGTCGTGTCGTTTCGTACGTCTCGGTGCGGACATTATATACGTCTATAACGTTATATATCCTAACCTAAGGGAACCTAACATCTCGGATGTAGTATTTCACAACATTCCTGGCTGGTCGGCCCCACATCCCGGTGGGAACATTATATACGTCTATATCGTAATATAACCTAACCTAACCCATCTAGACCCTCGCTGGTAATGTTTTACAGAATCCCGGTCGTGTCGTCTCGTACGTATCGGTACGGACATTATATACGTCTATAACGTTATATATCCTAACCAAAGGCAACTTAACATCTCGGATGTAGTATTTTCCAGCATTCCTGGCGGGTCGGACCCTACTTCTCGGTGGGCACATTATATACGTCTATATCGTAATATAACCTAACCTAACCCATCTAGACCCTCGCTGGTAATGTTTTACAAAATCCCGGTCGTGGCGGCCCGTACTTTTCCGTTGTGACATTATATATGTCTATAATTTTATATATCCTAACCTAAGGGAAGCTAACATCTCGGATATAGTATTTCACAACATTCCTGGCGGGTCGGCCCCTACTTCTCGGTGGGCACATTATATACGTCTATATCGTAATATAACCTAACCTAACCCATCTAGACCGTCGCTGGTAATGTTTTACAAAATCCCGGTCGTGTCGGCCCATACTTCTCCGTGGGGACATTATATACGTCTATATCGTTGTATATCCTAACCTAAGGCAACCTAACATCTCGGATGTAGTATTTTCCAACATTCCTGGCGGGGCGGCCGCTACTTCCCGGTGGGCACATTATATACGTCTATAACGTAATATAACCTACCCTAACCCATCTAGCCCCTAGCTGGGAATGTTTTACAGAATCCCGGTCGTGTCGCCCCATACGTCTCGGTGCGGACATTATGTACGTCTATAACGTTATATATCCTAACCTAAGGCAACTTAACCTCTCGGATGTAGTATTTTCCAACATTCTTGGCGGGTCGGACCCTACTTCTCGGTGGGCACATTGTATACGTCTACATCGTAATACAACCTAACCTAACCCGTCTAATCCCTCGTTGTTAATGTTTTACAAAATCCCGGTCGCGTCGGCACGTACGTCTCGGTGCGGACATTATATACCTCTATAACGTTGTATATCCTAACCTAAGGGAACCTAACATCTCGGATGTAGTACTTCATAACATTCCTGGCTGGTCGGCCCCACTTCTCGGTGGGCACATTATATACGTCTATAACGTAATATAACCTAACCTAAGCCACCTACACCATCGCTGGTATTGTTTCACAGAATCCCGTTCGTGTCTTCCCGTACGTCTCGAAGCCGGACATTATATACGTCTATAAAGTTATATATCCTAACCTAAGGCAACCTAACATCTCGAACGTAGTATTTCACAACATTCCTGACGGGTCGGCCCCACTTCTCGGCGGGAACATTATTTACGTCTATAACGTAATATAACCTAACCTAACCAATCTAGACCCTCGCTGGTAATGTTTTACAAAATCCCGGTCGTGTCGGCCCGTACATCTCTGTGGGGACATTATTTACGTCTATAACGTTATATATCCTAACCTAAGGGAACCTAACATCTCGGATGTAGTATTTCACAACATTCCTGGCTGGTGGGCCCCACTTCTCGGTGGGAACATTATATACGTTTATAACGTAGTATAACCTAACCTAACCCATCTAGCCCCTCGCTTGTAATGTTTTTCAGAATCCCGGTCGTGCCGTCCCGTACGTCTCGGTGCGGACATTATATACGTCTATAACGTTATATATCCTAACCAAAGGCAACCTAACATCTCGAATGTAGTATTTCACAACATTCCTGGCGAGTCGGACCCTACTTCTCGGTGGGCACATTATATACGTCTATATCGTAATATAACCTAACCTAACCCATCTAGACCCTCGCTGGTAATGTTTTACAAAACCCCGGTCGTGGCGGCCCGTACTTTTCCGTGGGGACATTATATACGTCTATAATTTTATATATCCTAACCTATGGGAACCTAACATCTCGGATGTAGTATTTTCCAACATTCCTGCCGGGTCGGCCCCTACTTCTCGGTGGGCACATTATCTACGTCTACATCGTAATACAACCTAACCTAACCTATCTAATCCCACGTTGTTAATGTTTTACAAAATCCCGGTCGCGTCGGCACGTACGTCTCGGTGCAGACATTATATACCTCTATAACGTTATATATCCTAACCTAAGGGAACCTAACATCTCGGATGTAGTATTTCACGACATTCCTGGCTGGTCGGCCCCACTTCTCAGTGGGAACATTATATACGTTTATAACGTAGTATAGCCTAAGCTAACCCATCTAGCCCCTCGCTTGTAATGTTTTACAGTATCCCGGTCGTGTCGTCCCGTGCGTCTCGGTGCGGACATTATATACGTCTATAACGTTATATATCGTAACCAAAGGCAACTTGACATCTCGGATGTAGTATTTTCCAGCATTCCTGGCGGGTCGGACCCTACTTCTCGGTGGGCACATTATATACGTCTATATCGTAATATAACCTAACCTAACCCATCTAGACCCTCGCTGGTAATGTTTTACAAAATCCCGGTCGTGGCGGCCCGTACTTTTCCGTGGGGACATTATATATGTCTATAATTTTATATATCCTAACCTAAGGGAAGCTAACATCTCGGATGTAGTATTTTCCAACATTCCTGGCGGGACGGCCCCTACTTCTCGGTGAGCACCTTATATACGTCTATAACGTAATATAACCTAACATAAGCCACCTACACCATCGCTGGTAATGTTTCACAGAATCCCGTTCGTGTCTTCCCGTACGTCTCGAAGCCGGACATTATATACGTCTATAAAGTTATATATCCTAACCTAAGGCAACTTAACCTCTCGGATGTAGTATTTTCCAACATTCTTGGCGGGTCGGACCCTACTTCTCGGTGGGCACATTATATACGTCTAGATCGTAATATAACCTAACCTAACCCATCTAAACCCTCGCTGTTAATGTTTTAGAAAATCACGGTCGCGTCGGCACGTACGTCTCGGTGCGGACATTATATACGTCTATAACGTTATATATCCTAACCTAAGGGAACCTAACATCTCGGATGTAGTATTTCACAACATTCCTGACTGGTGGGCCCCACTTCTCGGTGGGAACATTATATACGTTTATAACGTAGTATAACCTAACCTAACCCATCTAGCCCCTCGCTTGTAATGTTTTTCAGAATCCCGGTCGTGCCGTCCCGTACGTCTCGGTGCGGATATTATATACGTCTATAACGTTATATATCCTAACCAAAGGCAACCTAACATCTCGAATGTAGTATTTCACAACATTCCTGGCGGGTCGGACCCTACTTCTCGGTGGGCACATTATATACGTCTGTAACGTAATATAACCTAACCTAAGCCACCTTCAGTCTCGCTGGTAATGTGTCACAGAATCCCGTTCGTGTCTTCCCGTACGTCTCGAATCCGGACATTATATACGTCTATAAAGTTATATATCTTAACCTAAGGCAACCTAACATCTCGAATGTAGTATTTCACAACATTCCTGGCGGGTCGGCCCCACTTCTCGGTGGGAACATTATTTATGTCTATAACGTAATATAACCTAACCTAACCAATCTATACCCTCGCTGGTAATGTTTTACAAAAGCCCGGTCGTGTCGGCCCGTACTTCTCGGTGGGCACATTATATACGTCTATATCGTTATATAACCTAAACTAACCCATCTAGACCCTCGCTGCTAATGTATTCCAAAATCCCGGTCCTGTCGGCCCGTACTTTTCCGTGGGGACATTATACACGTCTATAGTTTTATATATCCTATCCTAAGGCAACTTAACATCTCGAATGTAGTATTTTCCAACATTCCTGGCGGGTCGGCCCCTTCTTCTCGGTGGGCACATTATATACGTCTATATCGTAATATAACCTAACCTAACCCATCTAGACCCTCGCTGGTAATGTTTTACAGAATCCCGGTCGTGTCGTTTCGTACGTCTCGGTGCGGACATTATATACGTCTATAACGTTATATATCCTAACCTAAGGGAACCTAACATCTCGGATGTAGTATTTCACAACATTCCTGGCTGGTCGGCCCCACATCCCGGTGGGAACATTATATACGTCTATATCGTAATATAACCTAACCTAACCCATCTAGACCCTCGCTGGTAATGTTTTACAGAATCCCGGTCGTGTCGTCTCGTACGTATCGGTACGGACATTATATACGTCTATAACGTTATATATCCTAACCAAAGGCAACTTAACATCTCGGATGTAGTATTTTCCAACATTCCTGGCGGGTCGGCCCCTACTTCTCGGTGGGCACATTATATACGTCTGTAACGTAATATAACCTAACCTAAGCCACCTACACCCTCGCTTGTAATGTTTCACAGAATCCCGTTCGTGTCTTCCCGTACGTCTCGAAGCCGGACATTATATACGTCTATAAAGTTATATATCCTAACCTAAGGCAACCTAACATCTCGAATGTAGTATTTCACAACATTCCTGGCGGGTGGGCCCCACTTCTCGGTGGAACATTATTTACGTCTATAACGTAATATAACCTAACCTAACCCATCTAGACCCTCGCTGGTAATGTTTTTCAAAATCCCGGTCGTGTCGGCCCGTACTTCTCCGCGGGGACATTATATACGTCTATAACGTTATATATCCTAACATAAGGGAACCTAACATCTCGGATGTAGTATTTCACAACATTCCTGGCTGGTCGGCCCCACTTCTCGGTGGGAACATTATATACGTTTATAACGTAGTATAGCCTAACCTAACCCATCTATCCCCTCGCTTGTAATGTTTTACAGTATCCCGGTCGTGTCGTCCCGTGCGTCTCGGTGCGGACATTATATACGTCTATAACGTTATATATCCTAACCATAGGCAACTTAACATCTCGGATGTAGTATTTTCCAGCATTCCTGGCGGGTCGGACCCTACTTCTCGGTGGGCACATTATATACGTCTATATCGTAATATAACCTAACCTAACCCATCTAGACCCTCGCTGGTAATGTTTTACAAAATCCCGGTCGTGGCGGCCCGTACTTTTCCGTGGGGACATTATATACGTCTATAATTTTATATATCCTAACCTAAGGGAACCTAACATCTCGGGTGTGATATTTCACAACATTCCTGGCTGGTCGGCCCCACTTCTCGGTGGGAATATTATATACGTTTATAACGTAATATAACCTAACCTAAGCCACCTACACCATCGCTGGTAATGTTTCACAGAATCCCGTTCGTGTCTTCCCGTACCTCTCGAAGCCAGTCATTATTTACGTCTATAACGTTATATATCCTAACCTAAGGGAACCTAACATCTCGGATGTAGTATTTCACAACATTCCTGGCGGGGCGGCCGCTACTTCTCGGTGGGCACATTATATACGTCTATAACGTAATATAACCTAACCTAACCCATCTACACACTCGCTGTTAATGTTTTACAAAATCCCGGTCGTGTCGGCCCGTACTTTTCCGTGGGGACATTATACACGTCTATAGTTTTATATATCCTAACCTAAGGCAACTTAACATCTCGAATGTAGTATTTTCCAACATTCCTGGCGGGTCGGCCCCTACTTCTCGGTGGGCACATTATATACGTCTATATCGTAATATAACCTAACCTAACCCATCTAGACCCTCGCTGGTAATGTTTTACAGAATCCCGGTCGTGTCGTCTCGTACGTCTCGGTGCGGACATTATATACGTCTATAACGTTATATATCCTAACCTAAGGGAACCTAACATCTCGGATGTAGTATTTCACAACATTCCTGGCGGGGCGGCCGCTACTTCTCGGTGGGCACATTATATACGTCTATAACGTAATATAACCTAACCTAACCCATCTAGCCCCTAGCTGGGAATGTTTTACAGAATCCCGGTCGTGTCGTCCCGTACGTCTCGGTGCGGACATTATGTACGTCTATAACGTTATATATCCTAAACTAAGGCAACTTAACATCTCGAAGGTAGTATTTTCCAACATTCCTGGCGGGTCGGCCCCTACTTCTCGGTGGGCACATTATATACGTCTATATCGTAATATAACCTAACCTAACCCATCTAGACCCTCGCTGGTAATGTTTTACAGAATCCCGGTCGTGTCGTTTCGTACGTCTCGGTGCGGACATTATATACGTCTATAACGTTATATATCCTAACCTAAGGGAACCTAACATCTCGGATGTAGTATTTCACAACATTCCTGGCTGGTCGGCCCCACTTCTCGGTGGGCACATTATATACGTCTATATCGTAATATAACCTGAACTAACCCATCTAGACCCTCGCTGGTAATGTATTCCAAAATCCCGGTCATGTCGGCCCGTACTTTTCCGTGGGGACATTTTATACGTCTATAATTTTATATATCCTAACCTAAGGGAACCTAACATCTCGGATGTAGTATTTTCCAACATTCCTGGCGGGTCGGCCCCTACTTCTCGGTGGGCACATTATATACGTCTATAACGTAATATAACCTAACCTAAGCCACCTACACCCTCGCTGGTAATGTTTCGCAGAATCCCGTTCGTGTCTTCCCGTACGTCTCGAAGCCGGACATTATATACGTCTATAGCGTTATATATCCTAGCCTAAGGGAACCTAACATTTCTTATGTAGTATTTCACAACATTCCTGGCAGGTCGGCCCCTACTTCTCGGTGGGCACATTATATACGTCTATATCGTAATATAACCTAACCTAACCCATCTAGACCCTCGCTGGTAATGTTTTACAAAATCCCGGTCGTGTCAGCCCGTACTTCTCGGTGGGGACATTATTTACGTCTATAACGTTATATATCCTAACCTAAGGGAACCTAACATCTCGGATGTAGTATTTCACAACATTCCTGGCGGGTCGGCCCCTACTTCTCGGTGGACACATTATATACGTCTATATCGTAATATAACATAACCTAACCCATCTAGACCGTCGCTGGTAATGTTTTACAAAATCCCGGTCGTGTCGGCCCATACTTCTCCGTGGGGACATTATATACGTCTATATCGTTGTATATCCTAACCTAAGGCAACCTAACATCTCGGATGTAGTATTTTCCAACATTCCTGGCGGGGCGGCCGCTACTTCCCGGTGGGCACTTTATATACGTCTATAACGTAATATAACCTAACCTAACCCATCTAGCCCCTAGCTGGGAATGTTTTACAGAATCCCGGTCGTGTCGTCCCATACGTCTCGGTGCGGACATTATGTACGTCTATAACGTTATATATCCTAACCTAAGGCAACTTAACCTCTCGGATGTAGTATTTTCCAACATTCTTGGCGGGTCGGACCCTACTTCTCGGTGGGCACATTATATACGTCTAGATCGTAATATAACCTAACCTAACCCATCTAAACCCTCGCTGTTAATGTTTTAGAAAATCACGGTCGCGTCGGCACGTACGTCTCGGTGCGGACATTATATACGTCTATAACGTTATATATCCTAACCTAAGGGAACCTAACATCTCGGATGTAGTATTTCACAACATTCCTGACTGGTGGGCCCCACTTCTCGGTGGGAACATTATTTACGTCTATAACGTAATATAACCTAACCTAACCCATCTAGACCCTCGCTGGTAATGTTTTTCAAAATCCCGGTCGTGTCGGCCCGTACTTCTCCGCGGGGACATTATATACGTCTATAACGTTATATATCCTAACCAAAGGCAACCTAACATCTCGAATGTAGTATTTCACAACATTCCTGGCGGGTCGGACCCTACTTCTCGGTGGGCACATTATATACGTCTGTAACGTAATATAACTTAACCTAAGCCACCTTCAGCCTCGCTGGTAATGTGTCACAGAATCCCGTTCGTGTCTTCCCGTACGTCTCGAATCCGGACATTATATACGTCTATAAAGTTATATATCTTAACCTAAGGCAACCTAACATCTCGAATGTAGTATTTCACAACATTCCTGGCGGGTCGGCCCCACTTCTCGGTGGGAACATTATTTATGTCTATAACGTAATATAACCTAACCTAACCAATCTATACCCTCGCTGGTAATGTTTTACAAAAGCCCGGTCGTGTCGGCCCGTACTTCTCGGTGGGCACATTATATACGTCTATATCGTTATATAACCTAAACTAACCCATCTAGACCCTCGCTGCTAATGTATTCCAAAATCCCGGTCCTGTCGGCCCGTACTTTTCCGTGGGGACATTATACACGTCTATAGTTTTATATATCCTATCCTAAGGCAACTTAACATCTCGAATGTAGTATTTTCCAACATTCCTGGCGGGTCGGCCCCTTCTTCTCGGTGGGCACATTATATACGTCTATATCGTAATATAACCTAACCTAACCCATCTAGACCCTCGCTGGTAATGTTTTACAGAATCCCGGTCGTGTCGTTTCGTACGTCTCGGTGCGGACATTATATACGTCTATAACGTTATATATCCTAACCTAAGGGAACCTAACATCTCGGATGTAGTATTTCACAACATTCCTGGCTGGTCGGCCCCACATCCCGGTGGGAACATTATATACGTCTATATCGTAATATAACCTAACCTAACCCATCTAGACCCTCGCTGGTAATGTTTTACAGAATCCCGGTCGTGTCGTCTCGTACGTATCGGTACGGACATTATATACGTCTATAACGTTATATATCCTAACCAAAGGCAACTTAACATCTCGGATGTAGTATTTTCCAACATTCCTGGCGGGTCGGCCCCTACTTCTCGGTGGGCACATTATATACGTCTGTAACGTAATATAACCTAACCTAAGCCACCTACACCCTCGCTTGTAATGTTTCACAGAATCCCGTTCGTGTCTTCCCGTACGTCTCGAAGCCGGACATTATATACGTCTATAAAGTTATATATCCTAACCTAAGGCAACCTAACATCTCGAATGTAGTATTTCACAACATTCCTGGCGGGTGGGCCCCACTTCTCGGTGGAACATTATTTACGTCTATAACGTAATATAACCTAACCTAACCCATCTAGACCCTCGCTGGTAATGTTTTTCAAAATCCCGGTCGTGTCGGCCCGTACTTCTCCGCGGGGACATTATATACGTCTATAACGTTATATATCCTAACATAAGGGAACCTAACATCTCGGATGTAGTATTTCACAACATTCCTGGCTGGTCGGCCCCACTTCTCGGTGGGAACATTATATACGTTTATAACGTAGTATAGCCTAACCTAACCCATCTATCCCCTCGCTTGTAATGTTTTACAGTATCCCGGTCGTGTCGTCCCGTGCGTCTCGGTGCGGACATTATATACGTCTATAACGTTATATATCCTAACCATAGGCAACTTAACATCTCGGATGTAGTATTTTCCAGCATTCCTGGCGGGTCGGACCCTACTTCTCGGTGGGCACATTATATACGTCTATATCGTAATATAACCTAACCTAACCCATCTAGACCCTCGCTGGTAATGTTTTACAAAATCCCGGTCGTGGCGGCCCGTACTTTTCCGTGGGGACATTATATACGTCTATAATTTTATATATCCTAACCTAAGGGAACCTAACATCTCGGGTGTGATATTTCACAACATTCCTGGCTGGTCGGCCCCACTTCTCGGTGGGAATATTATATACGTTTATAACGTAATATAACCTAACCTAAGCCACCTACACCCTCGCTGGTAATGTTTCACAGAATCCCGTTCGTGTCTTCCCGTACCTCTCGAAGCCAGTCATTATTTACGTCTATAACGTTATATATCCTAACCTAAGGGAACCTAACATCTCGGATGTAGTATTTCACAACATTCCTGGCGGGGCGGCCGCTACTTCTCGGTGGGCACATTATATACGTCTATAACGTAATATAACCTAACCTAACCCATCTACACACTCGCTGTTAATGTTTTACAAAATCCCGGTCGTGTCGGCCCGTACTTTTCCGTGGGGACATTATACACGTCTATAGTTTTATATATCCTAACCTAAGGCAACTTAACATCTCGAATGTAGTATTTTCCAACATTCCTGGCGGGTCGGCCCCTACTTCTCGGTGGGCACATTATATACGTCTATATCGTAATATAACCTAACCTAACCCATCTAGACCCTCGCTGGTAATGTTTTACAGAATCCCGGTCGTGTCGTCTCGTACGTCTCGGTGCGGACATTATATACGTCTATAACGTTATATATCCTAACCTAAGGGAACCTAACATCTCGGATGTAGTATTTCACAACATTCCTGGCGGGGCGGCCGCTACTTCTCGGTGGGCACATTATATACGTCTATAACGTAATATAACCTAACCTAACCCATCTAGCCCCTAGCTGGGAATGTTTTACAGAATCCCGGTCGTGTCGTCCCGTACGTCTCGGTGCGGACATTATGTACGTCTATAACGTTATATATCCTAAACTAAGGCAACTTAACATCTCGAAGGTAGTATTTTCCAACATTCCTGGCGGGTCGGCCCCTACTTCTCGGTGGGCACATTATATACGTCTATATCGTAATATAACCTAACCTAACCCATCTAGACCCTCGCTGGTAATGTTTTACAGAATCCCGGTCGTGTCGTTTCGTACGTCTCGGTGCGGACATTATATACGTCTATAACGTTATATATCCTAACCTAAGGGAACCTAACATCTCGGATGTAGTATTTCACAACATTCCTGGCTGGTCGGCCCCACTTCTCGGTGGGCACATTATATACGTCTATATCGTAATATAACATAACCTAACCCATCTAGACCGTCGCTGGTAATGTTTTACAAAATCCCGGTCGTGTCGGCCCATACTTCTCCGTGGGGACATTATATACGTCTATATCGTTGTATATCCTAACCTAAGGCAACCTAACATCTCGGATGTAGTATTTTCCAACATTCCTGGCGGGGCGGCCGCTACTTCCCGGTGGGCACTTTATATACGTCTATAACGTAATATAACCTAACCTAACCCATCTAGCCCCTAGCTGGGAATGTTTTACAGAATCCCGGTCGTGTCGTCCCATACGTCTCGGTGCGGACATTATGTACGTCTATATCGTTATATATCCTAACCTAAGGCAACCTAACATCTCGGATGTAGTATTTTCCAACATTCCTGGCGGGGCGGCCGCTACTTCCCGGTGGGCACATTATATACGTCTATAACGTAATATAACCTAACCTAACCCATCTAGCCCCTAGCTGGGAATGTTTTACAGAATCCCGGTCGTGTCGTCCCATACGTCTCGGTGCGGACATTATGTACGTCTATAACGTTATATATCCTAACCTAAGGCAACTTAACCTCTCGGATGTAGTATTTTCCAACATTCCTGGCGGGTCGGCCCCTACTTCTCGGTGGGCACATTATATACGTCTATAACGTAATATAACCTAACCTAACCCATCTAGAACCTCGCTGTTAATGTTTCACAGAATCCCGTTCGTGTCTTCCCGTACCTCTCGAAGCCAGACATTATTTACGTCTATAACGTTATATATCCTAACCTAAGGGAACCTAACATCTCGGATGTAGTATTTCACAACATTCCTGGCGGGGCGGCCGCTACTTCTCGGTGGGCACATTATATACGTCTATAACGTAATATAACCTAACCTAACCCATCTACACACTCGCTGTTAATGTTTTACAAAATCCCGGTCGTGTCGGCCCGTACTTTTCCGTGCGGACATTATGTACGTCTATAACGTTATATATCCTAACCTAAGGCAACTTAACCTCTCGGATGTAGTATTTTCCAACATTCCTGGCGGGTCGGCCCCTACTTCTCGGTGGGCACATTATATACGTCTATAACGTAATATAACCTAACCTAACCCATCTAGAACCTCGCTGTTAATGTTTCACAGAATCCCGTTCGTGTCTTCCCGTACCTCTCGAAGCCAGACATTATTTACGTCTATAACGTTATATATCCTAACCTAAGGGAACCTAACATCTCGGATGTAGTATTTCACAACATTCCTGGCGGGGCGGCCGCTACTTCTCGGTGGGCACATTATATACGTCTATAACGTAATATAACCTAACCTAACCCATCTACACACTCGCTGTTAATGTTTTACAAAATCCCGGTCGTGTCGGCCCGTACTTTTCCGTGGGGACATTATACACGTCTATAGTTTTATATATCCTAACCTAAGGCAACTTAACATCTCGAATGTAGTATTTTCCAACATTCCTGGCGGGTCGGCCCCTACTTCTCGGTGGGCACATTATATACGTCTATATCGTAATATAACCTAACCTAACCCATCTAGACCCTCGCTGGTAATGTTTTACAGAATCCCGGTCGTGTCGTCTCGTACGTCTCGGTGCGGACATTATATACGTCTATAACGTTATATATCCTAACCTAAGGGAACCTAACATCTCGGATGTAGTATTTCACAACATTCCTGGCGGGGCGGCCGCTACTTCTCGGTGGGCACATTATATACGTCTATAACGTAATATAACCTAACCTAACCCATCTACACACTCGCTGTTAATGTTTTACAAAATCCCGGTCGTGTCGGCCCGTACTTTTCCGTGGGGACATTATACACGTCTATAGTTTTATATATCCTAACCTAAGGCAACTTAACATCTCGAATGTAGTATTTTCCAACATTCCTGGCGGGTCGGCCCCTACTTCTCGGTGGGCACATTATATACGTCTATATCGTAATATAACCTAACCTAACCCATCTAGACCCTCGCTGGTAATGTTTTACAGAATCCCGGTCGTGTCGTCTCGTACGTCTCGGTGCGGACATTATATACGTCTATAACGTTATATATCCTAACCTAAGGGAACCTAACATCTCGGATGTAGTATTTCACAACATTCCTGGCGGGGCGGCCGCTACTTCTCGGTGGGCACATTATATACGTCTATAACGTAATATAACCTAACCTAACCCATCTAGCCCCTAGCTGGGAATGTTTTACAGAATCCCGGTCGTGTCGTCCCGTACGTCTCGGTGCGGACATTATGTACGTCTATAACGTTATATATCCTAAACTAAGGCAACTTAACATCTCGAAGGTAGTATTTTCCAACATTCCTGGCGGGTCGGCCCCTACTTCTCGGTGGGCACATTATATACGTCTATATCGTAATATAACCTAACCTAACCCATCTAGACCCTCGCTGGTAATGTTTTACAGAATCCCGGTCGTGTCGTTTCGTACGTCTCGGTGCGGACATTATATACGTCTATAACGTTATATATCCTAACCTAAGGGAACCTAACATCTCGGATGTAGTATTTCACAACATTCCTGGCTGGTCGGCCCCACTTCTCGGTGGGCACATTATATACGTCTATATCGTAATATAACCTGAACTAACCCATCTAGACCATCGCTGGTAATGTATTCCAAAATCCCGGTCATGTCGGCCCGTACTTTTCCGTGGGGACATTTTATACGTCTATAATTTTATATATCCTAACCTAAGGGAACCTAACATCTCGGATGTAGTATTTTCCAACATTCCTGGCGGGTCGGCCCCTACTTCTCGGTGGGCACATTATATACGTCTATATCGTAATATAACCTAACCTAACCCATCTAGACCCTGGCTGGTAATGTTTTACAGAATCCCGGTCGTGTCGTTTCGTACGTCTCGGTGCGGACATTATATACGTCTATAACGTTATATATCCTAACCTAAGGGAACCTAACATCTCGGATGTAGTATTTCACAACATTCCTGGCTGGTCGGCCCCACTTCTCGGTGGGAACATTATATACGTCTATATCGTAATATAACCTAACCTAAGCCATCTAGACCCTCGCTGGTAATGTTTTACAGAATCCCGGTCGTGTCGTCTCGTACGTATCGGTACGGACATTATATACGTCTATAACGTTATATATCCTAACCAAAGGCAACTTAACATCTCGGATGTAGTATTTTCCAACATTCCTGGCGGGTCGGCCCCTACTTCTCGGTGCGCACATTATATACGTCTGTAACGTAATATAACCTAACCTAAGCCACCTACACCCTCGCTTGTAATGTTTCACAGAATCCCGTTCGTGTCTTCCCGTACGTCTCGAAGCCGGACATTATATACGTCTATAAAGTTATATATCCTAACCTAAGGCAACCTAACATCTCGAATGTAGTATTTCACAACATTCCTGGCGGGTCGGCCCCACTTCTCGGTGGGAACATTATTTACGTCTATAACGTAATATAACCTAACCTAACCCATCTAGACCCTCGCTGGTAATGTTTTACAAAATCCCGGTCGTGGCGGCCCGTACTTTTCCGTGGGGACATTATATACGTCTATAATTTTATATATCCTAACCTAAGGGAACCTAACATCTCGGATGTGATATTTCACAACATTCCTGGCTGGTCGGCCCCACTTCTCGGTGGGAATATTATATACGTTTATAACGTAATATAACCTAACCTAAGCCACCTACACTCTCGCTGGTAATGTTTCACAGAATCCCGTTCGTGTCTTCCCGTACGTCTCGAAGCCAGACATTATTTACGTCTATAACGTTATATATCCTAACCTAAGGGAACCTAACATCTCGGATGTAGTATTTTACAACATTCCTGGCGGGGCGGCCGCTACTTCTCGGTGGGCATATTATATACGTCTATAACGTAATATAACCTAACCTAACCCATCTAGACCCTCGCTGTTAATGTTTTACAAAATCCCGGTCGTGTCGGCCCGTACTTTTCCGTGGGGACATTATACACGTCTATAGTTTTATATATACTAACCTAAGGCAACTTAACATCTCGAATGTAGTATTTTCCAACATTCCTGGCGGGTCGGCCCCTACTTCTCGGTGGGCACATTATATACGTCTATATCGTAATATAACCTAACCTAACCCATCTAGACCCTCGCTGGTAATGGTTTACAGAATCCCGGTCGTGTCGTCTCGTACGTCTCGGTGCGGACATTATATACGTCTATAACGTTATATATCCTAACCTAAGGGAACCTAACATCTCGGATGTAATATTTCACAACATTCCTGGCTGGTCGGCCCCACTTCTCGGTGGGAACATTATATACGTCTATATCGTAATATAACCTAACCTAACCCATCTATACCCTTGCTGGTAATGTTTTACAGAATCCCGGTCGTGTCGTCTCGTACGTCTCGGTACGGACATTATATACGTCTGTAACGTTATATATCCTAACCAAAGGCAACTTAACATCTCGGATGTAGTATTTTCGAACATTCCTGGCGGGTCGGCCCCTACTTCTCGGTGGGCACATTATATACGTCTGTAACGTAATATAACCTAACCTAAGCCACCTACACCCTCGCTTGTAATGTTTCACAGAATCCCGTTCGTGTCTTCCCGTACGTCTCGAAGCCGGACATTATATACGTCTATAAAGTTATATATCCTAACCTAAGGCAACCTAACATCTCGAATGTAGTATTTCACAACATTCCTGCCGGGTCGATCCCACTTCTCGGTGGGAACATTATTTACGTCTATAACGTAATATAACCTAACCTAACCCATCTAGACCCTCGCTGGTAATGTTTTTCAAAATCCCGGTCGTGTCGGCCCGTACTTCTCCGCGGGGACATTATATACGTCTATAACGTTATATATCCTAACATAAGGGAACCTAACATCTCGGATGTAGTATTCCACAACATTCCTGGCTGGTGGGCCCCACTTCTCGGTGGGAACATTATATACGTTTATAACGTAGTATAGCCTAACCTAACCCATCTATCCCCTCGCTTGTAATGTTTTACAGTATCCCGGTCGTGTCGTCCCGTGCGTCTCGGTGCGGACATTATATACGTCTATAACGTTATATATCCTAACCAAAGGCAACTTAACATCTCGGATGTAGTATTTTCCAGCATTCCTGGCGGGTCGGACCCTACTTCTCGGTGGGCACATTATATACGTCTATATCGTAATATAACCTAACCTAACCCATCTAGACCCTCGCTGGTAATGTTTTACAAAATCCCGGTCGTGGCGGCCCGTACTTTTCCGTGGGGACATTATATACGTCTATAATTTTATATATCCTAACCTAAGGGAACCTAACATCTCGGATGTGATATTTCACAACATTCCTGGCTGGTCGGCCCCACCTCTCGGTGGGAATATTATATACGTTTATAACGTAATATAACCTAGCCTAAGCCACCTACACCCTCGCTGGTAATGTTTCACAGAATCCCGTTCGTGTCTTCCCGTACGTCTCGAAGCCAGACATTATTTACGTCTATAACGTTATATATCCTAACCTAAGGGAACCTAACATCTCGGATGTAGTATTTCACAACATTCCTGGCGGGTCGGCCCCACTTCTCGGTGGGAACATTATTTACGTCTATAACGTAATATAACCTAACCTAACCCATCTAGACCCTCGCTGGTAATGTTTCACAGAATCCCGTTCGTGTCTTCCCGTACGTCTCGAAGCCAGACATTATTTACGTCTATAACGTTATATATCCTAACCTAAGGGAACCTAACATCTCGGATGTATTATTTCACAACATTCCTGGCGGGGCGGCCGCTACTTCTCGGTGGGCACATTATATACGTCTATAACGTAATATAACCTAACCTAACCCATCTAGACCCTCGCTGTTAATGTTTTACAAAATCCCGGTCGTGTCGGCCCGTACTTTTCTGTGGGGACATTATACACGTCTATAGTTTTATATATCCTAACCTAAGGCAACTTAACATCTCGAATGTAGTATTTTCCAACATTCCTGGCGGGTCGGCCCCTACTTCTCGGTGGGCACATTATATACGTCTATATCGTAATATAACCTAACCTAACCCATCTAGACCCTCGCTGGTAATGTTTTACAGAATCCCGGTCGTGTCGTCTCGTACGTCTCGGTGCGGACATTATATACGTCTATAACGTTATATATCCTAACCTAAGGGGACCTAACATCTCGGATGTAGTATTTCACAACATTCCTGGCTGGTCGGCCCCACTTCTCGGTGGGAACATTATATACGTCTATATCGTAATATAACCTAACCTAACCCATCTAGACCCTTGCTGGTAATGTTTTACAGAATCCCGGTCGTGTCGTCTCGTACGTCTCGGTACGGACATTATATACGTCTATAACGTTATATATCCTAACCAAAGGCAACTTAACATCTCGGATGTAGTATTTTCCAACATTCCTGGCGGGTCGGCCCCTACTTCTCGGTGGGCACATTATATACGTCTGTAACGTAATATAACCTAACCTAAGCCACCTACACCCTCGCTTGTAATGTTTCACAGAATCCCGTTCGTGTCTTCCCGTACGTCTCGAAGCCGGACATTATAGACGTCTATAAAGTTATATATCCTAACCTAAGGCAACCTAACATCTCGAATGTAGTATTTCACAACATTCCTGGCGGGTCGGCCCCACTTCTCGGTGGGAACATTATTTACGTCTATAACGTAATATAACCTAACCTAACCCATCTAGACCCTCGCTGGTAATGTTTTTCAAAATCCCGGTCGTGTCGGCCCGTACTTCTCCGCGGGGACATTATATACGTCTATAACGTTATACATCCTAACATAAGGGAACCTAATATCTCGGATGTAGTATTTCACAACATTCCTGGCTGGTCGGCCCCACTTCTCGGTGGGAACATTATTTACGTCTATAACGTAATATAACCTAACCTAACCCATCTAGACCCTCGCTGGTAATGTTTCACAGAATCCCGTTCGTGTCTTCCCGTACGTCTCGAAGCCAGACATTATTTACGTCTATAACGTTATATATCCTAACCTAAGGGAACCTAACATCTCGGATGTAGTATTTCACAACATTCCTGGCGGGGCGGCCGCTACTTCTCGGTGGGCACATTATATACGTCTATAACGTAATATAACCTAACCTAACCCATCTAGACCCTCGCTGTTAATGTTTTACAAAATCCCGGTCGTGTCGGCCCGTACTTTTCTGTGGGGACATTATACACGTCTATAGTTTTATATATCCTAACCTAAGGCAACTTAACATCTCGAATGTAGTATTTTCCAACATTCCTGGCGGGTCGGCCCCTACTTCTCGGTGGGCACATTATATACGTCTATATCGTAATATAACCTAACCTAACCCATCTAGACCCTCGCTGGTAATGTTTTACAGAATCCCGGTCGTGTCGTCTCGTACGTCTCGGTGCGGACATTATATACGTCTATAACGTTATATATCCTAACCTAAGGGGACCTAACATCTCGGATGTAGTATTTCACAACATTCCTGGCTGGTCGGCCCCACTTCTCGGTGGGAACATTATATACGTCTATATCGTAATATAACCTAACCTAACCCATCTAGACCCTTGCTGGTAATGTTTTACAGAATCCCGGTCGTGTCGTCTCGTACGTCTCGGTACGGACATTATATACGTCTATAACGTTATATATCCTAACCAAAGGCAACTTAACATCTCGGATGTAGTATTTTCCAACATTCCTGGCGGGTCGGCCCCTACTTCTCGGTGGGCACATTATATACGTCTGTAACGTAATATAACCTAACCTAAGCCACCTACACCCTCGCTTGTAATGTTTCACAGAATCCCGTTCGTGTCTTCCCGTACGTCTCGAAGCCGGACATTATAGACGTCTATAAAGTTATATATCCTAACCTAAGGCAACCTAACATCTCGAATGTAGTATTTCACAACATTCCTGGCGGGTCGGCCCCACTTCTCGGTGGGAACATTATTTACGTCTATAACGTAATATAACCTAACCTAACCCATCTAGACCCTCGCTGGTAATGTTTTTCAAAATCCCGGTCGTGTCGGCCCGTACTTCTCCGCGGGGACATTATATACGTCTATAACGTTATACATCCTAACATAAGGGAACCTAACATCTCGGATGTAGTATTTCACAACATTCCTGGCTGGTCGGCCCCACTTCTCGGTGGGAACATTATATACGTTTATAACGTAGTATAGCCTAACCTAACCCATCTAGACCCTCGCTGTTAATGTTTTACAAAATCCCGGTCGTGTCGGCCCGTACTTTTCCGTGGGGACATTATACACGTCTATAGTTTTATATATCCTAACCTAAGGCAACTTAACATCTCGAATGTAGTATTTTCCAACATTCCTGGTGGGTCGGCCCCTACTTCTCGCTGGGCACATTATATACGTCTATATCGTAATATAACCTAACCTAACCCATCTAGACCCTCGCTGGTAATGTTTTACAGAATCCCGGTCGTGTCGTCTCGTACGTCTCGGTGCGGACATTATATACGTCTATAACGTTATATATCCTAACCTAAGGGAACCTAACATCTCGGATGTAGTATTTCACAACATTCCTGGCTGGTCGGCCCCACTTCTCGGTGGGAACATTATATACGTCTATATCGTAATATAAACTAACCTAACCCATCTAGACCCTTGCTGGTAATGTTTTACAGAATCCCGGTCGTGTCGTCTCGTACGTCTCGGTACGGACATTATATACGTCTATAACGTTATATATCCTAACCAAAGGCAACTTAACATCTCGGATGTAGTATTTTCCAACATTCCTGGCGGGTCGGCCCCTACTTCTCGGTGGGCACATTATATACGTCTGTAACGTAATATAACCTAACCTAAGCCACCTACAGCCTCGCTTGTAATGTTTCACAGAATCCCGTTCGTGTCTTCCCGTACGTCTCGAAGCCGGACATTATATACGTCTATAAAGTTATGTATCCTAACCTAAGGCAACCTAACATCTCGAATGTAGTATTTCACAACATTCCTGGCGGGTCGGCCCCACTTCTCGGTGGGAACATTATTTACGTCTATAACGTAATATAACCTAACCTAACCCATCTAGACCCTCGCTGGTAATGTTTTTCAAAATCCCGGTCGTGTCGGCCCGTACTTCTCCGCGGGGACATTATATACGTCTATAACGTTATATATCCTAACATAAGGGAACCTAACATCTCGGATGTAGTATTTCACAACATTCCTGGCTGGTCGGCCCCACTTCTCGGTGGGAACATTATATACGTTTATAACGTAGTATAGCCTAACCTAACCCATCTATCCCCTCGCTTGTAATGTTTTACAGTATCCCGGTCGTGTCGTCCCGTGCGTCTCGGTGCGGACATTATATACGTCTATAACTATATATATCCTAACCAAAGGCAACTTAACATCTCGGATGTAGTATTTTCCAGCATTCCTGGCGGGTCGGACCCTACTTCTCGGTGGGCACATTATATACGTCTATATCGTAATATAACCTAACCTAACCCATCTAGACCCTCGCTGGTAATGTTTTACAAAATCCCGGTCGTGGCGGCCCGTACTTTTCCGTGGGGACATTATATACGTCTATAATTTTATATATCCTAACCTAAGGGAACCTAACATCTCGGATGTGATATTTCACAACATTCCTGTCTGGTCGGCCCCACTTCTCGGTGGGAATATTATATACGTTTATAACGTAATATAACCTAACCTAAGCCACATACACCTTCGCTGGTAATGTTTCACAGAATCCCGTTCGTGTCTTCCCGTACGTCTCGAAGCCAGACATTATTTACGTCTATAACGTTATATATCCTAACCTAAGGGAACCTAACATCTCGGATGTAGTGTTTCACAACATTCCTGGCGGGTCGGCCCCTACTTCTCGGTGGACACATTATATACGTCTATATCGTAATATAACCTAACCTAACCCATCTAGACCCTCGCTGGTAATGTTTTACAGAATCCCGGTCATGTCGTCTCGTACGTCTCGGTACGGACATTATATACGTCTATAACGTTATATATCCTAACCTAAGGGAACCTAACATCTCGGATGTAGTATTTCACAACATTCCTGGCTGGTCGGCCCCACTTCTCGGTGGGAACATTATATACGTCTATATCGTAATATAACCTAACCTAACCCATCTAGACCCTTGCTGGTAATGTTTTACAGAATCCCGGTCGTGTCGTCTCGTACGTCTCGGTACGGACATTATATACGTCTATAACGTTATATATCCTAACCAAAGGCAACTTAACATCTCGGATGTAGTATTTTCCAACATTCCTGGCGGGTCGGCCCCTACTTCTCGGTGGGCACATTATATACGTCTGTAACGTAATATAACCTAACCTAAGCCACCTACACCCTCGCTTGTAATGTTTCACAGAATCCCGTTCGTGTCTTCCCGTACGTCTCGAAGCCGGACATTATATACGTCTATAAAGTTATATATCCTAACCTAAGGCAACTTAACATCTCGAATGTAGTATTTCACAACATTCCTGGCGGGTCGGCCCCACTTCTCGGTGGGAACATTATTTACGTCTATAACGTAATATAACCTAACCTAACCCATCTAGACCCTCGCTGGTAATGTTTTTCAAAATCCCGGTCGTGTCGGCCCGTACTTCTCCGCGGGGACATTATATACGTCTATAACGTATTACATCCTAACATAAGGGAACCTAACATCTCGGATGTAGTATTTCACAACATTCCTGGCTGGTCGGCCCCACTTCTCGGTGGGAACATTATATACGTTTATAACGTAGTATAGACTAACCTAACCCATCTAGACCCTCGCTGTTAATGTTTTACAAAATCCCGGTCGTGTCGGCCCGTACTTTTCCGTGGGGACTTTATACACGTCTATAGTTTTATATATCCTAACCTAAGGCAACTTAACATCTCGAATGTATTATTTTCCAACATTCCTGGCGGGTCGGCCCCTACTTCTCGGTGGGCACATTATATACGTCTATATCGTAATATAACCTAACCTAACCCATCTAGACCCTTGCTGGTAATGTTTTACAGAATCCCGGTCGTGTCGTCTCGTACGTCTCGGTACGGACATTATATACGTCTATAACGTTATATATCCTAACCAAAGGCAACTTAACATCTCGGATGTAGTATTTTCCAACATTCCTGGCGGGTCGGCCCCTACTTCTCGGTGGGCACATTATATACGTCTGTAACGTAATATAACCTAACCTAAGCCACCTACACCCTCGCTTGTAATGTTTCACAGAATCCCGTTCGTGTCTTCCCGTACGTCTCGTAGCCGGACATTATATACGTCTATAAAGTTATGTATCCTAACCTAAGGCAACCTAACATCTCGAATGTAGTATTTCACAACATTCTTGGCGGGTCGGCCCCACTTCTCGGTGGGAACATTATTTACGTCTATAACGTAATATAACCTAACCTAACCCATCTAGACCCTCGCTGGTAATGTTTTTCAAAATCCCGGTCGTGTCGGCCCGTACTTCTCCGCGGGGACATTATATACGTCTATAACGTTATATATCCTAACATAAGGGAACCTAACATCTCGGATGTAGTATTTCACAACATTCCTGGCTGGTCGGCCCCACTTCTCGGTGGGAACATTATATACGTTTATAACGTAGTATAGCCTAACCTAACCCATCTATCCCCTCGCTTGTAATGTTTTACTGTATCCCGGTCGTGTCGTCCCGTGCGTCTCGGTGCGGACATTATATACGTCTATAACTATATATATCCTAACCAAAGGTAACTTAACATCTCGGATGTAGTATTTTCCAGCATTCCTGGCGGGTCGGACCCTACTTCTCGGTGGGCACATTATATACGTCTATATCGTAATATAACCTAACCTAACCCATCTAGACCCTCGCTGGTAATGTTTTACAAAATCCCGGTCGTGGCGGCCCGTACTTTTCCGTGGGGACATTATATACGTCTATAATTTTATATATCCTAACCTAAGGGAACCTAACATCTCGGATGTGATATTTCACAACATTCCTGTCTGGTCGGCCCCACTTCTCGGTGGGAATATTATATACGTTTATAACGTAATATAACCTAACCTAAGCCACATACACCTTCGCTGGTAATGTTTCACAGAATCCCGTTCGTGTCTTCCCGTACGTCTCGAAGCCAGACATTATTTACGTCTATAACGTTATATATCCTAACCTAAGGGAACCTAACATCTCGGATGTAGTGTTTCACAACATTCCTGGCGGGTCGGCCCCTACTTCTCGGTGGACACATTATATACGTCTATATCGTAATATAACCTAACCTAACCCATCTAGAACCTCGCTGGTTATGTTTTACAAAATCCCAGTCGTGTCGGCCCGTACTTTTCCGTGGGGACATTATATACGTCTATAATTTTATATATCCTAACCTAAGGCAACTTAACATCTCGGATGTAGTATTTTCCAACATTCCTGGCGGGTCAGTCCCTACTTCTCGGTGGGCACATTATATACTTCTATATCGTAATATAACCTAACCTAATCCATCTATCCCCTAGCTGGGAATGTTTTACAGAATCCCGGTCGTGTCGTCCCATACGTCTCGGTGCGGACATTATGTACGTCTATAACGTTATATGTCCTAACCTAAGGCAACTTAACCTCTCGGATGTAGTATTTTCCAACATTCTTGGCGGGTCGGACCCTACTTCTCGGTGGGCACATTATATACGTCTACATCGTAATATAACCTAACCTAACCCATTTAGACCCTCGTTGTTAATGTTTTACAAAATCCCGGTCGCGTCGGCACGTACGTCTCGGTGCGGACATTATATACCTCTATAACGTTATATATCCTAACCTAAGGGAACCTAACATCTCGGACGTAGTATTTCACAACATTCCTGGCTGGTCGGCCCCACTTCTCGGTGGGAACATTATATACGTTTATAACGTAGTATAGCCTAACCTAACCCATCTAGCCCCTCGCTTGTAATGTTTTACAGTATCCCGGTCGTGTCGTCCCATGCGTCTCGGTGCGGACATTCTATACGTCTATAACGTTATATATCCTAACCAAAGGCAACTTAACATCTCGGATGTAGTATTTTCCAACATTCCTGGCGGGGCGGCCCCTACTTGTCGGTGGGAACATTATTTACGTCTATAACGTTATATAACCTAACCTAATCCATCTAGACCCTCGCTGGTAATGTTTTACAAAATCCCGGTCGTGTCGGCCCGTACTTCTCCGTGGGGACATTATATACGTCTATAACGTTATATATCCTAACCTAAGGGAACCTAACATCTCGGATGTAGTAAATCACAACATTCCTGGCTGGTCGGCCCCACTTCTCGGTGGGAACATTATATACGTTTATAACGTAGTATAACCTAACCCTACCCATCTAGCCCCTCGCTTGTAATGTTTTACAGAATCCCGGTCGTGTCGGCCCGTACTTCTCCGTGGGGGCATTATATACGTCTATAACGTTATATATCCTAACCAAAGGCAACTTAATATCTCGGATGTAGTATTTTCCAACATTCCTGGCGGGTCGGACCCTACTTCTCGGTGGGCACATTATATACGTCTATATCGTAATATAACCTAACCTAACCCATCTAGACCCTCGCTGGTAATGTTTTACAAAATCCCGGTCGTGTCGGCCCGTACTTCTCGGTGGGGACATTATATACGTCTATAACGTTATATAACCTAACCTAAGGGAACCTAACATCTCGGATGCAGTATTTCACAGCATTCCTGGCGGGTCGGCGCCAATTGTCGGTGGGAACATTATATACGTCTATAACGCAATATAACCTAACTTAACCCATCTAGACCCTCGCTGGTAATGTTTTACAAAATCCCGGTCGTGTCGGCCCGTACTTCTCGGTGGGGACATTATATACGTCTATAACGTTATATATCCTAACCTAAGGGAACCTAACATCTCGGATGTAGTATTTCACAACATTCCTGGCTGGTCGGCCCCACTTCTCGGTGGGAACATTATATACGTCTATATCGTAACATAACCTAACCTAACCCATCTAGACCCTCGCTGGTAATGTTTTACAGAATCCCGGTCGTGTCGTCTCGTACGTCTTGGTGCGGACATTATTTACGTCTATAACGTTATATATCCTAACCAAAGGCAACTTAACATCTCGGATGTTCTATTTTCCAACATTCCTGGCGGGTCGGACCCTACTTCTCGGTGGGCACATTATATACGTCTATATCGTAATATAACCTAACCTAACCCATCTAGCCCCTCGCGTGTAATGTTTTACAGAATCCCGGTCGTGTCGTCCCGTACGTCTCGGTGCGGACATTATATACGTCTATAACGTTATATACCCTAAGCTAAGGGAACCTAACATCTCGGATGTAGTATTTCACAACATTCCTGGCTGGTCGGCCCCACTTCTCGGTGGGAACATTATATACGTCTATATCGTAACATAACCTAACCTAACCCATCTAGACCCTCGCTGGTAATGTTTTACAGAATCCCGGTCGTGTCGTCTCGTACGTCTTGGTGCGGACATTATTTACGTCTATAACGTTATATATCCTAACCAAAGGCAACTTAACATCTCGAATGTAGTATTTTCCAACATTCCTGGCGGGTCGGCCCCTACTTCTAGGGGGGCACATTATATACGTCTATATCGTAATATAACCTAACCTAATCCATCTAGACCCTCGCTGGTAATGTTTTACAGAATCCCGGTCGTGTTGTATCGTACGTCTCGGTGCGGACATTATATACGTCTATAACGTTATATATCCTAACCTAAGGGAACCTAACATCTCGGATGTAGTATTTCATAACATTCCTGGCTGGTCGGCCCCACTTCTCGGTGGGAACATTATATACGTTTATAACGTAGTATAACCTAACCTAACCCATCTAGCCCCTCGCTTGTAATGTTTTACAGAATCCCGGTCGTGTCGTCCCGTACGTCTCGGTGCGGACATTATATACGTCTATAACGTTATATACCCTAACCTACGGGAACCTAACATCTCGGATGCAGTATTTCACAACATTTCTGGCGGGTCGGCGCCAATTCTCGGTGGGAACATTATATACGTCTATAACGCAATATAACCTAACCTAACCCATCTAGACCCTCGCTGGTAATGTTTTACAAAATCCCGGTCGTGTCGGCCCGTACTTCTCGGAGGGGACATTATATACGTCTATAACGTTAAATATCCTAACCTAAGGGAGCCTAACATCTCGGATGTAGTATTTCACAACATTCCTGGCTGGTCGGCCCCACTTCTCGGTGGGAACATTATATACGTCTATATCGTAATATAACTTAACCTAACCCATCTACACCCTCGCTGGTAATGTTTTACAAAATCCCGGTCGTGTCGGCCCGTACTTCTCGGTGGGGACATTATTTACGTCTATAACGTTATATATCCTAGCCTAAGGGAACCTAACATCTCGGATGTAGTATTTCACAACATTCCTGGCGGGTCGGCCCCTACTTCTCGGTGGGCACATTATATACGTCTATATCGTAATATAACCTAACCTAACCCATCTAGACCTTCGCTGGTAATGTTTTACAAAATCCCGGCCGTGTCGGCCCGTACTTCTCGGTGGCGACATTATTTACGTCTATAACGTTATATATCCTAACCTAAGGGAACCTAACATTTCTGATGTAGTATTTCACAACATTCCTGGCAGGTCGGCCCCTACTTCTCGGTGGGCACATTATATACGTCTATATCGTAATATAACCTAACCTAACCCACCTAGACCCTCGCTGGTAATGTTTTACAGAATCCCGGTCGTGTCGTCCCGTACGTCTCGGTGCGGACATTATATACGTATATAACGTTGTATATCCTAACCTAAGGCAACTTAACCTCTCGGATGTAGTATTTTCCAACAGTCTTGGCGGGTCGGACCCTACTTCTCGGTGGACACATTATATACGTCTATATCGTAATATAACCTAACCTAACCCATCTAGACCCTCGCTGTTAATGTTTTACAAAATCCCGGTCGTGTCGGCCCGTACTTTTCCGTGGGGACTTTATACACGTCTATAGTTTTATATATCCTAACCTAAGGCAACTTAACATCTCGAATGTATTATTTTCCAACATTCCTGGCGGGTCGGCCCCTACTTCTCGGTGGGCACATTATATACGTCTGTCACGTAATATAACCTAACCTAAGCCACCTACACCCTCGCTTGTAATGTTTCACAGAATCCCGTTCGTGTCTTCCCGTACGTCTCGCAGCCGGACATTATATACGTCTATAAAGTTATATATCCTAACCTAAGGCAACCTAACATCTCGAATGTAGTATTTCACAACATTCCTGGCGGGTCGGCCCCACTTCTCGGTGGGAACATTATTTACGTCTATAACGTAATATAACCTAACCTAACCCATCTAGACCCTCGCTGGTAATGTTTTTCAAAATCCCTGTCGTGTCGGCCCGTACTTCTCCGTGGGGACATTATATACGTCTATAACGTTATATATCCTAACATAAGGGAACCTAACATCTCGGATGTAGTATTTCACAACATTCCTGGCGGGTCGGCCTCACTTCTCGGTGGGAACATTATATACGTTTATAACATAATATAGCCTAACCTAACCCATCTAGCCCCTCGCTGGTAATGTTTTACAAAATCCCAGTCGTGTCGGCCCGTACTTTTCCGTGGGGACATTATATACGTCTATAATTTTATATATCCTAACCTAAGGGAACCTAACATCTCGGATGTAGTATCTTCCAACATTCCTGGCGGGGCGGCCGCTACTTCTCGGTGGGAACATTATATACGTCTATTTCGTAATATAACCTAACGTAACCCATCTAGACCCTCGCTGGTTATGTTTTACAAAATCCCAGTCGTGTCGGCCCGTACTTTTCCGTGGGGACATTATATACGTCTATAATTTTATATATCCTAACCTAAGGCAACTTAACATCTCGGATGTAGTATTTTCCAACATTCCTGGCGGGTCAGTCCCTACTTCTCGGTGGGCACATTATATACTTCTATATCGTAATATAACCTAACCTAATCCATCTAGCCCCTAGCTGGGAATGTTTTACAGAATCCCGGTCGTGTCGTCCCATACGTCTCGGTGCGGACATTATGTACGTCTATAACGTTATATATCCTAACCTAAGGCAACTTAACCTCTCGGATGTAGTATTTTCCAACATTCTTGGCGGGTCGGACCCTACTTCTCGGTGGGCACATTATATACGTCTACATCGTAATATAACCTAACCTAACCCATCTAGACCCTCGTTGTTAATGTTTTACATAATCCCGGTCGCGTCGGCACGTACGTCTCGGTGCGGACATTATATACCTCTATAACGTTATATATCCTAACCTAAGGGAACCTAACATCTCGGACGTAGTATTTCACAACATTCCTGGCTGGTCGGCCCCACTTCTCGGTGGGAACATTATATACGTTTATAACGTAGTATAGCCTAACCTAACCCATCTAGCCCCTCGCTTGTAATGTTTTACAGTATCCCGGTCGTGTCGTCCCATGCGTCTCGGTGCGGACATTATATACGTCTATAACGTTATATATCCTAACCAAAGGCAACTTAACATCTCGGATGTAGTATTTTCCAACATTCCTGGCGGGGCGGCCCCTACTTGTCGGTGGGAACATTATTTACGTCTATAACGTTATATAACCTAACCTAATCCATCTAGACCCTCGCTGGTAATGTTTTACAAAATCCCGGTCGTGTCGGCCCGTACTTCTCCGTGGGGACATTATATACGTCTATAACGTTATATATCCTAACCTAAGGGAACCTAACATCTCGGATGTAGTATTTCACAACATTCCTGGCTGGTCGGCCCCACTTCTCGGTGGGAACATTATATACGTCTATATCGTAACATAACCTAACCTAACCCATCTAGACCCTCGCTGGTAATGTTTTACAGAATCCCGGTCGTGTCGTCTCGTACGTCTTGGTGCGGACATTATTTACGTCTATAACGTTATATAACCTAACCTAATCCATCTAGACCCTCGCTGGTAATGTTTTACAAAATCCCGGTCGTGTCGGCCCGTACTTCTCCGTGGGGACATTATATACGTCTATAACGTTATATATCCTAACCTAAGGGAACCTAACATCTCGGATGTAGTATTTCACAACATTCCTGGCTGGTCGGCCCCACTTCTCGGTGGGAACATTATATACGTCTATATCGTAACATAACCTAACCTAACCCATGTAGACCCTCGCTGGTAATGTTTTACAGAATCCCGGTCGTGTCGTCTCGTACGTCTTGGTGCGGACATTATTTACGTCTATAACGTTATATATCCTAACCAAAGGCAACTTAACATCTCGGATGTTCTATTTTCCAACATTCCTGGCTGGTCGGCCCCACTTCTCGGTGGGAACATTATATACGTTTATAACGTAGTATAACCTAACCTAACCCATCTAGCCCGTCGCTTGTAATGTTTTACAGAATCCCGGTCGTGTCGTCCCGTACGTCTCGGTGCGGACATTATATACGTCTATAACGTTATATACCCTAACCTACGGGAACCTAACATCTCGGATGCAGTATTTCACAACATTTCTGGCGGGTCGGCGCCAATTCTCGGTGGGAACATTATATACGTCTATAACGCAATATAACCTAACCTAACCCATCTAGACCCTCGCTGGTAATGTTTTACAAAATCCCGGTCGTGTCGGCCTGTACTTCTCGGAGGGGACATTATATACGTCTATAACGTTATATATCCTAACCAAAGGCAACCTAACATCTCGAATGTAGTATTTCACAACATTCCTGGCGGGTCGGTCCCACTTCTCGGTGGGAACATTATTTACGTCTATAACGTAATATAACCTAACCTAACCCATCTACACCCTCGCTGGTAATGTTTTACAAAATCCCGGTCGTGTCGGCCCGTACTTCTCGGTGGGGACATTATTTACGTCTATAACGTTATATATCCTAGCCTAAGGGAACCTAACATCTCGGATGTAGTATTTCACAACATTCCTGGCGGGTCGGCCCCTACTTCTCGGTGGGCACATTATATACGTCTATATCGTAATATAACCTAACCTAACCCATCTAGACCCTCGCTGGTAATGTTTTACAAAATCCCGGCCGTGTCGGCCCGTACTTCTCGGTGGGGACATTATTTACGTCTATAACGTTATATATCCTAACCTAAGGGAACCTAACATTTCTGATGTAGTATTTCACAACATTCCTGGCAGGTCGGCCCCTACTTCTCGGTGGGCACATTATATACGTCTATATCGTAATATAACCTAACCTAACCCACCTAGACCCTCGCTGGTAATGTTTTACAGAATCCCGGTCGTGTCGTCCCGTACGTCTCGGTGCGGACATTATATACGTATATAACGTTGTATATCCTAACCTAAGGCAACTTAACCTCTCGGATGTAGTATTTTCCAACAGTCTTGGCGGGTCGGACCCTACTTCTCGGTGGACACATTATATACGTCTATATCGTAATATAACCTAACCTAACCCATCTAGACCCTCGCTGTTAATGTTTTACAAAATCCCGGTCGTGTCGGCCCGTACTTTTCCGTGGGGACTTTATACACGTCTATAGTTTTATATATCCTAACCTAAGGCAACTTAACATCTCGAATGTATTATTTTCCAACATTCCTGGCGGGTCGGCCCCTACTTCTCGGTGGGCACATTATATACGTCTATATCGTAATATAACCTAACCTAACCCATCTAGACCCTCGCTGGTAATGTTTTACAAAATCCCGGTCGTGTCGGCCCGTACTTTTCCGTGGGGACTTTATACACGTCTATAGTTTTATATATCCTAACCTAAGGCAACTTAACATCTCGAATGTATTATTTTCCAACATTCCTGGCGGGTCGGCCCCTACTTCTCGGTGGGCACATTATATACGTCTGTAACGTAATATAACCTAACCTAAGCCACCTACACCCTCGCTTGTAATGTTTCACAGAATCCCGTTCGTGTCTTCCCGTACGTCTCGTAGCCGGACATTATATACGTCTATAAAGTTATGTATCCTAACCTAAGGCAACCTAACATCTCGAATGTAGTATTTCACAACATTCTTGGCGGGTCGGCCCCACTTCTCGGTGGGAACATTATTTACGTCTATAACGTAATATAACCTAACCTAACCCATCTAGACCCTCGCTGGTAATGTTTTTCAAAATCCCGGTCGTGTCGGCCCGTACTTCTCCGCGGGGACATTATATACGTCTATAACGTTATATATCCTAACATAAGGGAACCTAACATCTCGGATGTAGTATTTCACAACATTCCTGGCTGGTCGGCCCCACTTCTCGGTGGGAACATTATATACGTTTATAACGTAGTATAGCCTAACCTAACCCATCTATCCCCTCGCTTGTAATGTTTTACTGTATCCCGGTCGTGTCGTCCCGTGCGTCTCGGTGCGGACATTATATACGTCTATAACTATATATATCCTAACCAAAGGCAACTTAACATCTCGGATGTAGTATTTTCCAGCATTCCTGGCGGGTCGGACCCTACTTCTCGGTGGGCACATTATATACGTCTATATCGTAATATAACCTAACCTAACCCATCTAGACCCTCGCTGGTAATGTTTTACAAAATCCCGGTCGTGGCGGCCCGTACTTTTCCGTGGGGACATTATATACGTCTATAATTTTATATATCCTAACCTAAGGGAACCTAACATCTCGGATGTGATATTTCACAACATTCCTGTCTGGTCGGCCCCACTTCTCGGTGGGAATATTATATACGTTTATAACGTAATATAACCTAACCTAAGCCACATACACCTTCGCTGGTAATGTTTCACAGAATCCCGTTCGTGTCTTCCCGTACGTCTCGAAGCCAGACATTATTTACGTCTATAACGTTATATATCCTAACCTAAGGGAACCTAACATCTCGGATGTAGTGTTTCACAACATTCCTGGCGGGTCGGCCCCTACTTCTCGGTGGACACATTATATACGTCTATATCGTAATATAACCTAACCTAACCCATCTAGACCCTCGCTGGTTATGTTTTACAAAATCCCAGTCGTGTCGGCCCGTACTTTTCCGTGGGGACATTATATACGTCTATAATTTTATATATCCTAACCTAAGGCAACTTAACATCTCGGATGTAGTATTTTCCAACATTCCTGGCGGGTCAGTCCCTACTTCTCGGTGGGCACATTATATACTTCTATATCGTAATATAACCTAACCTAATCCATCTATCCCCTAGCTGGGAATGTTTTACAGAATCCCGGTCGTGTCGTCCCATACGTCTCGGTGCGGACATTATGTACGTCTATAACGTTATATGTCCTAACCTAAGGCAACTTAACCTCTCGGATGTAGTATTTTCCAACATTCTTGGCGGGTCGGACCCTACTTCTCGGTGGGCACATTATATACGTCTACATCGTAATATAACCTAACCTAACCCATTTAGACCCTCGTTGTTAATGTTTTACAAAATCCCGGTCGCGTCGGCACGTACGTCTCGGTGCGGACATTATATACCTCTATAACGTTATATATCCTAACCTAAGGGAACCTAACATCTCGGACGTAGTATTTCACAACATTCCTGGCTGGTCGGCCCCACTTCTCGGTGGGAACATTATATACGTTTATAACGTAGTATAGCCTAACCTAACCCATCTAGCCCCTCGCTTGTAATGTTTTACAGTATCCCGGTCGTGTCGTCCCATGCGTCTCGGTGCGGACATTCTATACGTCTATAACGTTATATATCCTAACCAAAGGCAACTTAACATCTCGGATGTAGTATTTTCCAACATTCCTGGCGGGGCGGCCCCTACTTGTCGGTGGGAACATTATTTACGTCTATAACGTTAAATAACCTAACCTAATCCATCTAGACCCTCGCTGGTAATGTTTTACAAAATCCCGGTCGTGTCGGCCCGTACTTCTCCGTGGGGACATTATATACGTCTATAACGTTATATATCCTAACCTAAGGGAACCTAACATCTCGGATGTAGTAAATCACAACATTCCTGGCTGGTCGGCCCCACTTCTCGGTGGGAACATTATATACGTTTATAACGTAGTATAACCTAACCCTACCCATCTAGCCCCTCGCTTGTAATGTTTTACAGAATCCCGGTCGTGTCGGCCCGTACTTCTCCGTGGGGGCATTATATACGTCTATAACGTTATATATCCTAACCAAAGGCAACTTAATATCTCGGATGTAGTATTTTCCAACATTCCTGGCGGGTCGGACCCTACTTCTCGGTGGGCACATTATATACGTCTATATCGTAATATAACCTAACCTAACCCATCTAGACCCTCGCTGGTAATGTTTTACAAAATCCCGGTCGTGTCGGCCCGTACTTCTCGGTGGGGACATTATATACGTCTATAACGTTATATAACCTAACCTAAGGGAACCTAACATCTCGGATGCAGTATTTCACAGCATTCCTGGCGGGTCGGCGCCAATTGTCGGTGGGAACATTATATACGTCTATAACGCAATATAACCTAACCTAACCCATCTAGACCCTCGCTGGTAATGTTTTACAAAATCCCGGTCGTGTCGGCCCGTACTTCTCGGTGGGGACATTATATACGTCTATAACGTTATATATCCTAACCTAAGGGAACCTAACATCTCGGATGTAGTATTTCACAACATTCCTGGCTGGTCGGCCCCACTTCTCGGTGGGAACATTATATACGTCTATATCGTAACATAACCTAACCTAACCCATCTAGACGCTCGCTGGTAATGTTTTACAGAATCCCGGTCGTGTCGTCTCGTACGTCTTGGTGCGGACATTATTTACGTCTATAACGTTATATATCCTAACCAAAGGCAACTTAACATCTCGGATGTTCTATTTTCCAACATTCCTGGCGGGTCGGACCCTACTTCTCGGTGGGCACATTATATACGTCTATATCGTAATATAACCTAACCTAACCCATCTAGCCCCTCGCGTGTAATGTTTTACAGAATCCCGGTCGTGTCGTCCCGTACGTCTCGGTGCGGACATTATATACGTCTATAACGTTATATACCCTAAGCTAAGGGAACCTAACATCTCGGATGTAGTATTTCACAACATTCCTGGCTGGTCGGCCCCACTTCTCGGTGGGAACATTATATACGTCTATATCGTAACATAACCTAACCTAACCCATCTAGACCCTCGCTGGTAATGTTTTACAGAATCCCGGTCGTGTCGTCTCGTACGTCTTGGTGCGGACATTATTTACGTCTATAACGTTATATATACTAACCAAAGGCAACTTAACATCTCGAATGTAGTATTTTCCAACATTCCTGGCGGGTCGGCCCCTACTTCTAGGGGGGCACATTATATACGTCTATATCGTAATATAACCTAACCTAATCCATCTAGACCCTCGCTGGTAATGTTTTACAGAATCCCGGTCGTGTTGTATCGTACGTCTCGGTGCGGACATTATATACGTCTATAACGTTATATATCCTAACCTAAGGGAACCTAACATCTCGGATGTAGTATTTCATAACATTCCTGGCTGGTCGGCCCCACTTCTCGGTGGGAACATTATATACGTTTATAACGTAGTATAACCTAACCTAACCCATCTAGCCCCTCGCTTGTAATGTTTTACAGAATCCCGGTCGTGTCGTCCCGTACGTCTCGGTGCGGACATTATATACGTCTATAACGTTATATACCCTAACCTACGGGAACCTAACATCTCGGATGCAGTATTTCACAACATTTCTGGCGGGTCGGCGCCAATTCTCGGTGGGAACATTATATACGTCTATAACGCAATATAACCTAACCTAACCCATCTAGACCCTCGCTGGTAATGTTTTACAAAATCCCGGTCGTGTCGGCCCGTACTTCTCGGAGGGGACATTATATACGTCTATAACGTTAAATATCCTAACCTAAGGGAGCCTAACATCTCGGATGTAGTATTTCACAACATTCCAGGCTGGTCGGCCCCACTTCTCGGTGGGAACATTATATACGTCTATATCGTAATATAACTTAACCTAACCCATCTACACCCTCGCTGGTAATGTTTTACAAAATCCCGGTCGTGTCGGCCCGTACTTCTCGGTGGGGACATTATTTACGTCTATAACGTTATATATCCTAGCCTAAGGGAACCTAACATCTCGGATGTAGTATTTCACAACATTCCTGGCGGGTCGGCCCCTACTTCTCGGTGGGCACATTATATACGTCTATATCGTAATATAACCTAACCTAACCCATCTAGACCTTCGCTGGTAATGTTTTACAAAATCCCGGCCGTGTCGGCCCGTACTTCTCGGTGGCGACATTATTTACGTCTATAACGTTATATATCCTAACCTAAGGGAACCTAACATTTCTGATGTAGTATTTCACAACATTCCTGGCAGGTCGGCCCCTACTTCTCGGTGGGCACATTATATACGTCTATATCGTAATATAACCTAACCTAACCCACCTAGACCCTCGCTGGTAATGTTTTACAGAATCCCGGTCGTGTCGTGCCGTACGTCTCGGTGCGGACATTATATACGTATATAACGTTGTATATCCTAACCTAAGGCAACTTAACCTCTCGGATGTAGTATTTTCCAACAGTCTTGGCGGGTCGGACCCTACTTCTCGGTGGACACATTATATACGTCTATATCGTAATATAACCTAACCTAACCCATCTAGACCCTCGCTGTTAATGTTTTACAAAATCCCGGTCGTGTCGGCCCGTACTTTTCCGTGGGGACTTTATACACGTCTATAGTTTTATATATCCTAACCTAAGGCAACTTAACATCTCGAATGTATTATTTTCCAACATTCCTGGCGGGTCGGCCCCTACTTCTCGGTGGGCACATTATATACGTCTGTCACGTAATATAACCTAACCTAAGCCACCTACACCCTCGCTTGTAATGTTTCACAGAATCCCGTTCGTGTCTTCCCGTACGTCTCGCAGCCGGACATTATATACGTCTATAAAGTTATATATCCTAACCTAAGGCAACCTAACATCTCGAATGTAGTATTTCACAACATTCCTGGCGGGTCGGCCCCACTTCTCGGTGGGAACATTATTTACGTCTATAACGTAATATAACCTAACCTAACCCATCTAGACCCTCGCTGGTAATGTTTTTCAAAATCCCTGTCGTGTCGGCCCGTACTTCTCCGTGGGGACATTATATACGTCTATAACGTTATATATCCTAACATAAGGGAACCTAACATCTCGGATGTAGTATTTCACAACATTCCTGGCGGGTCGGCCTCACTTCTCGGTGGGAACATTATATACGTTTATAACATAATATAGCCTAACCTAACCCATCTAGCCCCTCGCTGGTAATGTTTTACAAAATCCCAGTCGTGTCGGCCCGTACTTTTCCGTGGGGACATTATATACGTCTATAATTTTATATATCCTAACCTAAGGGAACCTAACATCTCGGATGTAGTATCTTCCAACATTCCTGGCGGGGCGGCCGCTACTTCTCGGTGGGAACATTATATACGTCTATTTCGTAATATAACCTAACGTAACCCATCTAGACCCTCGCTGGTTATGTTTTACAAAATCCCAGTCGTGTCGGCCCGTACTTTTCCGTGGGGACATTATATACGTCTATAATTTTATATATCCTAACCTAAGGCAACTTAACATCTCGGATGTAGTATTTTCCAACATTCCTGGCGGGTCAGTCCCTACTTCTCGGTGGGCACATTATATACTTCTATATCGTAATATAACCTAACCTAATCCATCTAGCCCCTAGCTGGGAATGTTTTACAGAATCCCAGTCGTGTCGGCCCGTACTTTTCCGTGGGGACATTATATACGTCTATAATTTTATATATCCTAACCTAAGGGAACCTAACATCTCGGATGTAGTATCTTCCAACATTCCTGGCGGGGCGGCCGCTACTTCTCGGTGGGAACATTATATACGTCTATTTCGTAATATAACCTAACGTAACCCATCTAGACCCTCGCTGGTTATGTTTTACAAAATCCCAGTCGTGTCGGCCCGTACTTTTCCGTGGGGACATTATATACGTCTATAATTTTATATATCCTAACCTAAGGCAACTTAACATCTCGGATGTAGTATTTTCCAACATTCCTGGCGGGTCAGTCCCTACTTCTCGGTGGGCACATTATATACTTCTATATCGTAATATAACCTAACCTAATCCATCTAGCCCCTAGCTGGGAATGTTTTACAGAATCCCGGTCGTGTCGTCCCATACGTCTCGGTGCGGACATTATGTACGTCTATAACGTTATATATCCTAACCTAAGGCAACTTAACCTCTCGGATGTAGTATTTTCCAACATTCTTGGCGGGTCGGACCCTACTTCTCGGTGGGCACATTATATACGTCTACATCGTAATATAACCTAACCTAACCCATCTAGACCCTCGTTGTTAATGTTTTACATAATCCCGGTCGCGTCGGCACGTACGTCTCGGTGCGGACATTATATACCTCTATAACGTTATATATCCTAACCTAAGGGAACCTAACATCTCGGACGTAGTATTTCACAACATTCCTGGCTGGTCGGCCCCACTTCTCGGTGGGAACATTATATACGTTTATAACGTAGTATAGCCTAACCTAACCCATCTAGCCCCTCGCTTGTAATGTTTTACAGTATCCCGGTCGTGTCGTCCCATGCGTCTCGGTGCGGACATTATATACGTCTATAACGTTATATATCCTAACCAAAGGCAACTTAACATCTCGGATGTAGTATTTTCCAACATTCCTGGCGGGGCGGCCCCTACTTGTCGGTGGGAACATTATTTACGTCTATAACGTTATATAACCTAACCTAATCCATCTAGACCCTCGCTGGTAATGTTTTACAAAATCCCGGTCGTGTCTTCCCGTACTTCTCCGTGGGGACATTATATACGTCTATAACGTTATATATCCTAACCTAAGGGAACCTAACATCTCGGATGTAGTATTTCACAACATTCCTGGCTGGTCGGCCCCACTTCTCGGTGGGAACATTATATACGTCTATATCGTAACATAACCTAACCTAACCCATCTAGACCCTCGCTGGTAATGTTTTACAGAATCCCGGTCGTGTCGTCTCGTACGTCTTGGTGCGGACATTATTTACGTCTATAACGTTATATAACCTAACCTAATCCATCTAGACCCTCGCTGGTAATGTTTTACAAAATCCCGGTCGTGTCGGCCCGTACTTCTCCGTGGGGACATTATATACGTCTATAACGTTATATATCCTAAACTAAGGGAACCTAACATCTCGGATGTAGTATTTCACAACATTCCTGGCTGGTCGGCCCCACTTCTCGGTGGGAACATTATATACGTCTATATCGTAACATAACCTAACCTAACCCATGTAGACCCTCGCTGGTAATGTTTTACAGAATCCCGGTCGTGTCGTCTCGTACGTCTTGGTGCGGACATTATTTACGTCTATAACGTTATATATCCTAACCAAAGGCAACTTAACATCTCGGATGTTCTATTTTCCAACATTCCTGGCGGGTCGGACCCCACTTCTCGGTGGGCACATTATATACGTCTATATCGTAATATAACCTAACCTAACCCATCTAGCCCCTCGCGTGTAATGTTTTACAGAATCCCGGTCGTGTCGTCCCGTACGTCTCGGTGCGGACATTATATACGTCTATAACGTTATATACCCTAAGCTAAGGGAACCTAACATCTCGGATGCAGTATTTCACAACATTCCTGGCGGGTTGGCGCCAATTCTCGGTGGGAACATTATTTACGTCTATAACGTAATATAACCTAACCTAACCCATCTAGCCCCTAGCTGGGAATGTTTTACAGAATCCCGGTCGTGTCGTCCCGTACGTCTCGGTGCGGACATTATATACGTCTATAACGTTGTATATCCTAACCTACGGCAACTTAACCTCTCGGATGTAGTATTTTCCAACAGACTTGGCGGGTCGGACCCTACTTCTCGGTGGGCACATTATATACTTCTATATCGTAATATAACCTAACCTAACCCATCTAGACCCTCGCTGTTAATGTTTTACAAAATCCCGGTCGTGTCGGCGCGTACTTTTCCGTGGGGACATTATATACGTCTATAATTTTATATATCCTAACCTAAGGCGACATAACATCTCGAATGTAGTATTTTCCAACATTCCTGGCGGGTCGGCCCCTACTTCTAGGGGGGCACATTATATACGTCTATATCGTAATATAACCTAACCTAATCCATCTAGACCCTCGCTGGTAATGTTTTACAGAATCCCGGTCGTGTTGTATCGTACGTCTCGGTGCGGACATTATATACGTCTATAACGTTATATATCCTAACCTAAGGGAACCTAACATCTCGGATGTAGTATTTCATAACATTCCTGGCTGGTCGGCCCCACTTCTCGGTGGGAACATTATATACGTTTATAACGTAGTATAACCTAACCTAACCCATCTAGCCCGTCGCTTGTAATGTTTTACAGAATCCCGGTCGTGTCGTCCCGTACGTCTCGGTGCGGACATTATATACGTCTATAACGTTATATACCCTAACCTACGGGAACCTAACATCTCGGATGCAGTATTTCACAACATTTCTGGCGGGTCGGCGCCAATTCTCGGTGGGAACATTATATACGTCTATAACGCAATATAACCTAACCTAACCCATCTAGCCCCTCGCTTGTAATGTTTTACAGAATCCCGGTCGTGTCGGCCCGTACTTCTCCGTGGGGGCATTATATACGTCTATAACGTTATATATCCTAACCAAAGGCAACTTAATATCTCGGATGTAGTATTTTCCAACATTCCTGGCGGGTCGGACCCTACTTCTCGGTGGGCACATTATATACGTCTATATCGTAATATAACCTAACCTAACCCATCTAGACCCTCGCTGGTAATGTTTTACAAAATCCCGGTCGTGTCGGCCCGTACTTCTCGGTGGGGACATTATATACGTCTATAACGTTATATAACCTAACCTAAGGGAACCTAACATCTCGGATGCAGTATTTCACAGCATTCCTGGCGGGTCGGCGCCAATTGTCGGTGGGAACATTATATACGTCTATAACGCAATATAACCTAACCTAACCCATCTAGACCCTCGCTGGTAATGTTTTACAAAATCCCGGTCGTGTCGGCCCGTACTTCTCGGTGGGGACATTATATACGTCTATAACGTTATATATCCTAACCTAAGGGAACCTAACATCTCGGATGTAGTATTTCACAACATTCCTGGCTGGTCGGCCCCACTTCTCGGTGGGAACATTATATACGTCTATATCGTAACATAACCTAACCTAACCCACCTAGACCCTCGCTGGTAATGTTTTACAGAATCCCGGTCGTGTCGTCCCGTACGTCTCGGTGCGGACATTATATACGTATATAACGTTGTATATCCTAACCTAAGGCAACTTAACCTCTCGGATGTAGTATTTTCCAACAGTCTTGGCGGGTCGGACCCTACTTCTCGGTGGACACATTATATACGTCTATATCGTAATATAACCTAACCTAACCCATCTAGACCCTCGCTGTTAATGTTTTACAAAATCCCGGTCGTGTCGGCCCGTACTTTTCCGTGGGGACTTTATACACGTCTATAGTTTTATATATCCTAACCTAAGGCAACTTAACATCTCGAATGTATTATTTTCCAACATTCCTGGCGGGTCGGCCCCTACTTCTCGGTGGGCACATTATATACGTCTATATCGTAATATAACCTAACCTAACCCATCTAGACCCTCGCTGGTAATGTTTTACAGAATCCCGGTCGTGTCGTCTCGTACGTCTCGGTGCGGACATTATATACGTCTATAACGTTATATATCCTAACCTAAGGGAACCTAACATCTCGGATGTAGTATTTCACAACATTCCTGGCTGGTCGGCCCCACTTCTCGGTGGGAACATTATATACGTCTATATCGTAATATAACCTAACCTAACCCATCTAGACCCTTGCTGGTAATGTTTTACAGAATCCCGGTCGTGTCGTCTCGTACGTCTCGGTACGGACATTATATACGTCTATAACGTTATATATCCTAACCAAAGGCAAGTTAACATCTGGGATGTAGTATTTTCCAACATTCCTGGCGGGTCGGCCCCTACTTCTCGGTGGGCACATTATATACGTCTGTCACGTAATATAACCTAACCTAAGCCACCTACACCCTCGCTTGTAATGTTTCACAGAATCCCGTTCGTGTCTTCCCGTACGTCTCGCAGCCGGACATTATATACGTCTATAAAGTTATATATCCTAACCTAAGGCAACCTAACATCTCGAATGTAGTATTTCACAACATTCCTGGCGGGTCGGCCCCACTTCTCGGTGGGAACATTATTTACGTCTATAACGTAATATAACCTAACCTAACCCATCTAGACCCTCGCTGGTAATGTTTTTCAAAATCCCTGTCGTGTCGGCCCGTACTTCTCCGTGGGGACATTATATACGTCTATAACGTTATATATCCTAACATAAGGGAACAAAACATCTCGGATGTAGTATTTCACAACATTCCTGGCGGGTCGGCCTCACTTCTCGGTGGGAACATTATATACGTTTATAACATAATATAGCCTAACCTAACCCATCTAGCCCCTCGCTGGTAATGTTTTACAAAATCCCAGTCGTGTCGGCCCGTACTTTTCCGTGGGGACATTATATACGTCTATAATTTTATATATCCTAACCTAAGGGAACCTAACATCTCGGATGTAGTATCTTCCAACATTCCTGGCGGGGCGGCCGCTACTTCTCGGTGGGAACATTATATACGTCTATTTCGTAATATAACCTAACCTAACCCATCTAGACCCTCGCTGTTAATGTTTTACAAAATCCCGGTCGTGTCGGCGCGTACTTTTCCGTGGGGACATTATATACGTCTATAATTTTATATATCCTAACCTAAGGCGACATAACATCTCGAATGTAGTATTTTCCAACATTCCTGGCGGGTCGGCCCCTACTTCTAGGGGGGCACATTATATACGTCTATATCGTAATATAACCTAACCTAATCCATCTAGACCCTCGCTGGTAATGTTTTACAGAATCCCGGTCGTGTTGTATCGTACGTCTCGGTGCGGACATTATATACGTCTATAACGTTATATATCCTAACCTAAGGGAACCTAACATCTCGGATGTAGTATTTCATAACATTCCTGGCTGGTCGGCCCCACTTCTCGGTGGGAACATTATATACGTTTATAACGTAGTATAACCTAACCTAACCCATCTAGCCCCTCGCTTGTAATGTTTTACAGAATCCCGGTCGTGTCGTCCCGTACGTCTCGGTGCGGACATTATATACGTCTATAACGTTATATACCCTAACCTACGGGAACCTAACATCTCGGATGCAGTATTTCACAACATTTCTGGCGGGTCGGCGCCAATTCTCGGTGGGAACATTATATACGTCTATAACGCAATATAACCTAACCTAACCCATCTAGACCCTCGCTGGTAATGTTTTACAAAATCCCGGTCGTGTCGGCCCGTACTTCTCGGAGGGGACATTATATACGTCTATAACGTTATATATCCTAACCAAAGGCAACCTAACATCTCGAATGTAGTATTTCACAACATTCCTGGCGGGTCGGTCCCACTTCTCGGTGGGAACATTATTTACGTCTATAACGTAATATAACCTAACCTAACCCATCTACACCCTCGCTGGTAATGTTTTACAAAATCCCGGTCGTGTCGGCCCGTACTTCTCGGTGGGGACATTATTTACGTCTATAACGTTATATATCCTAGCCTAAGGGAACCTAACATCTCGGATGTAGTATTTCACAACATTCCTGGCGGGTCGGCCCCTACTTCTCGGTGGGCACATTATATACGTCTATATCGTAATATAACCTAACCTAACCCATCTAGACCCTCGCTGGTAATGTTTTACAAAATCCCGGCCGTGTCGGCCCGTACTTCTCGGTGGGGACATTATTTACGTCTATAACGTTATATATCCTAACCTAAGGGAACCTAACATTTCTGATGTAGTATTTCACAACATTCCTGGCAGGTCGGCCCCTACTTCTCGGTGGGCACATTATATACGTCTATATCGTAATATAACCTAACCTAACCCACCTAGACCCTCGCTGGTAATGTTTTACAGAATCCCGGTCGTGTCGTCCCGTACGTCTCGGTGCGGACATTATATACGTATATAACGTTGTATATCCTAACCTAAGGCAACTTAACCTCTCGGATGTAGTATTTTCCAACAGTCTTGGCGGGTCGGACCCTACTTCTCGGTGGACACATTATATACGTCTATATCGTAATATAACCTAACCTAACCCATCTAGACCCTCGCTGTTAATGTTTTACAAAATCCCGGTCGTGTCGGCCCGTACTTTTCCGTGGGGACTTTATACACGTCTATAGTTTTATATATCCTAACCTAAGGCAACTTAACATCTCGAATGTATTATTTTCCAACATTCCTGGCGGGTCGGCCCCTACTTCTCGGTGGGCACATTATATACGTCTATATCGTAATATAACCTAACCTGACCCATCTAGACCCTCGCTGGTAATGTTTTACAGAATCCCGGTCGTGTCGTCTCGTACGTCTCGGTGCGGACATTATATACGTCTATAACGTTATATATCCTAACCTAAGGGAACCTAACATCTCGGATGTAGTATTTCACAACATTCCTGGCTGGTCGGCCCCACTTCTCGGTGGGAACATTATATACGTCTATATCGTAATATAACCTAACCTAACCCATCTAGACCCTTGCTGGTAATGTTTTACAGAATCCCGGTCGTGTCGTCTCGTACGTCTCGGTACGGACATTATATACGTCTATAACGTTATATATCCTAACCAAAGGCAAGTTAACATCTGGGATGTAGTATTTTCCAACATTCCTGGCGGGTCGGCCCCTACTTCTCGGTGGGCACATTATATACGTCTGTCACGTAATATAACCTAACCTAAGCCACCTACACCCTCGCTTGTAATGTTTCACAGAATCCCGTTCGTGTCTTCCCGTACGTCTCGCAGCCGGACATTATATACGTCTATAAAGTTATATATCCTAACCTAAGGCAACCTAACATCTCGAATGTAGTATTTCACAACATTCCTGGCGGGTCGGCCCCACTTCTCGGTGGGAACATTATTTACGTCTATAACGTAATATAACCTAACCTAACCCATCTAGACCCTCGCTGGTAATGTTTTTCAAAATCCCTGTCGTGTCGGCCCGTACTTCTCCGTGGGGACATTATATACGTCTATAACGTTATATATCCTAACATAAGGGAACCTAACATCTCGGATGTAGTATTTCACAACATTCCTGGCGGGTCGGCCTCACTTCTCGGTGGGAACATTATATACGTTTATAACATAATATAGCCTAACCTAACCCATCTAGCCCCTCGCTGGTAATGTTTTACAAAATCCCAGTCGTGTCGGCCCGTACTTTTCCGTGGGGACATTATATACGTCTATAATTTTATATATCCTAACCTAAGGGAACCTAACATCTCGGATGTAGTATCTTCCAACATTCCTGGCGGGGCGGCCGCTACTTCTCGGTGGGAACATTATATACGTCTATTTCGTAATATAACCTAACGTAACCCATCTAGACCCTCGCTGGTTATGTTTTACAAAATCCCAGTCGTGTCGGCCCGTACTTTTCCGTGGGGACATTATATACGTCTATAATTTTATATATCCTAACCTAAGGCAACTTAACATCTCGGATGTAGTATTTTCCAACATTCCTGGCGGGTCAGTCCCTACTTCTCGGTGGGCACATTATATACTTCTATATCGTAATATAACCTAACCTAATCCATCTAGCCCCTCGCGTGTAATGTTTTACAGAATCCCGGTCGTGTCGTCCCATACGTCTCGGTGCGGACATTATGTACGTCTATAACGTTATATATCCTAACCTAAGGCAACTTAACCTCTCGGATGTAGTATTTTCCAACATTCTTGGCGGGTCGGACCCTACTTCTCGGTGGGCACATTATATACGTCTACATCGTAATATAACCTAACCTAACCCATCTAGACCCTCGTTGTTAATGTTTTACAAAATCCCGGTCGCGTCGGCACGTACGTCTCGGTGCGGACATTATATACCTCTATAACGTTATATATCCTAACCTAAGGGAACCTAACATCTCGGACGTAGTATTTCACAACATTCCTGGCTGGTCGGCCCCACTTCTCGGTGGGAACATTATATACGTTTATAACGTAGTATAGCCTAACCTAACCCATCTAGCCCCTCGCTTGTAATGTTTTACAGTATCCCGGTCGTGTCGTCCCATGCGTCTCGGTGCGGACATTATATACGTCTATAACGTTATATATCCTAACCAAAGGCAACTTAACATCTCGGATGTAGTATTTTCCAACATTCCTGGCGGGGCGGCCCCTACTTGTCGGTGGGAACATTATTTACGTCTATAACGTTATATAACCTAACCTAATCCATCTAGACCCTCGCTGGTAATGTTTTACAAAATCCCGGTCGTGTCGGCCCGTACTTCTCCGTGGGGACATTATATACGTCTATAACGTTATATATCCTAACCTAAGGGAACCTAACATCTCGGATGTAGTATTTCACAACATTCCTGGCTGGTCGGCCCCACTTCTCGGTGGGAACATTATATGCGTCTATATCGTAACATAACCTAACCTAACCCATCTAGACCCTCGCTGGTAATGTTTTACAGAATCCCGGTCGTGTCGTCTCGTACGTCTTGGTGCGGTCATTATTTACGTCTATAACGTTATATATCCTAACCAAAGGCAACTTAACATCTCGGATGTTCTATTTTCCAACATTCCTGGCGGGTCGGACCCTACTTCTCGGTGGGCACATTATATACGTCTATATCGTAATATAACCTAACCTAACCCATCTAGCCCCTCGCGTGTAATGTTTTACAGAATCCCGGTCGTGTCGTCCCGTACGTCTCGGTGCGGACATTATATACGTCTATAACGTTATATACCCTAAGCTAAGGGAACCTAACATCTCGGATGCAGTATTTCACAACATTCCTGGCGGGTTGGCGCCAATTCTCGGTGGGAACATTATTTACGTCTATAACGTAATATAACCTAACCTAACCCATCTAGCCCCTAGCTGGGAATGTTTTACAGAATCCCGGTCGTTTCGTCCCGTACGTCTCGGTGCGGACATTATATACGTCTATAACGTTGTATATCCTAACCTAAGGCAACTTAACCTCTCGGATGTAGTATTTTCCAACAGACTTGGCGGGTCGGACCCTACTTCTCGGTGGGCACATTATATACTTCTATATCGTAATATAACCTAACCTAACCCATCTAGACCCTCGCTGTTAATGTTTTACAAAATCCCGGTCGTGTCGGCGCGTACTTTTCCGTGGGGACATTATATACGTCTATAATTTTATATATCCTAACCTAAGGCGACATAACATCTCGAATGTAGTATTTTCCAACATTCCTGGCGGGTCGGCCCCTACTTCTAGGGGGGCACATTATCTACGTCTATATCGTAATATAACCTAACCTAATCCATCTAGACCCTCGCTGGTAATGTTTTACAGAATCCCGGTCGTGTTGTATCGTACGTCTCGGTGCGGACATTATATACGTCTATAACGTTATATATCCTAACCTAAGGGAACCTAACATCTCGGATGTAGTATTTCATAACATTCCTGGCTGGTCGGCCCCACTTCTCGGTGGGAACATTATATACGTTTATAACGTAGTATAACCTAACCTAACCCATCTAGCCCCTCGCTTGTAATGTTTTACAGAATCCCGGTCGTGTCGTCCCGTACGTCTCGGTGCGGACATTATATACGTCTATAACGTTATATACCCTAACCTACGGGAACCTAACATCTCGGATGCAGTATTTCACAACATTTCTGGCGGGTCGGCGCCAATTCTCGGTGGGAACATTATATACGTCTATAACGCAATATAACCTAACCTAACCCATCTAGACCCTCGCTGGTAATGTTTTACAAAATCCCGGTCGTGTCGGCCCGTACTTCTCGGAGGGGACATTATATACGTCTATAACGTTATATATCCTAACCTAAGGGAGCCTAACATCTCGGATGTAGTATTTCACAACATTCCTGGCTGGTCGGCCCCACTTCTCGGTGGGAACATTATATGCGTCTATATCGTAATATAACTTAACCTAACCCATCTACACCCTCGCTGGTAATGTTTTACAAAATCCCGGTCGTGTCGGCCCGTACTTCTCGGTGGGGACATTATTTACGTCTATAACGTTATATATCCTAGCCTAAGGGAACCTAACATCTCGGATGTAGTATTTCACAACATTCCTGGCGGGTCGGCCCCTACTTCTCGGTGGGCACATTATATACGTCTATATCGTAATATAACCTAACCTAACCCATCTAGACCCTCGCTGGTAATGTTTTACAAAATCCCGGCCGTGTCGGCCCGTACTTCTCGGTGGGGACATTATTTACGTCTATAACGTTATATATCCTAGCCTAAGGGAACCTAACATCTCGGATGTAGTATTTCACAACATTCCTGGCGGGTCGGCCCCTACTCCTCGGTGGGCACATTATATACGTCTATATCGTAATATAACCTAACCTAACCCATCTAGACCCTCGCTGGTAATGTTTTACAAAATCCCGGCCGTGTCGGCCCGTACTTCTCGGTGGGGACATTATTTACGTCTATAACGTTATATATCCTAACCTAAGGGAACCTAACATTTCTGATGTAGTATTTCACAACATTCCTGGCAGGTCGGCCCCTACTTCTCGGTGGGCACATTATATACGTCTATATCGTAATATAACCTAACCTAACCCACCTAGACCCTCGCTGGTAATGTTTTACAGAATCCCGGTCGTGTCGTCCCGTACGTCTCGGTGCGGACATTATATACGTATATAACGTTGTATATCCTAACCTAAGGCAACTTAACCTCTCGGATGTAGTATTTTCCAACAGACTTGGCGGGTCGGACCCTACTTCTCGGTGGGCACATTATATACTTCTATATCGTAATATAACCTAACCTAACCCATCTAGACCCTCGCTGTTAATGTTTTACAAAATCCCGGTCGTGTCGGCGCGTACTTTTCCGTGGGGACATTATATACGTCTATAATTTTATATATCCTAACCTAAGGCGACATAACATCTCGAATGTAGTATTTTCCAACATTCCTGGCTGGTCGGCCCCACTTCTCGGTGGGAACATTATATACGTCTATATCGTAATATAACTTAACCTAACCCATCTACACCCTCGCTGGTAATGTTTCACAAAATCCCGGTCGTGTCGGCCCGTACTTCTCGGTGGGGACATTATTTACGTCTATAACGTTATATATCCTAGCCTAAGGGAACCTAACATCTCGGATGTAGTATTTCACAACATTCCTGGCGGGTCGGCCCCTACTTCTCGGTGGGCACATTATATACGTCTATATCGTAATATAACCTAACCTAACCCATCTAGACCCTCGCTGGTAATGTTTTACAAAATCCCGGTCGTGTCGGCCCATACTTCTCCGTGGGGACATTATATACGCCTATATCGTTATATATCCTAACCTAAGGCAACTTAATATCTCGGATGTAGTATTTTCCAACATTCCTGGCGGGTTGGACCCTACTTCTCGGTGGGCACATTATATACGTCTATATCGTAATATAACCTAACCTAACCCATCTAGACCCTCGCTGGTAATGTTTTACAAAATCCCGGTCGTGTCGGCCCGTACTTCTCGGTGGGGACATTATATACGTCTATAACGTTATATACCCTAACCTAAGGGAACCTAACATCTCGGATGCAGTATTTCACAGCATTCCTGGCGGGTCGGCGCCAATTCTCGGTGGGAACATTATATACGTCTATAACGCAATATAACCTAACCTAACCCATCTAGACCCTCGCTGGTAATGTTTTACAAAATCCCGGTCGTGTCGGCCCGTACTTCTCGGTGGGGACATTATATACGTCTATAAAGTTATATATCCTAACCTAAGGGAACCTAACATCTCGGATGTAGTATTTCACAACATTCCTGGCGGGTCGGCCTCACTTCTCGGTGGGAACATTATATACGTTTATAACATAATATAGCCTAACCTAACCCATCTAGCCCCTCGCTGGTAATGTTTTACAAAATCCCAGTCGTGTCGGCCCGTACTTTTCCGTGGGGACATTATATACGTCTATAATTTTATATATCCTAACCTAAGGGAACCTAACATCTCGGATGTAGTATCTTCCAACATTCCTGGCGGGGCGGCCGCTACTTCTCGGTGGGAACATTATATACGTCTATTTCGTAATATAACCTAACGTAACCCATCTAGACCCTCGCTGGTTATGTTTTACAAAATCCCAGTCGTGTCGGCCCGTACTTTTCCGTGGGGACATTATATACGTCTATAATTTTATATATCCTAACCTAAGGCAACTTAACATCTCGGATGTAGTATTTTCCAACATTCCTGGCGGGTCAGTCCCTACTTCTCGGTGGGCACATTATATACTTCTATATCGTAATATAACCTAACCTAATCCATCTAGCCCCTAGCTGGGAATGTTTTACAGAATCGCGGTCGTGTCGTCCCATACGTCTCGGTGCGGACATTATGTACGTCTATAACGTTATATATCCTAACCTAAGGCAACTTAACCTCTCGGATGTAGTATTTTCCAACATTCTTGGCGGGTCGGACCCTACTTCTCGGTGGGCACATTATATACGTCTACATCGTAATATAACCTAACCTAACCCATCTAGACCCTCGTTGTTAATGTTTTACAAAATCCCGGTCGCGTCGGCACGTACGTCTCGGTGCGGGCATTATATACCTCTATAACGTTATATATCCTAACCTAAGGGAACCTAACATCTCGGACGTAGTATTTCACAACATTCCTGGCTGGTCGGCCCCACTTCTCGGTGGGAACATTATATACGTTTATAACGTAGTATAGCCTAACCTAACCCATCTAGCCCCTCGCTTGTAATGTTTTACAGTATCCCGGTCGTGTCGTCCCATGCGTCTCGGTGCGGACATTATATACGTCTATAACGTTATATATCCTAACCAAAGGCAACTTAACATCTCGGATGTAGTATTTTCCAACATTCCTGGCGGGGCGGCCCCTACTTGTCGGTGGGAACATTATTTACGTCTATAACGTTATATAACCTAACCTAATCCATCTAGACCCTCGCTGGTAATGTTTTACAAAATCCCGGTCGTGTCGGCCCGTACTTCTCGGAGGGGACATTATATACGTCTATAACGTTATATATCCTAACCTAAGGGAGCCTAACATCTCGGATGTAGTATTTCACAACATTCCTGGCTGGTCGGCCCCACTTCTCGGTGGGAACATTATATACGTCTATATCGTAATATAACTTAACCTAACCCATCTACACCCTCGCTGGTAATGTTTTACAAAATCCCGGTCGTGTCGGCCCGTACTTCTCGGTGGGGACATTATTTACGTCTATAACGTTATATATCCTAGCCTAAGGGAACCTAACATCTCGGATGTAGTATTTCACAACATTCCTGGCGGGTCGGCCCCTACTCCTCGGTGGGCACATTATATACGTCTATATCGTAATATAACCTAACCTAACCCATCTAGACCCTCGCTGGTAATGTTTTACAAAATCCCGGCCGTGTCGGCCCGTACTTCTCGGTGGGGACATTATTTACGTCTATAACGTTATATATCCTAACCTAAGGGAACCTAACATTTCTGATGTAGTATTTCACAACATTCCTGGCAGGTCGGCCCCTACTTCTCGGTGGGCACATTATATACGTCTATATCGTAATATAACCTAACCTAACCCACCTAGACCCTCGCTGGTAATGTTTTACAGAATCCCGGTCGTGTCGTCCCGTACGTCTCGGTGCGGACATTATATACGTATATAACGTTGTATATCCTAACCTAAGGCAACTTAACCTCTCGGATGTAGTATTTTCCAACAGACTTGGCGGGTCGGACCCTACTTCTCGGTGGGCACATTATATACTTCTATATCGTAATATAACCTAACCTAACCCATCTAGACCCTCGCTGTTAATGTTTTACAAAATCCCGGTCGTGTCGGCGCGTACTTTTCCGTGGGGACATTATATACGTCTATAATTTTATATATCCTAACCTAAGGCGACATAACATCTCGAATGTAGTATTTTCCAACATTCCTGGCGGGTCGGCCCCTACTTCTAGGGGGGCACATTATATACGTCTATATCGTAATATAACCTAACCTAACCCATCTAGACCCTCGCTGTTAATGTTTTACAAAATCCCGGTCGTGTCGGCGCGTACTTTTCCGTGGGGACATTATATACGTCTATAATTTTATATATCCTAACCTAAGGCGACATAACATCTCGAATGTAGTATTTTCCAACATTCCTGGCGGGTCGGCCCCTACTTCTAGGGGGGCACATTATATACGTCTATATCGTAATATAACCTAACCTAATCCATCTAGACCCTCGCTGGTAATGTTTTACAGAATCCCGGTCGTGTTGTATCGTACGTCTCGGTGCGGACATTATATACGTCTATAACGTTATATATCCTAACCTAAGGGAACCTAACATCTCGGATGTAGTATTTCATAACATTCCTGGCTGGTCGGCCCCACTTCTCGGTGGGAACATTATATACGTTTATAACGTAGTATAACCTAACCTAACCCATCTAGCCCCTCGCTTGTAATGTTTTACAGAATCCCGGTCGTGTCGTCCCGTACGTCTCGGTGCGGACATTATATACGTCTATAACGTTATATACCCTAACCTACGGGAACCTAACATCTCGGATGCAGTATTTCACAACATTTCTGGCGGGTCGGCGCCAATTCTCGGTGGGAACATTATATACGTCTATAACGCAATATAACCTAACCTAACCCATCTAGACCCTCGCTGGTAATGTTTTACAAAATCCCGGTCGTGTCGGCCCGTACTTCTCGGAGGGGACATTATATACGTCTATAACGTTATATATCCTAACCTAAGGGAACCTAACATCTCGGATGTAGTATTTCACAACATTCCTGGCTGGTCGGCCCCACTTCTCGGTGGGAACATTATATACGTCTATATCGTAATATAACTTAACCTAACCCATCTACACCCTCGCTGGTAATGTTTCACAAAATCCCGGTCGTGTCGGCCCGTACTTCTCGGTGGGGACATTATTTACGTCTATAACGTTATATATCCTAGCCTAAGGGAACCTAATATCTCGGATGTAGTATTTCACAACATTCCTGGCGGGTCGGCCCCTACTTCTCGGTGGGCACATTATATACGTCTATATCGTAATATAACCTAACCTAACCCATCTAGACCCTCGCTGGTAATGTTTTACAAAATCCCGGTCGTGTCGGCCCATACTTCTCCGTGGGGACATTATATACGCCTATATCGTTATATATCCTAACCTAAGGCAACTTAATATCTCGGATGTAGTATTTTCCAACATTCCTGGCGGGTTGGACCCTACTTCTCGGTGGGCACATTATATACGTCTATATCGTAATATAACCTAACCTAACCCATCTAGACCCTCGCTGGTAATGTTTTACAAAATCCCGGTCGTGTCGGCCCGTACTTCTCGGTGGGGACATTATATACGTCTATAACGTTATATATCCTAACCTAAGGGAACCTAACATCTCGGATGCAGTATTTCACAGCATTCCTGGCGGGTCGGCGCCAATTCTCGGTGGGAACATTATATACGTCTATAACGCAATATAACCTAACCTAACCCATCTAGACCCTCGCTGGTAATGTTTTACAAAATCCCGGTCGTGTCGGCCCGTACTTCTCGGTGGGGACATTATATACGTCTATAAAGTTATATATCCTAACCTAAGGGAACCTAACATCTCGGATGTAGTATTTCACAACATTCCTGGCTGGTCGGCCCCACTTCTCGGTGGGAACATTATATACGTCTATATCGTAACATAACCTAACCTAACCCATGTAGACCCTCGCTGGTAATGTTTTACAGAATCCCGGTCGTGTCGTCTCGTACGTCTTGGTGCGGACATTATTTACGTCTATAACGTTATATATCCTAACCAAAGGCAACTTAACATCTCGGATGTTGTATTTTCCAACATTCCTGGTGGGTCGGACGCTACTTCTCGGTGGGCACATTATATACGTCTATATCGTAATATAACCTAACCTAACCCACCTAGACCCTCGCTGGTAATGTTTTACAGAATCCCGGTCGTGTCGTCCCGTACGTCTCGGTGCGGACATTATATACGTATATAACGTTGTATATCCTAACCTAAGGCAACTTAACCTCTCGGATGTAGTATTTTCCAACAGACTTGGCGGGTCGGACCCTACTTCTCGGTGGGCACATTATATACTTCTATATCGTAATATAACCTAACCTAACCCATCTAGACCCTCGCTGTTAATGTTTTACAAAATCCCGGTCGTGTCGGCGCGTACTTTTCCGTGGGGACATTATATACGTCTATAATTTTATATATCCTAACCTAAGGCGACATAACATCTCGAATGTAGTATTTTCCAACATTCCTGGCGGGTCGGCCCCTACTTCTAGGGGGGCACATTATATACGTCTATATCGTAATATAACCTAACCTAATCCATCTAGACCCTCGCTGGTAATGTTTTACAGAATCCCGGTCGTGTTGTATCGTACGTCTCGGTGCGGACATTATATACGTCTATAACGTTATATATCCTAACCTAAGGGAACCTAACATCTCGGATGTAGTATTTCATAACATTCCTGGCTGGTCGGCCCCACTTCTCGGTGGGAACATTATATACGTTTATAACGTAGTATAACCTAACCTAACCCATCTAGCCCCTCGCTTGTAATGTTTTACAGAATCCCGGTCGTGTCGTCCCGTACGTGTCGGTGCGGACATTATATACGTCTATAACGTTATATACCCTAACCTACGGGAACCTAACATCTCGGATGCAGTATTTCACAACATTTCTGGCGGGTCGGCGCCAATTCTCGGTGGGAACATTATATACGTCTATAACGCAATATAACCTAACCTAACCCATCTAGACCCTCGCTGGTAATGTTTTACAAAATCCCGGTCGTGTCGGCCCGTACTTCTCGGAGGGGACATTATATACGTCTATAACGTTATATATCCTAACCTAAGGGAACCTAACATCTCGGATGTAGTATTTCACAACATTCCTGGCTGGTCGGCCCCACTTCTCGGTGGGAACATTATATACGTCTATATCGTAATATAACTTAACCTAACCCATCTACACCCTCGCTGGTAATGTTTCACAAAATCCCGGTCGTGTCGGCCCGTACTTCTCGGTGGGGACATTATTTACGTCTATAACGTTATATATCCTAGCCTAAGGGAACCTAATATCTCGGATGTAGTATTTCACAACATTCCTGGCGGGTCGGCCCCTACTTCTCGGTGGGCACATTATATACGTCTATATCGTAATATAACCTAACCTAACCCATCTAGACCCTCGCTGGTAATGTTTTACAAAATCCCGGTCGTGTCGGCCCATACTTCTCCGTGGGGACATTATATACGCCTATATCGTTATATATCCTAACCTAAGGCAACTTAATATCTCGGATGTAGTATTTTCCAACATTCCTGGCGGGTTGGACCCTACTTCTCGGTGGGCACATTATATACGTCTATATCGTAATATAACCTAACCTAACCCATCTAGACCCTCGCTGGTAATGTTTTACAAAATCCCGGTCGTGTCGGCCCGTACTTCTCGGTGGGGACATTATATACGTCTATAACGTTATATATCCTAACCTAAGGGAACCTAACATCTCGGATGCAGTATTTCACAGCATTCCTGGCGGGTCGGCGCCAATTCTCGGTGGGAACATTATATACGTCTATAACGCAATATAACCTAACCTAACCCATCTAGACCCTCGCTGGTAATGTTTTACAAAATCCCGGTCGTGTCGGCCCGTACTTCTCGGTGGGGACATTATATACGTCTATAAAGTTATATATCCTAACCTAAGGGAACCTAACATCTCGGATGTAGTATTTCACAACATTCCTGGCTGGTCGGCCCCACTTCTCGGTGGGAACATTATATACGTCTATATCGTAACATAACCTAACCTAACCCATGTAGACCCTCGCTGGTAATGTTTTACAGAATCCCGGTCGTGTCGTCTCGTACGTCTTGGTGCGGACATTATTTACGTCTATAACGTTATATATCCTAACCAAAGGCAACTTAACATCTCGGATGTTGTATTTTCCAACATTCCTGGTGGGTCGGACGCTACTTCTCGGTGGGCACATTATATACGTCTATATCGTAATATAACCTAACCTAACCCATCTAGACCCTCGCTGGTAATGTTTTACAAAATCCCGGTCGTGTCGGCCCGTACTTCTCGGTGGGGACATTATATACGTCTATAACGTTATATACCCTAACCTAAGGGAACCTAACATCGCGGATGCAGTATTTCACAGCATTCCTGGTGGGTTGGCGCCAATTCTCGGTGGGAACATTATTTACGTCTATAACGTAATATAACCTAACCTAACCCATCTAGCCCCTAGCTGGGAATGTTTTACAGAATCCCGGTCGTGTCGTCCCGTACGTCTCGGTGCGGACATTATATACGTCTATAACGTTGTATATCCTAACCTAAGGCAACTTAACCTCCCGGATGTAGTATTTTCCAACAGTCTTGGCGGGTCGGACCCTACTTCTCGGTGGGCACATTATATACTTCTATATCGTAATATAACCTAACCTAACCCATCTAGACCCTCGCTGTTAATGTTTTACAAAATCCCGGTCGTGTCGGCCCGTACTTTTCCGTGGGGACATTATATACGTCTATAATTTTATATATCCTAACCTAAGGCAACATAACATCTCGAATGTAGTATTTTCCAACATTCCTGGCGGGTCGGCCCCTACTTCTAGGGGGGCACATTATATACGTCTATATCGTAATATAACCTAACCTAATCCATCTAGACCCTCGCTGGTAATGTTTTACAGAATCCCGGTCGTGTCGTATCGTACGTCTCGGTGCGGACATTATATACGTCTATAACGTTATATATCCTAACCTAAGGGAACCTAACATCTCGGATGTAGTATTTCATAACATTCCTGGCTGGTCGGCCCCACTTCTCGGTGGGAACATTATATACGTTTATAACGTAGTATAACCTAACCTAACCCATCTAGCCCCTCGCTTGTAATGTTTTACAGAATCCCGGTCGTGTCGTCCCGTACTTCTCGGTGGGGACATTATATACGTCTATAACGTTATATATCCTAACCTAAGGGAACCTAACATCTCGGATGCAGTATTTCACAGCATTCCTGGCGGGTCGGCGCCAATTCTCGGTGGGAACATTATATACGTCTATAACGCAATATAACCTAACCTAACCCATCTAGACCCTCGCTGGTAATGTTTTACAAAATCCCGGTCGTGTCGGCCCGTACTTCTCGGTGGGGACATTATATACGTCTATAAAGTTATATATCCTAACCTAAGGGAACCTAACATCTCGGATGTAGTATTTCACAACATTCCTGGCTGGTCGGCCCCACTTCTCGGTGGGAACATTATATACGTCTATATCGTAACATAACCTAACCTAACCCATGTAGACCCTCGCTGGTAATGTTTTACAGAATCCCGGTCGTGTCGTCTCGTACGTCTTGGTGCGGACATTATTTACGTCTATAACGTTATATATCCTAACCAAAGGCAACTTAACATCTCGGATGTTGTATTTTCCAACATTCCTGGTGGGTCGGACGCTACTTCTCGGTGGGCACATTATATACGTCTATATCGTAATATAACCTAACCTAACCCATCTAGACCCTCGCTGGTAATGTTTTACAAAATCCCGGTCGTGTCGGCCCGTACTTCTCGGTGGGGACATTATATACGTCTATAACGTTATATACCCTAACCTAAGGGAACCTAACATCGCGGATGCAGTATTTCACAGCATTCCTGGTGGGTTGGCGCCAATTCTCGGTGGGAACATTATTTACGTCTATAACGTAATATAACCTAACCTAACCCATCTAGCCCCTAGCTGGGAATGTTTTACAGAATCCCGGTCGTGTCGTCCCGTACGTCTCGGTGCGGACATTATATACGTCTATAACGTTGTATATCCTAACCTAAGGCAACTTAACCTCCCGGATGTAGTATTTTCCAACAGTCTTGGCGGGTCGGACCCTACTTCTCGGTGGGCACATTATATACTTCTATATCGTAATATAACCTAACCTAACCCATCTAGACCCTCGCTGTTAATGTTTTACAAAATCCCGGTCGTGTCGGCCCGTACTTTTCCGTGGGGACATTATATACGTCTATAATTTTATATATCCTAACCTAAGGCAACATAACATCTCGAATGTAGTATTTTCCAACATTCCTGGCGGGTCGGCCCCTACTTCTAGGGGGGCACATTATATACGTCTATATCGTAATATAACCTAACCTAATCCATCTAGACCCTCGCTGGTAATGTTTTACAGAATCCCGGTCGTGTCGTATCGTACGTCTCGGTGCGGACATTATATACGTCTATAACGTTATATATCCTAACCTAAGGGAACCTAACATCTCGGATGTAGTATTTCATAACATTCCTGGCTGGTCGGCCCCACTTCTCGGTGGGAACATTATATACGTTTATAACGTAGTATAACCTAACCTAACCCATCTAGCCCCTCGCTTGTAATGTTTTACAGAATCCCGGTCGTGTCGTCCCGTACGTCTCGGTGCGGACATTATATACGTCTATAACGTTATATACCCTAACCCACGGGAACCTAACATCTCGGATGCAGTATTTCACAACATTTCTGGCGGGTCGGCGCCAATTCACGGTGGGAACATTATATACGTCTATAACGCAATATAACCTAACCTAACCCATCTAGACCCTCGCTGGTAATGTTTTACAAAATCCCGGTCGTGTCGGCCCGTACTTCTCGGAGGGGACATTATATACGTCTATAACGTTATATATCCTAACCTAAGGGAACCTAACATCTCGGATGTAGTATTTCACAACATTCCTGGCTGGTCGGCCCCACTTCTCGGTGGGAACATTATATACGTCTATATCGTAACATAACCTAACCTAACCCATGTAGACCCTCGCTGGTAATGTTTTACAGAATCCCGTTCGTGTCGTCTCGTACGTCTTGGTGCGGACATTATTTACGTCTATAACGTTATATATCCTAACCAAAGGCAACTTAACATCTCGGATGTTGTATTTTCCAACATTCCTGGTGGGTCGGACCCTACTTCTCGGTGGGCACATTATATACGTCTATATCGTAATATAACCTAACCTAACCCATCTAGACCCTCGCTGGTAATGTTTTACAAAATCCCGGTCGTGTCGGCCCGTACTTCTCGGTGGGGACATTATATACGTCTATAACGTTATATACCCTAACCTAAGGGAACCTAACATCGCGGATGCAGTATTTCACAGCATTCCTGGCGGGTTGGCGCCAATTCTCGGTGGGAACATTATTTACGTCTATAACGTAATATAACCTAACCTAACCCATCTAGCCCCTAGCTGGGAATGTTTTACAGAATCCCGGTCGTGTCGTCCCGTACGTCTCGGTGCGGACATTATATACGTCTATAACGTTGTATATCCTAACCTAAGGCAACTTAACCTCCCGGATGTAGTATTTTCCAACAGTCTTGGCGGGTCGGACCCTACTTCTCGGTGGGCACATTATATACTTCTATATCGTAATATAACCTAACCTAACCCATCTAGACCCTCGCTGTTAATGTTTTACAAAATCCCGGTCGTGTCGGCCCGTACTTTTCCGTGGGGACATTATATACGTCTATAATTTTATATATCCTAACCTAAGGCAACATAACATCTCGAATGTAGTATTTTCCAACATTCCTGGCGGGTCGGCCCCTACTTCTAGGGGGGCACATTATATACGTCTATATCGTAATATAACCTAACCTAATCCATCTAGACCCTCGCTGGTAATGTTTTACAGAATCCCGGTCGTGTCGTATCGTTCGTCTCGGTGCGGACATTATATACGTCTATAACGTTATATATCCTAACCTAAGGGAACCTAACATCTCGGATGTAGTATTTCATAACATTCCTGGCTGGTCGGTCCCACTTCTCGGTGGGAACATTATATACGTTTATAACGTAGTATAACCTAACCTAACCCATCTAGCCCCTCGCTTGTAATGTTTTACAGAATCCCGGTCGTGTCGTCCCGTACGTCTCGGTGCGGACATTATATACGTCTATAACGTTATATACCCTAACCCACGGGAACCTAACATCTCGGATGCAGTATTTCACAACATTTCTGGCGGGTCGGCGCCAATTCACGGTGGGAACATTATATACGTCTATAACGCAATATAACCTAACCTAACCCATCTAGACCCTCGCTGGTAATGTTTTACAAAATCCCGGTCGTGTCGGCCCGTACTTCTCGGAGGGGACATTATATACGTCTATAACGTTATATATCCTAACCTAAGGGAACCTAACATCTCGGATGTAGTATTTCACAACATTCCTGGCTGGTCGGCCCCACTTCGCGGTGGGAACATTATAAACGTCTATATCGTAATATAACCTAACCTAACCCATCTACAACCTCGCTGGTAATGTTTTACAAAATCCCGGTCGTGTCGGCCCGTACTTCTCGGTGGGGACATTATTTACGTCTATAACGTTATATATCCTAGCCTAAGGGAACCTAACATCTCGGATGTAGTATTTCACAACATTCCTGGCGGGTCGGCCCCTACTTCTCGGTGGGCACATTATATACGTCTATATCGTAATATAACCTAACCTAACCCATCTAGACCCTCGCTGGTAATGTTTTACAAAATCCCGGTCGTGTCGGCCCGTACTTTTCCGTGGGGACATTATATACGTCTATAATTTTATATATCCTAACCTAAGGCAACATAACATCTCGAATGTAGTATTTTCCAACATTCCTGGCGGGTCGGCCCCTACTTCTAGGGGGGCACATTATATACGTCTATATCGTAATATAACCTAACCTAATCCATCTAGACCCTCGCTGGTAATGTTTTACAGAATCCCGGTCGTGTCGTATCGTACGTCTCGGTGCGGACATTATATACGTCTATAACGTTATATACCCTAACCTACGGGAACCTAACATCTCGGATGCAGTATTTCACAACATTTCTGGCGGTTCGGCGCCAATTCTCGGTGGGAACATTATATACGTCTATAACGCAATATAACCTAACCTAACCCATCTAGACCCTCGCTGGTAATGTTTTACAAAATCCCGGTCGTGTCGGCCCGTACTTCTCGGAGGGGACATTATATACGTCTATAACGTTATATATCCTAACCTAAGGGAACCTAACATCTCGGATGTAGTATTTCACAACATTCCTGGCTGGTCGGCCCCACTTCTCGGTGGTAACATTATATACGTCTATATCGTAATATAACTTAACCTAACCCATCTAGACCCTCGCTGGTAATGTTTTACAAAATCCCGGTCGTGTCGGCCCATACTTCTCCGTGGGGACATTATATACGCCTATATCGTTATATATCCTAACCTAAGGCAACTTAATATCTCGGATGTAGTATTTTCCAACATTCCTGGCGGGTTGGACCCTACTTCTCGGTGGGCACATTATATACGTCTATATCGTAATATAACCTAACCTAACCCATCTAGACCCTCGCTGGTAATGTTTTACAAAATCCCGGTCGTGTCGGCCCGTACTTCTCGGTGGGGACATTATATACGTCTATAACGTTATATACCCTAACCTAAGGGAACCTAACATCTCGGATGCAGTATTTCACAGCATTCCTGGCGGGTCGGCGCCAATTCTCGGTGGGAACATTATATACGTCTATAACGCAATATAACCTAACCTAACCCATCTAGACCCTCGCTGGTAATGTTTTACAAAATCCCGGTCGTGTCGGCCCGTACTTCTCGGTGGGGACATTATATACGTCTATAAAGTTATATATCCTAACCTAAGGGAACCTAACATCTCGGATGTAGTATTTCACAACATTCCTGGCTGGTCGGCCCCACTTCTCGGTGGGAACATTATATACGTCTATATCGTAACATAACCTAACCTAACCCATGTAGACCCTCGCTGGTAATGTTTTACAAAATCCCGGTCGTGTCGGCCCGTACTTCTCGGTGGGGACATTATATACGTCTATAACGTTATATACCCTAACCTAAGGGAACCTAACATCTCGGATGCAGTATTTCACAGCATTCCTGGCGGGTCGGCGCCAATTCTCGGTGGGAACATTATATACGTCTATAACGCAATATAACCTAACCTAACCCATCTAGACCCTCGCTGGTAATGTTTTACAAAATCCCGGTCGTGTCGGCCCGTACTTCTCGGTGGGGACATTATATACGTCTATAAAGTTATATATCCTAACCTAAGGGAACCTAACATCTCGGATGTAGTATTTCACAACATTCCTGGCTGGTCGGCCCCACTTCTCGGTGGGAACATTATATACGTCTATATCGTAACATAACCTAACCTAACCCATGTAGACCCTCGCTGGTAATGTTTTACGGAATCCCGTTCGTGTCGTCTCGTACGTCTTGGTGCGGACATTATTTACGTCTATAACGTTATATATCCTAACCAAAGGCAACTTAACATCTCGGATGTTGTATTTTCCAACATTCCTGGTGGGTCGGACCCTACTTCTCGGTGGGCACATTATATACGTCTATATCGTAATATAACCTAACCTAACCCATCTAGACCCTCGCTGGTAATGTTTTACAAAATCCCGGTCGTGTCGGCCCGTACTTCTCGGTGGGGACATTATATACGTCTATAACGTTATATACCCTAACCTAAGGGAACCTAACATCGCGGATGCAGTATTTCACAGCATTCCTGGCGGGTTGGCGCCAATTCTCGGTGGGAACATTATTTACGTCTATAACGTAATATAACCTAACCTAACCCATCTAGCCCCTAGCTGGGAATGTTTTACAGAATCCCGGTCGTGTCGTCCCGTACGTCTCGGTGCGGACATTATATACGTCTATAACGTTGTATATCCTAACCTAAGGCAACTTAACCTCCCGGATGTAGTATTTTCCAACAGTCTTGGCGGGTCGGACCCTACTTCTCGGTGGGCACATTATATACGTCTATATCGTAATATAACCTAACCTAACCCATCTAGACCCTCGGTGGTAATGTTTTACAAAATCCCGGTCGTGTCGGCCCGTACTTTTCCGTGGGGACATTATATACGTCTATAATTTTATATATCCTAACCTAAGGCAACATAACATCTCGAATGTAGTATTTTCCAACATTCCTGGCGGGTCGGCCCCTACTTCTAGGGGGGCACATTATATACGTCTATATCGTAATATAACCTAACCTAATCCATCTAGAGCCTCGCTGGTAATGTTTTACAGAATCCCGGTCGTGTCGTATCGTACGTCTCGGTGCGGACATTATATACGTCTATAACGTTATATACCCTAACCTACGGGAACCTAACATCTCGGATGCAGTATTTCACAACATTTCTGGCGGTTCGGCGCCAATTCACGGTGGGAACATTATATACGTCTATAACGCAATATAACCTAACCTAACCCATCTAGACCCTCGCTGGTAATGTTTTACAAAATCCCGGTCGTGTCGGCCCGTACTTCTCGGAGGGGACATTATATACGTCTATAACGTTATATATCCTAACCTAAGGGAACCTAACATCTCGGATGTAGTATTTCACAACATTCCTGGCTGGTCGGCCCCACTTCTCGGTGGGAACATTATATACGTCTATATCGTAATATAACCTAACCTAACCCATCTACACCCTCGCTGGTAATGTTTTACAAAATCCCGGTCGTGTCGGCCCGTACTTCTCGGTGGGGACATTATTTACGTCTATAACGTTATATATCCTAACATAAGGGAACCTAACATCTCGGATGTAGTATTTCACAACATTCCTGGCGGGTCGGCCTCACTTCTCGGTGGGAACATTATATACGTTTATAACATAATATAGCCTAACCTAACCCATCTAGTCCCTCGCTGGTAATGTTTTACAAAATCCCAGTCGTGTCGGCCCGTACTTTTCCGTGGGGACATTATATACGTCTATAATTTTATATATCCTAACCTAAGGGAACCTAACATCTCGGATGTAGTATCTTCCAACATTCCTGGCGGGGCGGCCGCTACTTCTCGGTGGGAACATTATATACGTCTATATCGTAATATAACCTAACCTAACCCATCTAGACCCTCGCTGGTAATGTTGTACAAAATCCCGGTCGTGTCGGCCCGTACTTTTCCGTGGGGACATTATATACGTCTATAATTTTATATATCCTAACCTAAGGCGACATAACATCTCGAATGTAGTATTTTCCAACATTCCTGGCGGGTCGGCCCCTACTTCTAGGGGGGCACATTATATACGTCTATATCGTAATATAACCTAACCTAATCCATCTAGACCCTCGCTGGTAATGTTTTACAGAATCCCGGTCGTGTTGTATCGTACGTCTCGGTGCGGACATTATATACGTCTATAACGTTATATATCCTAACCTAAGGGAACCTAACATCTCGGATGTAGTATTTCATAACATTCCTGGCTGGTCGGCCCCACTTCTCGGTGGGAACATTATATACGTTTATAACGTAGTATAACCTAACCTAACCCATCTAGCCCCTCGCTTGTAATGTTTTACAGAATCCCGGTCGTGTCGTCCCGTACGTCTCGGTGCGGACATTATATACGTCTATAACGTTATATACCCTAACCTACGGGAACCTAACATCTCGGATGCAGTATTTCACAACATTTCTGGCGGGTCGGCGCCAATTCTCGGTGTGAACATTATATACGTCTATAACGCAATATAACATAACCTAACCCATCTAGACCCTCGCTGGTAATGTTTTACAAAATCCCGGTCGTGTCGGCCCGTACTTCTCGGAGGGGACATTATAAACGTCTATAACGTTATATATCCTAACCTAAGGGAACCTAACATCTCGGATGTAGTATTTCACAACATTCCTGGCTGGTCGGCCCCACTTCTCGGTGGGAACATTATATACGTCTATATCGTAATATAACTTAACCTAACCCATCTACACCCTCGCTGGTAATGTTTTACAAAATCCCGGTCGTGTCGGCCCGTACTTCTCGGTGGGGACATTATTTACGTCTATAACGTTATATATCCTAGCCTAAGGGAACCTAACATCTCGGATGTAGTATTTCACAACATTCCTGGCGGGTCGGCCCCTACTTCTCGGTGGGCACATTATATACGTCTATATCGTAATATAACCTAACCTAACCCATCTAGACCCTCGCTGGTAATGTTTTACAAAATCCCGGTCGTGTCGGCCCATACTTCTCCGTGGGGACATTATATACGCCTATATCGTTATATATCCTAACCTAAGGCAACTTAATATCTCGGATGTAGTATTTTCCAACATTCCTGGCGGGTTGGACCCTACTTCTCGGTGGGCACATTATATACGTCTATATCGTAATATAACCTAACATAACCCATCTAGACCCTCGCTGGTAATGTTTTACAAAATCCCGGTCGTGTCGGCCCGTACTTCTCGGTGGGGACATTATATACGTCTATAACGTTATATACCCTAACCTAAGGGAACCTAACATCTCGGATGCAGTATTTCACAGCATTCCTGGCGGGTCGGCGCCAATTCTCGGTGGGAACATTATATACGTCTATAACGCAATATAACCTAACCTAACCCATCTAGACCCTCGCTGGTAATGTTTTACAAAATCCCGGTCGTGTCGGCCCGTACTTCTCGGTGGGGACATTATATACGTCTATAAAGTTATATATCCTAACCTAAGGGAACCTAACATCTCGGATGTAGTATTTCACAACATTCCTGGCTGGTCGGCCCCACTTCTCGGTGGGAACATTATATACGTCTATATCGTAACATAACCTAACCTAACCCATGTAGACCCTCGCTGGTAATGTTTTACAGAATCCCGTTCGTGTCATCTCGTACGTCTTGGTGCGGACATTATTTACGTCTATAACGTTATATATCCTAACCAAAGGCAACTTAACATCTCGGATGTTGTATTTTCCAACATTCCTGGTGGGTCGGACCCTACTTCTCGGTGGGCACATTATATACGTCTATATCGTAATATAACCTAACCTAACCCATCTAGACCCTCGCTGGTAATGTTTTACAAAATCCCGGTCGTGTCGGCCCGTACTTCTCGGTGGGGACATTATATACGTCTATAACGTTATATACCCTAACCTAAGGGAACCTAACATCGCGGATGCAGTATTTCACAGCATTCCTGGCGGGTTGGCGCCAATTCTCGGTGGGAACATTATTTACGTCTATAACGTAATATAACCTAACCTAACCCATCTAGCCCCTAGCTGGGAATGTTTTACAGAATCCCGGTCGTGTCGTCCCGTACGTCTCGGTGCGGACATTATATACGTCTATAACGTTGTATATCCTAACCTAAGGCAACTTAACCTCCCGGATGTAGTATTTTCCAACAGTCTTGGCGGGTCGGACCCTACTTCTCGGTGGGCACATTATATACTTCTATATCGTAATATAACCTAACCTAACCCATCTAGACCCTCGCTGTTAATGTTTTACAAAATCCCGGTCGTGTCGGCCCGTACTTTTCCGTGGGGACATTATATACGTCTATAATTTTATATATCCTAACCTAAGGCAACATAACATCTCGGATGTAGTATTTCATAACATTCCTGGCTGGTCGGCCCCACTTCTCGGTGGGAACATTATATACGTTTATAACGTAGTATAACCTAACCTAACCCATCTAGCCCCTCGCTTGTAATGTTTTACAGAATCCCGGTCGTGTCGTCCCGTACGTCTCGGTGCGGACATTATATACGTCTATAACGTTATATATCCTAGCCTAAGGGAACCTAACATCTCGGATGTAGTATTTCACAACATTCCTGGCGGGTCGGCCCCTACTTCTCGGTGGGCACATTATATACGTCTATATCGTAATATAACCTAACCTAACCCACCTAGACCCTCGCTGGTAATGTTTTACAAAATCCCGGTCGTGTCGGCCCGTACTTTTCCGTGGGGACATTATATATGTCTATAATTTTATATATCCTAACCTAAGGCAACATAACATCTCGAATGTAGTATTTTCCAACATTCCTGGCGGGTCGGCCCCTACTTCTAGGGGGGCACATTATATACGTCTATATCGTAATATAACCTAACCTAATCCATCTAGACCCTCGCTGGTAATGTTTTACAGAATCCCGGTCGTGTCGTATCGTACGTCTCGGTGCGGACATTATATACGTCTATAACGTTATATACCCTAACCTACGGGAACCTAACATCTCGGATGCAGTATTTCACAACATTTCTGGCGGTTCGGCGCCAATTCTCGGTGGGAACATTATATACGTCTATAACGCAATATAACCTAACCTAACCCATCTAGACCCTCGCTGGTAATGTTTTACAAAATCCCGGTCGTGTCGGCCCGTACTTCTCGGAGGGGACATTATATACGTCTATAACGTTATATATCCTAACCTAAGGGAACCTAACATCTCGGATGTAGTATTTCACAACATTCCTGGCTGGTCGGCCCCACTTCTCGGTGGGAACATTATATACGTCTATATCGTAATATAACCTAACCTAACCCATCTACACCCTCGCTGGTAATGTTTTACAAAATCCCGGTCGTGTCGGCACGTACTTCTCGGTGGGGACATTATTTACGTCTATAACGTTATATATCCTAACATAAGGGAACCTAACATCTCGGATGTAGTATTTCACAACATTCCTTGCAGGGTCGGCCCCTACTTCTCGGTGGGCACATTATATACGTCTATATCGTAATATAACCTAACCTAACCCATCTAGACCCTCGCTGGTAATGTTTTACAAAATCCCGGTCGTGTCGGCCCATACTTCTCCGTGGGGACATTATATACGCCTATATCGTTATATATCCTAACCTAAGGCAACTTAATATCTCGGATGTAGTATTTTCCAACATTCCTGGCGGGTCGGACCCTACTTCTCGGTGGGCACATTATATACGTCTATATCGTAATATAACCTAACCTAACCCATCTAGACCCTCGCTGGTAATGTTTTACAAAATCCCGGTCGTGTCGGCCCGTACTTCTCGGTGGGGACATTATATACGTCTATAACGTTATATACCCTAACCTAAGGGAACCTAACATCTCGGATGCAGTATTTCACAGCATTCCTGGCGGGTCGGCGCCAATTCTCGGTGGGAACATTATATACGTCTATAACGCAATATAACCTAACCTAACCCATCTAGACCCTCGCTGGTAATGTTTTACAAAATCCCGGTCGTGTCGGCCCGTACTTCTCGGTGGGGACATTATATACGTCTATAAAGTTATATATCCTAACCTAAGGGAACCTAACATCTCGGATGTAGTATTTCACAACATTCCTGGCTGGTCGGCCCCACTTCTCCGTGGGAACATTATATACGTCTATATCGTAACATAACCTAACCTAACCCATGTAGACCCTCGCTGGTAATGTTTTACAGAATCCCGGTCGTGTCGTCTCGTACGTCTTGGTGCGGACATTATTTACGTCTATGACGTTATATATCCTAACCAAAGGCAACTTAACATCTCGGATGTTGTATTTTCCAACATTCCTGGTGGGTCGGACCCTACTTCTCGGTGGGCACATTATGTACGTCTATATCGTAATATAACCTAACCTAACCCATCTAGACCCTCGCTGGTAATGTTTTACAAAATCCCGGTCGTGTCGGCCCGTACTTCTCGGTGGGGACATTATATACGTCTATAACGTTATATACCCTAACCTAAGGGAACCTAACATCGCGGATGCAGTATTTCACAGCATTCCTGGCGGGTTGGCGCCAATTCTCGGTGGGAACATTATTTACGTCTATAACGTAATATAACCTACCCTAACCCATCTAGCCCCTAGCTGGGAATGTTTTACAGAATCCCGGTCGTGTCGTCCCGTACGTCTCGGTGCGGACATTATATACGTCTATAACGTTGTATATCCTAACCTAAGGCAACTTAACCTCTCGGATGTAGTATTTTCCAACATTCCTGGCGGGTCGGCCCCTACTTCTAGGGGGGCACATTATATACGTCCATATCGTAATATAACCTAACCTAATCCATCTAGACCCTAGCTGGGAATGTTTTACAGAATCCCGGTCGTGTCGTCCCGTACGTCTCGGTGCGGACATTATGTACGTCTATAACGTTATATATCCTAACCTAAGGCAACTTAACCTCTCGGATGTAGTATTTTCCAACATTCTTGGCGGGTCGGACCCTACTTCTCGGTGGGCACATTATTTACGTCTATAACGTAATATAACCTAACCTAACCAATCTAGACCCTCGCTGGTAATGTTTTACAAAATCCCGGTCGTGTCGGCCCGTACTTCTCTGTGGGGACATTATTTACGTCTATAACGTTATATATCCTAACCTAAGGGAACCTAACATCTCGGATGTAGTATTTCACAACATTCCTGGCTGGTGGGCCCCACTTCTCGGTGGGAACATTATATACGTTTATAACGTAGTATAACCTAACCTAACCCATCTAGCCCCTCGCTTGTAATGTTTTTCAGAATCCCGGTCGTGCCGTCCCGTACGTCTCGGTGCGGACATTATATACGTCTATAACGTTATATATCCTAACCAAAGGCAACCTAACATCTCGAATGTAGTATTTCACAACATTCCTGGCGGGTCGGACCCTACTTCTCGGTGGGCACAATATATACGTCTATATCGTAATATAACCTAACCTAACCCGTTCTAGACCCTCGCTGGTAATGTTTTACAAAATCCCGGTCGTGGCGGCCCGTACTTTTCCGTGGGGACATTATATACGTCTATAATTTTATATATCCTAACATAAGGGAACCTAACATCTCGGATGTAGTATTTCACAACATTCCTTGCGGGCCGGCCCCTACTTCTCGGTGGGCACATTATATACGTCTATATCGTAATATAACCTAACCTAACCCATCTAGACCCTCGCTGGTAATGTTTTACAAAATCCCGGTCGTGTCGGCCCATACTTCTCCGTGGGGACATTATATACGCCTATATCGTTATATATCCTAACCTAAGGCAACTTAATATCTCGGATGTAGTATTTTCCAACATTCCTGGCGGGTCGGACCCTACTTCTCGGTGGGCACATTATATACGTCTATATCGTAATATAACCTAACCTAACCCATCTAGACCCTCGCTGGTAATGTTTTACAAAATCCCGGTCGTGTCGGCCCGTACTTCTCGGTGGGGACATTATATACGTCTATAACGTTATATACCCTAACCTAAGGGAACCTAACATCTCGGATGCAGTATTTCACAGCATTCCTGGCGGGTCGGCGCCAATTCTCGGTGGGAACATTATATACGTCTATAACGCAATATAACCTAACCTAACCCATCTAGACCCTCGCTGGTAATGTTTTACAAAATCCCGGTCGTGTCGGCCCGTACTTCTCGGTGGGGACATTATATACGTCTATAAAGTTATATATCCTAACCTTAGGGAACCTAACATCTCGGATGTAGTATTTCACAACATTCCTGGCTGGTCGGCCCCACTTCTCCGTGGGAACATTATATACGTCTATATCGTAACATAACCTAACCTAACCCATGTAGACCCTCGCTGGTAATGTTTTACAGAATCCCGGTCGTGTCGTCTCGTACGTCTTGGTGCGGACATTATTTACGTCTATGACGTTATATATCCTAACCAAAGGCAACTTAACATCTCGGATGTTGTATTTTCCAACATTCCTGGTGGGTCGGACCCTACTTCTCGGTGGGCACATTATGTACGTCTATATCGTAATATAACCTAACCTAACCCATCTAGACCCTCGCTGGTAATGTTTTACAAAATCCCGGTCGTGTCGGCCCGTACTTCTCGGTGGGGACATTATATACGTCTATAACGTTATATACCCTAACCTAAGGGAACCTAACATCGCGGATGCAGTATTTCACAGCATTCCTGGCGGGTTGGCGCCAATTCTCGGTGGGAACATTATTTAAGTCTATAACGTAATATAACCTAACCTAACCCATCTAGCCCCTAGCTGGGAATGTTTTACAGAATCCCGGTCGTGTCGTCCCGTACGTCTCGGTGCGGACATTATATACGTCTATAACGTTGTATATCCTAACCTAAGGCAACTTAACCTCTCGGATGTGGTATTTTCCAACAGTCTTGGCGGGTCGGACCCTACTTCTCGGTGGGCACATTATATACTTCTATATCGTAATATAACCTAACCTAACCCATCTAGACCCTCGCTGTTAATGTTTCACAAAATCCCGGTCGTGTCGGCCCGTACTTTTCCGTGGGGACATTATATACGTCTATAATTTTATATATCCTAACCTAAGGCAACATAACATCTCGAATGTAGTATTTTCCAACATTCCTGGCGGGTCGGCCCCTACTTCTAGGGGGGCACATTATATACGTCTATATCGTAATATAACCTAACCTAATCCATCTAGACCATCGCTGGTAATGTTTTACAGAATCCCGGTCGTGTCGTATCGTACGTCTCGGTGCGGACATTATATACGTCTATAACGTTATATATCCTAACCAAAGGGAACCTAACACCTCGGATGTAGTATTTCATAACATTCCTGGCTGGTCGGCCCCACTTCTCGGTGGGAACATTATATACGTTTATAACGTAGTATAACCTAACCTAACCCATCTAGCCCCTCGCTTGTAATGTTTTACAGAATCCCGGTCGTGTCGTCCCGTACGTCTCGGTGCGGACATTATATACGTCTATAACGTTATATACCCTAACCTACGGGAACCTAACATCTCGGATGCAGTATTTCACAACATTTCTGGCGGGTCGGCGCCAATTCTCGGTGGGAACATTATATACGTCTATAACGCAATATAACCTAACCTAACCCATCTAGACCGTCGCTGGTAATGTTTTGCAGAATCCCGGTCGTGTCGTCTCGTACGTCTCGGTGCGGACATTATATACGTCTGTAACGTTATATATCCTAACCAAAGGCAACTTAACATCTCGGATGTTGTATTTTCCAACATTCCTGGCGGGTCGGACCCTACTTCTCGGTGGGCACATTATATACGTCTATATCGTAATATAACCTAACCTAACCCATCTAGCCCCTCGCTTGTAATGTTTTACAGAATCCCGGTCGTGTCGTCCCGTACGTCTCGGTGCGGACATTATATACGTCTATAACGTTATATACCCTAACCTAAGGGAACCTAACATCTCGGATGTAGTATTTCACAACATTCCTGGCGGGTCGGCGCCAATTCTCGGTGGGAACATTATTTACGTCTATAACGTAATATAACCTAACCTAACCCATCTAGCCCCTAGCTGGGAATGTTTTACAGAGTCCCGGTCGTGTCGTCCCGTACGTCTCGGTGCGGACATTATATACGTCTATAACGTTATATATCCTAACCTAAGGCAACTTAACATCTCGGATGTAGTATTTTCCAACATTCCTGGCGGGTCGGACCCTACTTCTCGGTGGGCACATTATATACGTCTATATCGTAATATAACCTAACCTAACCCATCTAGACCCTCGCTGGTAATGTTTTACAAAATCCCGGTCGTGTCGGCCCGTACTTCTCCGTGGGGATATTATATACGTCTATATCGTTATATATCCTAACCTAAGGCAACCTAGCATCTCGGATGTAGTATTTTCCAACATTCCTGGCGGGGCGGCCACTACTTCTCGGTGGGAACATTATATACGTCTATATCGTAATATAACCTAACCTAACCCATCTAGACCCTCGCTGGTAATGTTTTACAAAATCCCGGTCGTGTCGGCCCGTACTTTTCCGTGGGGACATTATATACGTCTATAATTTTATATATCCTAACCTAAGGCAACTTAACATCTCGAATGTAGTATTTTCCAACATTCCTGGCGGGTCGGCCCCTACTTCTCGGTGGGCACATTATATACGTTTGTAACGTAATATGACCTAAACTAACACATCTAGACCCTCGCTGGTAATGTTTTACAGAATCCCGGTCGTGTCGTATCGTACGTCTCGGTGCGGACATTATATACGTCTATAACGTTATATATCCTAACCTAAGGGAACATAACTTCTCGGATGTAGTATTTCACAACATTCCTGGCTGGCCGGCCCCACTTCTCGGTGGGAACATTATATACGTTTATAACGTAGTATAACCTAACCTAACCCATCTAGCCCCTCGCTTGTAATGTTTTGCAGAATCCCGGTCGTGTCGTCCCGTACGTCACGGTGCGGACATTATATACGTCTATAACGTTGTATATCCTAACCTAAGGCAACTTAACCTCTCGGATGTAGTATTTTCCAACATTCCTGGCGGGTCGGCCCCTACTTCTAGGGGGGCACATTATATACGTCCATATCGTAATATAACCTAACCTAATCCATCTAGACCCTAGCTGGGAATGTTTTACAGAATCCCGGTCGTGTCGTCCCGTACGTCTCGGTGCGGACATTATGTACGTCTATAACGTTATATATCCTAACCTAAGGCAACTTAACCTCTCGGATGTAGTATTTTCCAACATTCTTGGCGGGTCGGACCCTACTTCTCGGTGGGCACATTATTTACGTCTATAACGTAATATAACCTAACCTAACCAATCTAGACCCTCGCTGGTAATGTTTTACAAAATCCCGGTCGTGTCGGCCCGTACTTCTCTGTGGGGACATTATTTACGTCTATAACGTTATATATCCTAACCTAAGGGAACCTAACATCTCGGATGTAGTATTTCACAACATTCCTGGCTGGTGGGCCCCACTTCTCGGTGGGAACATTATATACGTTTATAACGTAGTATAACCTAACCTAACCCATCTAGCCCCTCGCTTGTAATGTTTTTCAGAATCCCGGTCGTGCCGTCCCGTACGTCTCGGTGCGGACATTATATACGTCTATAACGTTATATATCCTAACCAAAGGCAACCTAACATCTCGAATGTAGTATTTCACAACATTCCTGGCGGGTCGGACCCTACTTCTCGGTGGGCACAATATATACGTCTATATCGTAATATAACCTAACCTAACCCGTTCTAGACCCTCGCTGGTAATGTTTTACAAAATCCCGGTCGTGGCGGCCCGTACTTTTCCGTGGGGACATTATATACGTCTATAATTTTATATATCCTAACATAAGGGAACCTAACATCTCGGATGTAGTATTTCACAACATTCCTTGCGGGCCGGCCCCTACTTCTCGGTGGGCACATTATATACGTCTATATCGTAATATAACCTAACCTAACCCATCTAGACCCTCGCTGGTAATGTTTTACAAAATCCCGGTCGTGTCGGCCCATACTTCTCCGTGGGGACATTATATACGCCTATATCGTTATATATCCTAACCTAAGGCAACTTAATATCTCGGATGTAGTATTTTCCAACATTCCTGGCGGGTCGGACCCTACTTCTCGGTGGGCACATTATATACGTCTATATCGTAATATAACCTAACCTAACCCATCTAGACCCTCGCTGGTAATGTTTTACAAAATCCCGGTCGTGTCGGCCCGTACTTCTCGGTGGGGACATTATATACGTCTATAACGTTATATACCCTAACCTAAGGGAACCTAACATCTCGGATGCAGTATTTCACAGCATTCCTGGCGGGTCGGCGCCAATTCTCGGTGGGAACATTATATACGTCTATAACGCAATATAACCTAACCTAACCCATCTAGACCCTCGCTGGTAATGTTTTACAAAATCCCGGTCGTGTCGGCCCGTACTTCTCGGTGGGGACATTATATACGTCTATAAAGTTATATATCCTAACCTTAGGGAACCTAACATCTCGGATGTAGTATTTCACAACATTCCTGGCTGGTCGGCCCCACTTCTCCGTGGGAACATTATATACGTCTATATCGTAACATAACCTAACCTAACCCATGTAGACCCTCGCTGGTAATGTTTTACAGAATCCCGGTCGTGTCGTCTCGTACGTCTTGGTGCGGACATTATTTACGTCTATGACGTTATATATCCTAACCAAAGGCAACTTAACATCTCGGATGTTGTATTTTCCAACATTCCTGGTGGGTCGGACCCTACTTCTCGGTGGGCACATTATGTACGTCTATATCGTAATATAACCTAACCTAACCCATCTAGACCCTCGCTGGTAATGTTTTACAAAATCCCGGTCGTGTCGGCCCGTACTTCTCGGTGGGGACATTATATACGTCTATAACGTTATATACCCTAACCTAAGGGAACCTAACATCGCGGATGCAGTATTTCACAGCATTCCTGGCGGGTTGGCGCCAATTCTCGGTGGGAACATTATTTAAGTCTATAACGTAATATAACCTAACCTAACCCATCTAGCCCCTAGCTGGGAATGTTTTACAGAATCCCGGTCGTGTCGTCCCGTACGTCTCGGTGCGGACATTATATACGTCTATAACGTTGTATATCCTAACCTAAGGCAACTTAACCTCTCGGATGTGGTATTTTCCAACAGTCTTGGCGGGTCGGACCCTACTTCTCGGTGGGCACATTATATACTTCTATATCGTAATATAACCTAACCTAACCCATCTAGACCCTCGCTGTTAATGTTTCACAAAATCCCGGTCGTGTCGGCCCGTACTTTTCCGTGGGGACATTATATACGTCTATAATTTTATATATCCTAACCTAAGGCAACATAACATCTCGAATGTAGTATTTTCCAACATTCCTGGCGGGTCGGCCCCTACTTCTAGGGGGGCACATTATATACGTCTATATCGTAATATAACCTAACCTAATCCATCTAGACCATCGCTGGTAATGTTTTACAGAATCCCGGTCGTGTCGTATCGTACGTCTCGGTGCGGACATTATATACGTCTATAACGTTATATATCCTAACCAAAGGGAACCTAACACCTCGGATGTAGTATTTCATAACATTCCTGGCTGGTCGGCCCCACTTCTCGGTGGGAACATTATATACGTTTATAACGTAGTATAACCTAACCTAACCCATCTAGCCCCTCGCTTGTAATGTTTTACAGAATCCCGGTCGTGTCGTCCCGTACGTCTCGGTGCGGACATTATATACGTCTATAACGTTATATACCCTAACCTACGGGAACCTAACATCTCGGATGCAGTATTTCACAACATTTCTGGCGGGTCGGCGCCAATTCTCGGTGGGAACATTATATACGTCTATAACGCAATATAACCTAACCTAACCCATCTAGACCGTCGCTGGTAATGTTTTGCAGAATCCCGGTCGTGTCGTCTCGTACGTCTCGGTGCGGACATTATATACGTCTGTAACGTTATATATCCTAACCAAAGGCAACTTAACATCTCGGATGTTGTATTTTCCAACATTCCTGGCGGGTCGGACCCTACTTCTCGGTGGGCACATTATATACGTCTATATCGTAATATAACCTAACCTAACCCATCTAGCCCCTCGCTTGTAATGTTTTACAGAATCCCGGTCGTGTCGTCCCGTACGTCTCGGTGCGGACATTATATACGTCTATAACGTTATATACCCTAACCTAAGGGAACCTAACATCTCGGATGTAGTATTTCACAACATTCCTGGCGGGTCGGCGCCAATTCTCGGTGGGAACATTATTTACGTCTATAACGTAATATAACCTAACCTAACCCATCTAGCCCCTAGCTGGGAATGTTTTACAGAGTCCCGGTCGTGTCGTCCCGTACGTCTCGGTGCGGACATTATATACGTCTATAACGTTATATATCCTAACCTAAGGCAACTTAACATCTCGGATGTAGTATTTTCCAACATTCCTGGCGGGTCGGACCCTACTTCTCGGTGGGCACATTATATACGTCTATATCGTAATATAACCTAACCTAACCCATCTAGACCCTCGCTGGTAATGTTTTACAAAATCCCGGTCGTGTCGGCCCGTACTTCTCCGTGGGGATATTATATACGTCTATATCGTTATATATCCTAACCTAAGGCAACCTAGCATCTCGGATGTAGTATTTTCCAACATTCCTGGCGGGGCGGCCACTACTTCTCGGTGGGAACATTATATACGTCTATATCGTAATATAACCTAACCTAACCCATCTAGACCCTCGCTGGTAATGTTTTACAAAATCCCGGTCGTGTCGGCCCGTACTTTTCCGTGGGGACATTATATACGTCTATAATTTTATATATCCTAACCTAAGGCAACTTAACATCTCGAATGTAGTATTTTCCAACATTCCTGGCGGGTCGGCCCCTACTTCTCGGTGGGCACATTATATACGTTTGTAACGTAATATGACCTAAACTAACACATCTAGACCCTCGCTGGTAATGTTTTACAGAATCCCGGTCGTGTCGTATCGTACGTCTCGGTGCGGACATTATATACGTCTATAACGTTATATATCCTAACCTAAGGGAACATAACTTCTCGGATGTAGTATTTCACAACATTCCTGGCTGGCCGGCCCCACTTCTCGGTGGGAACATTATATACGTTTATAACGTAGTATAACCTAACCTAACCCATCTAGCCCCTCGCTTGTAATGTTTTGCAGAATCCCGGTCGTGTCGTCCCGTACGTCACGGTGCGGACATTATATACGTCTATAACGTTATATATCCTAACCAAAGGCAACTTAACATCTCGAATGCAGTATTTTCCAACATTCCTGGCGGGTCAGACCCTATTTCTCGGTGGGCACATTATATACGTCTATATCGTAATATAACCTAACCTAACCCATCTAGACCCTCGCTGGTAATGTTTTACAAAATCCCGGTCGTGTCGGCCCGTACTTCTCGGTGGGGACATTATATACGTCTATAACGTTATATACCCTAACCTAAGGGAACCTGACATCTCGGATGCAGTATTTCACAGCATTCCTGGCGGGTCGGCGCCAATTCTCGGTGGGAACATTATATACGTCTATAACGTAGTATAACCTAACCCTACCCATCTAGCCCCTCGCTTGTAATGTTTTACAGAATCCCGGTCGTGTCGTCCCGTACGTCTCGGTGCGGACATTATATACGTCTATAACGTTATATATCCTAACCAAAGGCAACCTAACATCTCGAATGTAGTATTCCACAACATTCCTGGCGGGTCGGCCCCTACTTCTCGGTGGGCACATTATATACGTCTATAACGTAATATAAGCTAACCTAACCCATCTAGCCCCTAGCTGGGAATGTTTTACAAAATCCCAGTCGTGTCGGCCCGTCCTTCTCCGTGGGGGCATTATATACGTCTATAACGTTATATATCCTAACCAAGGGCAACTTAATATCTCGGATGTAGTATATTCCAACATTCCTGGCGGGTCGGACCCTACTTCTCGGTGGGCACATTATATACGTCTATATCGTAATATAACCTAACCTAACCCATCTAGACCCTCGCTGGTAATGTTTTACAAAATCCCGGTCGTGTCGGCCCGTACTTCTCGGTCGGGACATTATATACGTCTATAACGTTATATACCCTAACCTAAGGGAACCTAACATCTCGGATGCAGTATTTCACAGCATTCCTGGCGGGTCGGCGCCAATTCTCGGTGGGAACATTATATACGTCTATAACGTAGTATAACCTAACCTAACCCATCTAGCCCCTCGCTTGTAATGTTTTACAGAATCCCAGTCGTGTCGTATCGTACGTCTCGATGCGGACATTATATACGTCTATAACGTTATATATCCTAACCAAAGGGAACCTAACATCTCGGATGTAGTATTTCATAACATTCCTGGCTGGTCGGCCCCACTTCTCGGTGGGAACATTATATACGTTTATAACGTAGTATAACCTAACCTAACCCATCTAGCCCCTCGCTTGTAATGTTTTACAGAATCCCGGTCGTGTCGTCCCGTACGTCTCGGTGCGGACATTATATACGTCTATAACGTTATATACCCTAACCTACGGGAACCTAACATCTCGGATGCAGTATTTCACAACATTTCTGGCGGGTCGGCGCCAACTCTCGGTGGGAACATTATATACGTCTATAACGCAATATGACCTAACCTAACCCATCTAGACCCTCGCTGGTAATGTTTTGCAGAATCCCGGTCGTGTCGTCTCGTACGTCTCGGTGCGGACATTATATACGTCTATATCGTTATATATCCTAACCAAAGGCAACTTAACATCTCGGATGTAGTATTTTCCAAAATTCCTGGCGGGTCGGACCCTACTTCTCGGTGGGCACATTATATACGTCTATATCGTAATATAACCTAACCTAACCCATCTAGACCCTCGCTGGTAATGTTTTACAAAATCCCGGTCGTGTCGGCCCGTACTTTTCCGTGGGGACATTATATACGTCTATAATTTTATATATCCTAACCTAAGGCAACTTAACATCTCGAATGTAGTATTTTCCAACATTCCTGGCGGGTCGGCCCCTACTTCTCGGTGGGCACATTATATACGTCTGTAACGTAATATGACCTAAACTAACCCATCTAGACCCTCGCTGGTAATGTTTTACAAAATCCCGGTCGTGTCGGCCCGTACTTTTCCGTGGGGACATTATATACGTCTATATCGTTATATATCCTAACCTAAGGCAACCTAACATCTCGGATGTAGTATTTTCCAACATTCCTGGCGGGGCGGCCCCTACTTCTCGGTGGGAACATTATTTACGTCTATAACGTAATATAACCTAACCTAACCCATCTAGACCCTCGCTGGTAATGTTTTACAAAATCCCGGTCGTGTCGGCCCGTACTTCTCCGTGGGGACATTATATACGTCTATATCGTTATATATCCTAACCTAAGGCAACTTAACATCTCCGATGTAGTATTTTCCAACATTCCTGGCGGGCCGGCCCCTACTTCTCGGTGGGCACATTATATACGCCTATAACGTAATATAACCTAACCTAACCCATCTAGCCCCTAGCTGGGAATGTTTTACAAAATCCCGGTCGTGTCGGCCCGTCCTTCTCCGTGGGGGCATTATATACGTCTATAACGTTATATATCCTAACCAAAGGCAACTTAATATCTCGGATGTAGTATTTTCCAACATTCCTGGCGGGTCGGACCCTACTTCTCGGTGGGCACATTATATACGTCTATATCGTAATATAACCTAACCTAACCCATCTAGACCCTCGCTGGTAATGTTTTACAAAATCCCGGTCGTGTCGGCCCGTACTTCTCGGTGGGGACATTATATACGTCTATAACGTTATATACCCTAACCTAAGGGAACCTAACATCTCGGATACAGTATTTCACAGCATTCCTGGCGGGTCGGCGCCAATTCTCGGTGGGAACATTATATACGTCTATAACGTAGTATAACCTAACCTAACCCATCTAGCCCCTCGCTTGTAATCTTTTACAGAATCCCGGTCGTGTCGGCCCGTACTTTTCCGTGGGGACATTATATACGTCTATAATTTTATATATCCTAACCTAAGGCAACATAACATCTCGAATGTAGTATTTTCAAACAGTCTTGTCGGGTCGGACCCTACTTCTCGGTGGGAACATTATATACGTCTATATCGTAATACAACCTAACCTAACCCATCTAGACCCTCGCTGGTAATGTTTTACAAAATCCCGGTCGTGTCGGCCCGTACTTCTCGGTGGGGACATTATATACGTCTATAACGTTATGTATCCTAACCTAAGGGAACCTAACATCTCGGATGCAGTATTTCACAACATTCCTGGCGGGTCGGCGCCAATTCTCGGTGGGAACATTATATACGTCTATAACGCAATATAACCTAACATAACCCATCTAGCCCCTAGCTGGGAATGTTTTACAGAATCCCGGTCGTGTCGTCTCGTACGTCTCGGTGCGGACATTATATACGTCTATAACGTTATATATCCTAACTTAAGGGATCCTAACATCTCGGATGTAGTATTTCACAACATTCCTGGCTGGTCGGCCCCACTTCTGGGTGGGAATATTATATACGTTCATAACGTAGTATAACCTAACCTAACCCATCTAGACCCTCGCTGGTAATGTTTTACAGAATCCCGTTCGTGTCGTCCCGTACGTCTCGGTGCGGACATTATATACGTCTATGACGTTATATACCCTAACCTAAGGGAACCTAACATCTCGGATGCAGTATTTCACAACATTCCTGGCGGGTCGGCGCCAATTCTCGGTGGGAACATTATATACGTCTATAACGCAATATAACCTAACCTAACCCATCTAGACCCTCGCTGGTAATGTTTTACAAAATCCCGGTCGTGTCGGCCCGTACTTCTCGGTGGGGACATTATATACGTCTATAACGTTATATATCCTAACCTAAGGGAACCTAACATCTCGGATGTAGTATTTCACAACATTCCTGGCTGGTCGGCCCCACTTCTCGGTGGGAACATTATATACGTCTATATCGTAATATAACCTAACCTAACCCATCTAGACCCTCGCTGGTAATGTTTTACAGAATCCCGGTCGTGTCGTCCCGTACGTCTCGGTGCGGACATTATATACGTCTATAACGTTATATATCCTAACCCAAGGGAACCTAACATCTCGGATGTAGTATTTTCCAACATTCCTGGCGGGTCGGCCCCTACTTCTCGGTGGGCACATTATATACGTCTATATCGCAATATAACCTAACCTAACCCATCTAGCCCCTCGCTGGGAATGTTTTACAAAATCCCGGTCGTGTCGGCCCGTCCTTCTCCGTGGGGGCATTATATACGTCTATAACGTTATATATCTTAACCAAAGGCAACTTAATATCTCGGATGTAGTATTTTCCAACATTCCTGGCGGGTCGGACCCTACTTCTCGGTGGGCACATTATATACGTCTATATCGTAATATAACCTAACCTAACCCATCTAGACCCTCGCTGGTAATGTTTTACAAAATCCCGGTCGTGTCGGCCCGTACTTCTCTGTGGGGACATTATATACGTCTATAACGTTATATACCCTAACCTAAGGGAACCTAACATCTCGGATGCAGTATTTCACAGCATTCCTGGCGGGTCGGCGCCAATTCTCGGTGGGAACATTATATACGTCTATAACGTAGTATAACCTAACCTAACCCATCTAGACCCTCGCTGGTAATGTTTTACAAAATCCCGGTCGTGTCGGCCCGTACTTCTCCGTGGGGACATTATATACGTCTATATCGTTATATATCCTAACCTAAGGCAACTTAACATCTCCGATGTAGTATTTTCCAACATTCCTGGCGGGCCGGCCCCTACTTCTCGGTGGGCACATTATATACGCCTATAACGTAATATAACCTAACCTAACCCATCTAGCCCCTAGCTGGGAATGTTTTACAAAATCCCGGTCGTGTCGGCCCGTCCTTCTCCGTGGGGGCATTATATACGTCTATAACGTTATATATCCTAACCAAAGGCAACTTAATATCTCGGATGTAGTATTTTCCAACATTCCTGGCGGGTCGGACCCTACTTCTCGGTGGGCACATTATATACGTCTATATCGTAATATAACCTAACCTAACCCATCTAGACCCTCGCTGGTAATGTTTTACAAAATCCCGGTCGTGTCGGCCCGTACTTCTCGGTGGGGACATTATATACGTCTATAACGTTATATACCCTAACCTAAGGGAACCTAACATCTCGGATACAGTATTTCACAGCATTCCTGGCGGGTCGGCGCCAATTCTCGGTGGGAACATTATATACGTCTATAACGTAGTATAACCTAACCTAACCCATCTAGCCCCTCGCTTGTAATCTTTTACAGAATCCCGGTCGTGTCGGCCCGTACTTTTCCGTGGGGACATTATATACGTCTATAATTTTATATATCCTAACCTAAGGCAACATAACATCTCGAATGTAGTATTTTCCAACAGTCTTGTCGGGTCGGACCCTACTTCTCGGTGGGAACATTATATACGTCTATATCGTAATACAACCTAACCTAACCCATCTAGACCCTCGCTGGTAATGTTTTACAAAATCCCGGTCGTGTCGGCCCGTACTTCTCGGTGGGGACATTATATACGTCTATAGCGTTATGTATCCTAACCTAAGGGAACCTAACATCTCGGATGCAGTATTTCACAACATTCCTGGCGGGTCGGCGCCAATTCTCGGTGGGAACATTATATACGTCTATAACGCAATATAACCTAACATAACCCATCTAGCCCCTAGCTGGGAATGTTTTACAGAATCCCGGTCGTGTCGTCTCGTACGTCTCGGTGCGGACATTATATACGTCTATAACGTTATATATCCTAACCTAAGGGATCCTAACATCTCGGATGTAGTATTTCACAACATTCCTGGCTGGTCGGCCCCACTTCTGGGTGGGAATATTATATACGTTCATAACGTAGTATAACCTAACCTAACCCATCTAGACCCTCGCTGGTAATGTTTTACAAAATCCCGGTCGTGTCGGCCCGTACTTCTCGGTGGGGACATTATATACGTCTATAACGTTATATATCCTAACCTAAGGGAACCTAACATCTCGGATGTAGTATTTCACAACATTCCTGGCTGGTCGGCCCCACTTCTCGGTGGGAACATTATATACGTCTATATCGTAATATAACCTAACCTAACCCATCTAGACCCTCGCTGGTAATGTTTTACAGAATCCCGGTCGTGTCGTCCCGTACGTCTCGGTGCGGACATTATATACGTCTATAACGTTATATACCTTAACCTAAGGGAAACTAACATCTCGGATGCAGTATTTCACAACATTCCTGGCGGGTCGGCGCCAATTCTCGGTGGGAACATTATTTACGTCTATAACGTAATATAACCTAACCTAACCCATCTAGCCCCTAGCTGGGAATGTTTTACAGAATCCCGGTCGTGTCGTCCCGTACGTCTCGGTGCGGACATTATATACGTCTATAACGTTATATACCCTAACCTACGGGAACCTAACATCTCGGATGCAGTATTTCACAACATTCCTGGCGGGTCGGCGCCAATTCTCGGTGGGAACATTATATACGTCTATAACGCAATATAACCTAACCTAACCCATCTAGACCCTCGCTGGTAATGTTTTACAAAATCCCGGTCGTGTCGGCCCGTACTTCTCGGTGGGGACATTATATACGTCTATAACGTTATATATCCTAACCTAAGAGAACCTAACATCTCGGATGTAGTATTTCACAACATTCCTGGCTGGTCGGCCCCACTTCTCGGTGGGAACATTATATACGTCTATATCGTAATATAACCTAACCTAACCCATCTAGACCCTCGCTGGTAATGTTTTACAGAATCCCGGTCGTGTCGTCCCGTACGTCTCGGTGCGGACATTATATACGTCTATAACGTTATATACCCTAACCTACGGGAACCTAACATCTCGGATTCAGTATTTCACAACATTCCTGGCGGGTCGGCCCCACTTCTCGGTGGGAACATTATATACGTTTATAACGTAGTATAACCTAACCTAACCCATCTAGCCCCTCGCTTGTAATGTTTTACAGAATCCCGGTCGTGTCGTCCCGTACGTCTCGGTGCGGACATTATATACGTCTGTAACGTTATATACCCTAACCTAAGGGAACCTAACATCTCGGATGCAGTATTTCACAACATTCCTGGCGGGTCGGCGCCAATTCTCGGTGGGAACATTATTTACGATATAACGTAATATAACCTAACCTAACCCATCTAGCCCCTAGCTGGGAATGTTTTACAGAATCCCGGTCGTGTCGTCCCGTACGTCTCGGTGCGGACATTATATACGTCTATAACGTTATATACCCTAACCTAAGGGAACCTAACATCTCGGATGCTGTATTTCACAACATTTCTGGCGGGTCGGCGCCAATTCTCGGTGGGAACATTATATACGTCTATAACGCAATATAACCTAACCTAACCCATCTAGACCCTCGCTGGTAATGTTTTGCAGAATCCCGGTCGTGTCGTCTCGTACGTCTCGGTGCGGACATTATATACGTCTATAACGTTATATATCCTAACCAAAGGCAACTTAACATCTCGGATGTTGTATTTTCCAACATTCCTGGCGGGTCGGAACCTACTTCTCGGTGGGCACATTATATACGTCTATATCGTAATATAACCTAACCTAACCCATCTGGCCCCTCGCTGGGAATGTTTTACAAAATCCCGGTCGTGTCGGCCCGTCCTTCTCCGTGGGGGCATTATATACGTCTATAACGTTATATATCCTAACCAAAGGCAACTTAATATCTCGGATGTAGTATATTGCAACATTCCTGGCGCGTCGGACCCTACTGCTCGGTGGGCACATTATATACGTCTATATCGTAATATAACCTAACCTAACCCATCTAGACCCTCGCTGGTAATGTTTTACAAAATCCCGGTCGTGTCGGCCCGTACTTCTCAGTCGGGACATTATATACGTCTATAACGTTATATACCCTAACCTAAGGGAACCTAACATCTCGGATGCAGTATTTCACAACATTTCTGGCGGGTCGTCGCCAATTCTCGGTGGGAACATTATATACGTCTATAACGTAGTATAACCTAACCTAACCCATCTAGCCCCTCGCTTGTAATGTTTTACAGAATCCCGGTCGTGTCGTCCCGTACGTCTCGGTGCGGACATTATGTACGTCTATAACGTTATATATCCTAACCAAAGGCAACATAACATCTCGAATGTAGTATTTCACAACATTCCTGGCGGGTGGGCCCCACTTCTCGGTGGGAACATTATTTACGTCTATAACGTAATGTAACCTAACCTAACCCATCTAGCCCCTAGCTGGGAATGTTTTACAGAATCCCAGTCGTGTCGTATCGTACGTCTCGATGCGGACATTATATACGTCTATAACGTTATATATCCTAACCTAAGGGAACCTAACATCTCGGATGTAGTATTTCATAACATTCCTGGCTGGTCGGCCCCACTTCTCGGTGGGAACATTATATACGTTTAGAACGTAGTATAACCTAACCTAACCCATCTAGCCCCTCGCTTGTAATGTTTGACAGAATCCCGGTCGTGTCGTCCCGTACGTCTCGGTGCGGACATTATATACGTCTATAATTTTATATATCCTACCCTAAGGCAACATAACATCTCGAATGTAGTATTTTCCAACATTCCTGGCGGGTCGGCCCCTACTTCTAGGGAGGCACATTATATACGTCTATATCGTAATATAACCTAACCTAATCCATGTAGACCCTCGCTGGTAATGTTTTACAGAATCCCGGTCGTGTCGTATCGTACGTCTCGGTGCGGACATTATATACGTCTATAACGTTATATATCCTAACCAAAGGGAACCTAACATCTCGGATGTAGTATTTCATAACATTCCTGGCTGGTCGGCCCCACTTCTCGGTGGGAACATTATATATGTTTATAACGTAGTATAACCTAACCTAACCCATCTAGACCCTCGCTGGTAATGTTTTGCAGAATCCCGGTCGTGTCGTCTCGTACGTCTCGGTGCGGACATTATATACGTTTATAACGTTATATATCCTAACCAAAGGCAACTTAACATCTCGGATGTTGTATTTTCCAACATTCCTGGCGGGTCGGAACCTACTTCTCGGTGGGCACATTATATACGTCTATATCGTAATATAACCTAACCTAACCCATCTGGCCCCTCGCTGGGAATGTTTTACAAAATCCCGGTCGTGTCGGCCCGTCCTTCTCCGTGGGGGCATTATATACGTCTATAACGTTATATATCCTAACCAAAGGCAACTTAATATCTCGGATGTAGTATATTGCAACATTCCTGGCGCGTCGGACCCTACTGCTCGGTGGGCACATTATATACGTCTATATCGTAATATAACCTAACCTAACCCATCTAGACCCTCGCTGGTAATGTTTTACAAAATCCCGGTCGTGTCGGCCCGTACTTCTCAGTCGGGACATTATATACGTCTATAACGTTATATACCCTAACCTAAGGGAACCTAACATCTCGGATGCAGTATTTCACAACATTTCTGGCGGGTCGTCGCCAATTCTCGGTGGGAACATTATATACGTCTATAACGTAGTATAACCTAACCTAACCCATCTAGCCCCTCGCTTGTAATGTTTTACAGAATCCCGGTCGTGTCGTCCCGTACGTCTCGGTGCGGACATTATGTACGTCTATAACGTTATATATCCTAACCAAAGGCAACATAACATCTCGAATGTAGTATTTCACAACATTCCTGGCGGGTGGGCCCCACTTCTCGGTGGGAACATTATTTACGTCTATAACGTAATGTAACCTAACCTAACCCATCTAGCCCCTAGCTGGGAATGTTTTACAGAATCCCAGTCGTGTCGTATCGTACGTCTCGATGCGGACATTATATACGTCTATAACGTTATATATCCTAACCTAAGGGAACCTAACATCTCGGATGTAGTATTTCATAACATTCCTGGCTGGTCGGCCCCACTTCTCGGTGGGAACATTATATACGTTTAGAACGTAGTATAACCTAACCTAACCCATCTAGCCCCTCGCTTGTAATGTTTGACAGAATCCCGGTCGTGTCGTCCCGTACGTCTCGGTGCGGACATTATATACGTCTATAATTTTATATATCCTACCCTAAGGCAACATAACATCTCGAATGTAGTATTTTCCAACATTCCTGGCGGGTCGGCCCCTACTTCTAGGGAGGCACATTATATACGTCTATATCGTAATATAACCTAACCTAATCCATGTAGACCCTCGCTGGTAATGTTTTACAGAATCCCGGTCGTGTCGTATCGTACGTCTCGGTGCGGACATTATATACGTCTATAACGTTATATATCCTAACCAAAGGGAACCTAACATCTCGGATGTAGTATTTCATAACATTCCTGGCTGGTCGGCCCCACTTCTCGGTGGGAACATTATATATGTTTATAACGTAGTATAACCTAACCTAACCCATCTAGCCCCTCGCTTGTAATGTTTTACAGAATCCCGGTCGTGTCGTCCCGTACGTCTCGGTGCGGACATTATATACGTCTATAACGTTATATACCCTAACCTACGGGAACCTAACATCTCGGATGCAGTATTTCACAACATTTCTGGCGGGTCGGCGCCAATTCTCGGTGGGAACATTATATACGTCTATAACGCAATATAACCTAACCTAACCCATCTAGACCCTCGCTGGTAATGTTTTGCAGAATCCCGGTCGTGTCGTCTCGTACGTCTCGGTGCGGACATTATATACGTCTGTAACGTTATATATCCTAACCAAAGGCAACTTAACATCTCGGATGTTGTATTTTCCAACATTCCTGGCGGGTCGGACCCTACTTCTCGGTGGGCACATTATATACGTCTATATCGTAATATAACCCAACCTAACCCATCTAGCCCCTCGCTTGTAATGTTTTACAGAATCCCGGTCGTGTCGTCCCGTACGTCTCGGTGCGGACATTATATACGTCTATAACGTTATATATCCTAACCAAAGGCAACTTAACATCTCGGATGTAGTATTTTCCAACATTCCTGGCGGGTCGGACCCTACTTCTCGGTGGGCACATTATATACGTCTATATCGTAATATAACCTAACCTAACCCATCTAGACCCTCGCTGATAATGTTTTACAAAATCCCGGTCGTGTCGGCCCGTACTTCTCCGTGGGGACATTATATACGTCTATATCGTTATATATCCTAACCTAAGGCAACCTAGCATCTCGGATGTAGTATTTTCCAACATTCCTAGCGGGGCGGCCACTACTTCTCGGTGGGAACATTATATACGTCTATATCGTAATATAACCTAACCTAACCCATCTAGACCCTCGCTGGTAATGTTTTACAAAATCCCGGTCGTGTCGGCCCGTACTTCTCAGTCGGGACATTATATACGTCTATAACGTTATATACCCTAACCTAAGGGAACCTAACATCTCGGATGCAGTATTTCACAACATTTCTGGCGGGTCGTCGCCAATTCTCGGTGGGAACATTATATACGTCTATAACGTAGTATAACCTAACCTAACCCATCTAGCCCCTCGCTTGTAATGTTTTACAGAATCCCGGTCGTGTCGTCCCGTACGTCTCGGTGCGGACATTATGTACGTCTATAACGTTATATATCCTAACCAAAGGCAACATAACATCTCGAATGTAGTATTTCACAACATTCCTGGCGGGTGGGCCCCACTTCTCGGTGGGAACATTATTTACGTCTATAACGTAATGTAACCTAACCTAACCCATCTAGCCCCTAGCTGGGAATGTTTTACAGAATCCCAGTCGTGTCGTATCGTACGTCTCGATGCGGACATTATATACGTCTATAACGTTATATATCCTAACCTAAGGGAACCTAACATCTCGGATGTAGTATTTCATAACATTCCTGGCTGGTCGGCCCCACTTCTCGGTGGGAACATTATATACGTTTAGAACGTAGTATAACCTAACCTAACCCATCTAGCCCCTCGCTTGTAATGTTTGACAGAATCCCGGTCGTGTCGTCCCGTACGTCTCGGTGCGGACATTATATACGTCTATAATTTTATATATCCTACCCTAAGGCAACATAACATCTCGAATGTAGTATTTTCCAACATTCCTGGCGGGTCGGCCCCTACTTCTAGGGAGGCACATTATATACGTCTATATCGTAATATAACCTAACCTAATCCATGTAGACCCTCGCTGGTAATGTTTTACAGAATCCCGGTCGTGTCGTATCGTACGTCTCGGTGCGGACATTATATACGTCTATAACGTTATATATCCTAACCAAAGGGAACCTAACATCTCGGATGTAGTATTTCATAACATTCCTGGCTGGTCGGCCCCACTTCTCGGTGGGAACATTATATATGTTTATAACGTAGTATAACCTAACCTAACCCATCTAGCCCCTCGCTTGTAATGTTTTACAGAATCCCGGTCGTGTCGTCCCGTACGTCTCGGTGCGGACATTATATACGTCTATAACGTTATATACCCTAACCTACGGGAACCTAACATCTCGGATGCAGTATTTCACAACATTTCTGGCGGGTCGGCGCCAATTCTCGGTGGGAACATTATATACGTCTATAACGCAATATAACCTAACCTAACCCATCTAGCCCCTCGCTTGTAATGTTTTGCAGAATCCCGGTCGTGTCGTCCCGTACGTCACGGTGCGGACATTATATACGTCTATAACGTTATATATCCTAACCAAAGGCAACTTAACATCTCGAATGCAGTATTTTCCAACATTCCTGGCGGGTCAGACCCTATTTCTCGGTGGGCACATTATATACGTCTATATCGTAATATAACCTAACCTAACCCATCTAGACCCTCGCTGGTAATGTTTTACAAAATCCCGGTCGTGTCGGCCCGTACTTCTCGGTGGGGACATTATATACGTCTATAACGTTATATACCCTAACCTAAGGGAACCTAACATCTCGGATGCAGTATTTCACAGCATTCCTGGCGGGTCGGCGCCAATTCTCGGTGGGAACATTATATACGTCTATAACGTAGTATAACCTAACCCTACCCATCTAGCCCCTCGCTTGTAATGTTTTACAGAATCCCGGTCGTGTCGTCCCGTACGTCTCGGTGCGGACATTATATACGTCTATAACGTTATATATCCTAACCAAAGGCAACCTAACATCTCGAATGTAGTATTCCACAACATTCCTGGCGGGTCGGACCCTACTTCTGGGTGGGCACATTATATACGTCTATATCGTAATATAACCTAACCTAACCCATCTAGACCCTCGCTGGTAATGTTTTACAAAATCCCGGTCGTGTCGGCCCGTACTTCTCTGTGGGGACATTATATACGTCTATAACGTTATATACCCTAACCTAAGGGAACCTAACATCTCGGATGCAGTATTTCACAGCATTCCTGGCGGGTCGGCGCCAATTCTCGGTGGGAACATTATATACGTCTATAACGTAGTATAACCTAACCTAACCCATCTAGCCCCTCGCTTGTAATCTTTTACAGAATCCCGGTCGTGTCGGCCCGTACTTCTCCGTGGGGACATTATATACGTCTATATCGTTATATATCCTAACCTAAGGCAACCTAACATCTCGGATGTAGTATTTTCCAACATTCCTGGCGGGGCGGCCCCTACTTCTCGGTGGGAACATTATTTACGTCTATAACGTAATATAACCTAACCTAACCCATCTAGACCCTCGCTGGTAATGTTTTACAAAATCCCGGTCGTGTCGGCCCGTACTTCTCCGTGGGGACATTATATACGTCTATATCGTTATATATCCTAACCTAAGGCAACTTAACATCTCCGATGTAGTATTTTCCAACATTCCTGGCGGGCCGGCCCCTACTTCTCGGTGGGCACATTATATACGCCTATAACGTAATATAACCTAACCTAACCCATCTAGCCCCTAGCTGGGAATGTTTTACAAAATCCCGGTCGTGTCGGCCCGTCCTTCTCCGTGGGGGCATTATATACGTCTATAACGTTATATATCCTAACCAAAGGCAACTTAATATCTCGGATGTAGTATTTTCCAACATTCCTGGCGGGTCGGACCCTACTTCTCGGTGGGCACATTATATACGTCTATATCGTAATATAACCTAACCTAACCCATCTAGACCCTCGCTGGTAATGTTTTACAAAATCCCGGTCGTGTCGGCCCGTACTTCTCGGTGGGGACATTATATACGTCTATAACGTTATATACCCTAACCTAAGGGAACCTAACATCTCGGATACAGTATTTCACAGCATTCCTGGCGGGTCGGCGCCAATTCTCGGTGGGAACATTATATACGTCTATAACGTAGTATAACCTAACCTAACCCATCTAGCCCCTCGCTTGTAATCTTTTACAGAATCCCGGTCGTGTCGGCCCGTACTTTTCCGTGGGGACATTATATACGTCTATAATTTTATATATCCTAACCTAAGGCAACATAACATCTCGAATGTAGTATTTTCCAACAGTCTTGTCGGGTCGGACCCTACTTCTCGGTGGGAACATTATATACGTCTATATCGTAATACAACCTAACCTAACCCATCTAGACCCTCGCTGGTAATGTTTTACAAAATCCCGGTCGTGTCGGCCCGTACTTCTCGGTGGGGACATTATATACGTCTATAACGTTATGTATCCTAACCTAAGGGAACCTAACATCTCGGATGCAGTATTTCACAACATTCCTGGCGGGTCGGCGCCAATTCTCGGTGGGAACATTATATACGTCTATAACGCAATATAACCTAACATAACCCATCTAGCCCCTAGCTGGGAATGTTTTACAGAATCCCGGTCGTGTCGTCTCGTACGTCTCGGTGCGGACATTATATACGTCTATAACGTTATATATCCTAACCTAAGGGATCCTAACATCTCGGATGTAGTATTTCACAACATTCCTGGCTGGTCGGCCCCACTTCTGGGTGGGAATATTATATACGTTCATAACGTAGTATAACCTAACCTAACCCATCTAGACCCTCGCTGGTAATGTTTTACAGAATCCCGTTCGTGTCGTCCCGTACGTCTCGGTGCGGACATTATATACGTCTATAACGTTATATACCCTAACCTAAGGGAACCTAACATCTCGGATGCAGTATTTCACAACATTCCTGGCGGGTCGGCGCCAATTCTCGGTGGGAACATTATATACGTCTATAACGCAATATAACCTAACCTAACCCATCTAGACCCTCGCTGGTAATGTTTTACAAAATCCCGGTCGTGTCGGCCCGTACTTCTCGGTGGGGACATTATATACGTCTATAACGTTATATATCCTAACCTAAGGGAACCTAACATCTCGGATGTAGTATTTCACAACATTCCTGGCTGGTCGGCCCCACTTCTCGGTGGGAACATTATATACGTCTATATCGTAATATAACCTAACCTAACCCATCTAGACCCTCGCTGGTAATGTTTTACAGAATCCCGGTCGTGTCGTCCCGTACGTCTCGGTGCGGACATTATATACGTCTATAACGTTATATACCTTAACCTAAGGGAACCTAACATCTCGGATGCAGTATTTCACAACATTCCTGGCGGGTCGGCGCCAATTCTCGGTGGGAACATTATTTACGTCTATAACGTAATATAACCTAACCTAACCCATCTAGCCCCTAGCTGGGAATGTTTTACAGAATCCCGGTCGTGTCGTCCCGTACGTCTCGGTGCGGACATTATATACGTCTATAACGTTATATACCCTAACCTACGGGAACCTAACATCTCGGATGCAGTATTTCACAACATTCCTGGCGGGTCGGCGCCAATTCTCGGTGGGAACATTATATACGTCTATAACGCAATATAACCTAACCTAACCCATCTAGACCCTCGCTGGTAATGTTTTACAAAATCCCGGTCGTGTCGGCCCGTACTTCTCGGTGGGGACATTATATACGTCTATAACGTTATATACCCTAACCTAAGGGAACCTAACATCTCGGATGCAGTATTTCACAACATTCCTGGCGGGTCGGCGCCAATTCTCGGTGGGAACATTATTTACGATATAACGTAATATAACCTAACCTAACCCATCTAGCCCCTAGCTGGGAATGTTTTACAGAATCCCGGTCGTGTCGTCCCGTACGTCTCGGTGCGGACATTATATACGTCTATAACGTTATATATCCTAACCAAAGGCAACTTAACATCTCGGATGTTGTATTTTCCAACATTCCTGGCGGGTCGGAACCTACTTCTCGGTGGGCACATTATATACGTCTATATCGTAATATAACCTAACCTAACCCATCTAGCCCCTCGCTGGGAATGTTTTACAAAATCCCGGTCGTGTCGGCCCGTCCTTCTCCGTGGGGGCATTATATACGTCTATAACGTTATATATCCTAACCAAAGGCAACTTAATATCTCGGATGTAGTATATTGCAACATTCCTGGCGCGTCGGACCCTACTTCTCGGTGGGCACATTATATACGTCTATATCGTAATATAACCTAACCTAACCCATCTAGACCCTCGCTGGTAATGTTTTACAAAATCCCGGTCGTGTCGGCCCGTACTTCTCAGTCGGGACATTATATACGTCTATAACGTTATATACCCTAACCTAAGGGAACCTAACATCTCGGATGCAGTATTTCACAACATTTCTGGCGGGTCGTCGCCAATTCTCGGTGGGAACATTATATACGTCTATAACGTAGTATAACCTAACCTAACCCATCTAGCCCCTCGCTTGTAATGTTTTACAGAATCCCGGTCGTGTCGTCCCGTACGTCTCGGTGCGGACATTATATACGTCTATAACGTTATATATCCTAACCAAAGGCAACATAACATCTCGAATGTAGTATTTCACAACATTCCTGGCGGGTGGGCCCCACTTCTCGGTGGGAACATTATTTACGTCTATAACGTAATGTAACCTAACCTAACCCATCTAGCCCCTAGCTGGGAATGTTTTACAGAATCCCAGTCGTGTCGTATCGTACGTCTCGATGCGGACATTATATACGTCTATAACGTTATATATCCTAACCAAAGGGAACCTAACATCTCGGATGTAGTATTTCATAACATTCCTGGCTGGTCGGCCCCACTTCTCGGTGGGAACATTATATATGTTTATAACGTAGTATAACCTAACCTAACCCATCTAGCCCCTCGCTTGTAATGTTTTACAGAATCCCGGTCGTGTCGTCCCGTACGTCTCGGTGCGGACATTATATACGTCTATAACGTTATATACCCTAACCTACGGGAACCTAACATCTCGGATGCAGTATTTCACAACATTTCTGGCGGGTCGGCGCCAATTCTCGGTGGGAACATTATATACGTCTATAACGCAATATAACCTAACCTAACCCATCTAGACCCTCGCTGGTAATGTTTTGCAGAATCCCGGTCGTGTCGTCTCGTACGTCTCGGTGCGGACATTATATACGTCTGTAACGTTATATATCCTAACCAAAGGCAACTTAACATCTCGGATGTTGTATTTTCCAACATTCCTGGCCGGTCGGACCCTACTTCTCGGTGGGCACATTATATACGTCTATATCGTAATATAACCCAACCTAACCCATCTAGCCCCTCGCTTGTAATGTTTTACAGAATCCCGGTCGTGTCGTCCCGTACGTCACGGTGCGGACATTATATACGTCTATAACGTTATATATCCCAACCAAAGGCAACTTAACATCTCGAATGCAGTATTTTCCAACATTCCTGGCGGGTCAGACCCTATTTCTCGGTGGGCACATTATATACGTCTATATCGTAATATAACCTAACCTAACCCATCTAGACCCTCGCTGGTAATGTTTTACAAAATCCCGGTCGTGTCGGCCCGTACTTCTCGGTGGGGACATTATATACGTCTATAACGTTATATACCCTAACCTAAGGGAACCTAACATCTCGGATGCAGTATTTCACAGCATTCCTGGCGGGTCGGCGCCAATTCTCGGTGGGAACATTATATACGTCTATAACGTAGTATAACCTAACCCTACCCATCTAGCCCCTCGCTTGTAATGTTTTACAGAATCCCGGTCGTGTCGTCCCGTACGTCTCGGTGCGGACATTATATACGTCTATAACGTTATATATCCTAACCAAAGGCAACCTAACATCTCGAATGTAGTATTCCACAACATTCCTGGCGGGTCGGACCCTACTTCTGGGTGGGCACATTATATACGTCTATATCGTAATATAACCTAACCTAACCCATCTAGACCCTCGCTGGTAATGTTTTACAAAATCCCGGTCGTGTCGGCCCGTACTTCTCTGTGGGGACATTATATACGTCTATAACGTTATATACCCTAACCTAAGGGAACCTAACATCTCGGATGCAGTATTTCACAGCATTCCTGGCGGGTCGGCGCCAATTCTCGGTGGGAACATTATATACGTCTATAACGTAGTATAACCTAACCTAACCCATCTAGCCCCTCGCTTGTAATCTTTTACAGAATCCCGGTCGTGTCGGCCCGTACTTCTCCGTGGGGACATTATATACGTCTATATCGTTATATATCCTAACCTAAGGCAACCTAACATCTCGGATGTAGTATTTTCCAACATTCCTGGCGGGGCGGCCCCTACTTCTCGGTGGGAACATTATTTACGTCTATAACGTAATATAACCTAACCTAACCCATCTAGACCCTCGCTGGTAATGTTTTACAAAATCCCGGTCGTGTCGGCCCGTACTTCTCCGTGGGGACATTATATACGTCTATATCGTTATATATCCTAACCTAAGGCAACTTAACATCTCCGATGTAGTATTTTCCAACATTCCTGGCGGGCCGGCCCCTACTTCTCGGTGGGCACATTATATACGCCTATAACGTAATATAACCTAACCTAACCCATCTAGCCCCTAGCTGGGAATGTTTTACAAAATCCCGGTCGTGTCGGCCCGTCCTTCTCCGTGGGGGCATTATATACGTCTATAACGTTATATATCCTAACCAAAGGCAACTTAATATCTCGGATGTAGTATTTTCCAACATTCCTGGCGGGTCGGACCCTACTTCTCGGTGGGCACATTATATACGTCTATATCGTAATATAACCTAACCTAACCCATCTAGACCCTCGCTGGTAATGTTTTACAAAATCCCGGTCGTGTCGGCCCGTACTTCTCGGTGGGGACATTATATACGTCTATAACGTTATATACCCTAACCTAAGGGAACCTAACATCTCGGATACAGTATTTCACAGCATTCCTGGCGGGTCGGCGCCAATTCTCGGTGGGAACATTATATACGTCTATAACGTAGTATAACCTAACCTAACCCATCTAGCCCCTCGCTTGTAATCTTTTACAGAATCCCGGTCGTGTCGGCCCGTACTTTTCCGTGGGGACATTATATACGTCTATAATTTTATATATCCTAACCTAAGGCAACATAACATCTCGAATGTAGTATTTTCCAACAGTCTTGTCGGGTCGGACCCTACTTCTCGGTGGGAACATTATATACGTCTATATCGTAATACAACCTAACCTAACCCATCTAGACCCTCGCTGGTAATGTTTTACAAAATCCCGGTCGTGTCGGCCCGTACTTCTCGGTGGGGACATTATATACGTCTATAACGTTATGTATCCTAACCTAAGGGAACCTAACATCTCGGATGCAGTATTTCACAACATTCCTGGCGGGTCGGCGCCAATTCTCGGTGGGAACATTATATACGTCTATAACGCAATATAACCTAACATAACCCATCTAGCCCCTAGCTGGGAATGTTTTACAGAATCCCGGTCGTGTCGTCTCGTACGTCTCGGTGCGGACATTATATACGTCTATAACGTTATATATCCTAACCTAAGGGATCCTAACATCTCGGATGTAGTATTTCACAACATTCCTGGCGGGTCGGCGCCAATTCTCGGTGGGAACATTATTTACGTCTATAACGTAATATAACCTAACCTAACCCATCTAGCCCCTAGCTGGGAATGTTTTACAGAATCCCGGTCGTGTCGTCCCGTACGTCTCGGTGCGGACATTATATACGTCTATAACGTTATATACCCTAACCTACGGGAACCTAACATCTCGGATGCAGTATTTCACAACATTCCTGGCGGGTCGGCGCCAATTCTCGGTGGGAACATTATTTACGATATAACGTAATATAACCTAACCTAACCCATCTAGCCCCTAGCTGGGAATGTTTTACAGAATCCCGGTCGTGTCGTCCCGTACGTCTCGGTGCGGACATTATATACGTCTATAACGTTATATACCCTAACCTAAGGGAACCTAACATCTCGGATGCTGTATTTCACAACATTTCTGGCGGGTCGGCGCCAATTCTCGGTGGGAACATTATATACGTCTATAACGCAATATAACCTAACCTAACCCATCTAGACCCTCGCTGGTAATGTTTTGCAGAATCCCGGTCGTGTCGTCTCGTACGTCTCGGTGCGGACATTATATACGTCTATAACGTTATATATCCTAACCAAAGGCAACTTAACATCTCGGATGTTGTATTTTCCAACATTCCTGGCGGGTCGGAACCTACTTCTCGGTGGGCACATTATATACGTCTATATCGTAATATAACCTAACCTAACCCATCTAGCCCCTCGCTGGGAATGTTTTACAAAATCCCGGTCATGTCGGCCCGTCCTTCTCCGTGAGGGCATTATATACGTCTATAACGTTATATATCCTAACCAAAGGCAACTTAATATCTCGGATGTAGTATATTGCAACATTCCTGGCGCGTCGGACCCTACTTCTCGGTGGGCACATTATATACGTCTATATCGTAATATAACCTAACCTAACCCATCTAGACCCTCGCTGGTAATGTTTTACAAAATCCCGGTCGTGTCGGCCCGTACTTCTCAGTCGGGACATTATATACGTCTATAACGTTATATATCCTAACCAAAGGCAACATAACATCTCGAATGTAGTATTTCACAACATTCCTGGCGGGTGGGCCCCACTTCTCGGTGGGAACATTATTTACGTCTATAACGTAATGTAACCTAACCTAACCCATCTAGCCCCTAGCTGGGAATGTTTTACAGAATCCCAGTCGTGTCGTATCGTACGTCTCGATGCGGACATTATATACGTCTATAACGTTATATATCCTAACCTAAGGGAACCTAACATCTCGGATGTAGTATTTCATAACATTCCTGGCTGGTCGGCCCCACTTCTCGGTGGGAACATTATATACGTTTAGAACGTAGTATAACCTAACCTAACCCATCTAGCCCCTCGCTTGTAATGTTTGACAGAATCCCGGTCGTGTCGTCCCGTACGTCTCGGTGCGGACATTATATACGTCTATAATTTTATATATCCTACCCTAAGGCAACATAACATCTCGAATGTAGTATTTTCCAACATTCCTGGCGGGTCGGCCCCTACTTCTAGGGAGGCACATTATATACGTCTATATCGTAATATAACCTAACCTAATCCATGTAGACCCTCGCTGGTAATGTTTTACAGAATCCCGGTCGTGTCGTATCGTACGTCTCGGTGCGGACATTATATACGTCTATAACGTTATATATCCTAACCAAAGGGAACCTAACATCTCGGATGTAGTATTTCATAACATTCCTGGCTGGTCGGCCCCACTTCTCGGTGGGAACATTATATATGTTTATAACGTAGTATAACCTAACCTAACCCATCTAGCCCCTCGCTTGTAATGTTTTACAGAATCCCGGTCGTGTCGTCCCGTACGTCTCGGTGCGGACATTATATACGTCTATAACGTTATATACCCTAACCTACGGGAACCTAACATCTCGGATGCAGTATTTCACAACATTTCTGGCGGGTCGGCGCCAATTCTCGGTGGGAACATTATATACGTCTATAACGCAATATAACCTAACCTAACCCATCTAGACCCTCGCTGGTAATGTTTTGCAGAATCCCGGTCGTGTCGTCTCGTACGTCTCGGTGCGGACATTATATACGTCTGTAACGTTATATATCCTAACCAAAGGCAACTTAACATCTCGGATGTTGTATTTTCCAACATTCTTGGCGGGTCGGACCCTACTTCTCGGTGGGCACATTATATACGTCTATATCGTAATATAACCCAACCTAACCCATCTAGCCCCTCGCTTGTAATGTTTTACAGAATCCCGGTCGTGTCGTCCCGTACGTCTCGGTGCGGACATTATATACGTCTATAACGTTATATATCCTAACCAAAGGCAACTTAACATCTCGGATGTAGTATTTTCCAACATTCCTGGCGGGTCGGACCCTACTTTTCGGTGGGCACATTATATACGTCTATATCGTAATATAACCTAACCTAACCCATCTAGACCCTCGCTGGTAATGTTTTACAAAATCCCGGTCGTGTCGGCCCGTACTTCTCCGTGGGGACATTATATACGTCTATATCGTTATATATCCTAACCTAAGGCAACCTAGCATCTCGGATGTAGTATTTTCCAACATTCCTGGCGGGGCGGCCACTACTTCTCGGTGGGAACATTATATACGTCTATATCGTAATATAACCTAACCTAACCCATCTAGACCCTCGCTGGTAATGTTTTACAAAATCCCGGTCGTGTCGGCCCGTACTTTTCCGTGGGGACATTATATACGTCTATAATTTTATATATCCTAACCTAAGGCAACTTAACATCTCGAATGTGGTATTTTCCAACATTCCTGGCGGGTCGGCCCCTACTTCTCGGTGGGCACATTATATACGTTTGTAACGTAATATGACCTAAACTAACACATCTAGACCCTCGCTGGTAATGTTTTACAGAATCCCGGTCGTGTCGTATCGTACGTCTCGGTGCGGACATTATATACGTCTATAACGTTATATATCCTAACCTAAGGGAACATAACTTCTCGGATGTAGTATTTCACAACATTCCTGGCTGGCCGGCCCCACTTCTCGGTGGGAACATTATATACGTTTATAACGTAGTATAACCTAACCTAACCCATCTAGCCCCTCGCTTGTAATGTTTTGCAGAATCCCGGTCGTGTCGTCCCGTACGTCACGGTGCGGACATTATATACGTCTATAACGTTATATATCCTAACCAAAGGCAACTTAACATCTCGAATGCAGTATTTTCCAACATTCCTGGCGGGTCAGACCCTATTTCTCGGTGGGCACATTATATACGTCTATATCGTAATATAACCTAACCTAACCCATCTAGACCCTCGCTGGTAATGTTTTACAAAATCCCGGTCGTGTCGGCCCGTACTTCTCGGTGGGGACATTATATACGTCTATAACGTTATATACCCTAACCTAAGGGAACCTAACATCTCGGATGCAGTATTTCACAGCATTCCTGGCGGGTCGGCGCCAATTCTCGGTGGGAACATTATATACGTCTATAACGTAGTATAACCTAACCCTACCCATCTAGCCCCTCGCTTGTAATGTTTTACAGAATCCCGGTCGTGTCGTCCCGTACGTCTCGGTGCGGACATTATATACGTCTATAACGTTATATATCCTAACCTAAGGGAACCTAACATCTCGGATGTAGTATTTCATAACATTCCTGGCTGGTCGGCCCCACTTCTCGGTGGGAACATTATATACGTTTATAACGTAGTATAACCTAACCTAACCCATCTAGCCCCTCGCTTGTAATGTTTTACAGAATCCCGGTCGTGTCGTCCCGTACGTCTCGGTGCGGACATTATATACGTCTATAATTTTATATATCCTAACCTAAGGCAACATAACATCTCGAATGTAGTATTTTCCAACATTCCTGGCGGGTCGGCCCCTACTTCTAGGGAGGCACATTATATACGTCTATATCGTAATATAACCTAACCTAATCCATGTAGACCCTCGCTGGTAATGTTTTACAGAATCCCGGTCGTGTCGTATCGTACGTCTCGGTGCGGACATTATATACGTCTATAACGTTATATATCCTAACCAAAGGGAACCTAACATCTCGGATGTAGTATTTCATAACATTCCTGGCTGGTCGGCCCCACTTCTCGGTGGGAACATTATATACGTTTATAACGTAGTATAACCTAACCTAACCCATCTAGCCCCTCGCTTGTAATGTTTTACAGAATCCCGGTCGTGTCGTCCCGTACGTCTCGGTGCGGACATTATATACGTCTATAACGTTATATACCCTAACCTACGGGAACCTAACATCTCGGATGCAGTATTTCACAACATTTCTGGCGGGTCGGCGCCAATTCTCGGTGGGAACATTATTTACGTCTATAACGCAATATGACCTAACCTAACCCATCTAGACCCTCGCTGGTAATGTTTTGCAGAATCCCGGTCGTGTCGTCTCGTACGTCTCGGTGCGGACATTATATACGTCTATATCGTTATATATCCTAACCAAAGGCAACTTAACATCTCGGATGTTGTATTTTCCAAAATTCCTGGCGGGTCGGACCCTACTTCTCGGTGGGCACATTATATACGTCTATATCGTAATATAACCCAACCTAACCCATCTAGACCCTCGCTGGTAATGTTTTACAGAATCCCGGTCGTGTCGTCCCGTACGTCTCGGTGCGGACATTATATACGTCTATAACGTTATATATCCTAACCAAAGGCAACTTAACATCTCGGATGTAGTATTTTCCAACATTCCTGGCGGGTCGGACCCTACTTCTCGGTGGGCACATTATATACGTCTATATCGTAATATAACCTAACCTAACCCATCTAGACCCTCGCTGGTAATGTTTTACAAAATCCCGGTCGTGTCGGCCCGTACTTCTCCGTGGGGACATTATATACGTCTATATCGTTATATATCCTAACCTAAGGCAACCTAGCATCTCGGATGTAGTATTTTCCAACATTCCTGGCGGGGCGGCCACTACTTCTCGGTGGGAACATTATATACGTCTATATCGTAATATAACCTAACCTAACCCATCTAGACCCTCGCTGGTAATGTTTTACAAAATCCCGGTCGTGTCGGCCCGTACTTTTCCGTGGGGACATTATATACGTCTATAATTTTATATATCCTAACCTAAGGCAACTTAACATCTCGAATGTGGTATTTTCCAACATTCCTGGCGGGTCGGCCCCTACTTCTCGGTGGGCACATTATATACGTTTGTAACGTAATATGACCTAAACTAACACATCTAGACCCTCGCTGGTAATGTTTTACAGAATCCCGGTCGTGTCGTATCGTACGTCTCGGTGCGGACATTATATACGTCTATAACGTTATATATCCTAACCTAAGGGAACATAACTTCTCGGATGTAGTATTTTCCAAAATTCCTGGCGGGTCGGACCCTACTTCTCGGTGGGCACATTATATACGTCTATATCGTAATATAACCTAACCTAACCCATCTAGACCCTCGCTGGTAATGTTTTACAAAATCCAGGTCGTGTCGGCCCGTACTTTTCCGTGGGGACATTATATACGTCTATAATTTTATATATCCTAACCTAAGGCAACTTAACATCTCGAATGTAGTATTTTCCAACATTCCTGGCGGGTCGGCCCCTACTTCTCGGTGGGCACATTATATACGTCTGTAACGTAATATGACCTAAACTAACCCATCTAGACCCTCGCTGGTAATGTTTTACAAAATCCCGGTCGTGTCGGCCCGTACTTTTCCGTGGGGACATTATATACGTCTATAATTTTATATATCCTAACCTAAGGCAACATAACATCTCGAATGTGGTATTTTCCAACATTCCTGGCGGGTCGGCCCCTACTTCTAGGTGGGCACATTATATACGTCTATATCGTAATATAACCTAACCTAACCCATCTAGACCCTCGCTGGTAATGTTTTACAGAATCCCGGTCGTGTCGGCCCGTACTTCCCCGTGGGGACATTATATACGTCTATATCGTTATATATCCTAACCTAAGGCAACCTAACATCTCGGATGTAGTATTTTCCAACATTCCTGGCGGGGCGGCCCCTACTTCTCGGTGGGAACATTATTTACGTCTATAACGTAATATAACCTAACCTAACCCATCTAGAACCTCGCTGGTAATGTTTTACAAAATCCCGGTCCTGTCGGCCCGTACTTCTCCGTGGGGACATTATATACGTCTATATCGTTATATATCCTAACCTAAGGCAACTTAACATCTCCGATGTAGTATTTTCCAACATTCCTGGCGGGCCGGACCCTACTTCTCGGTGGGCACATTATATACGCCTATAACGTAATATAACCTAACCTAACCCATCTAGCCCCTAGCTGGGAATGTTTTACAAAATCCCGGTCGTGTCGGCCCGTCCTTCTCCGTGGGGGCATTATATACGTCTATAACGTTATATATCCTAACCAAAGGCAACTTAATATCTCGGATGTAGTATTTTCTAACATTCCTGGCGGGTCGGACCCTACTTCTCGGTGGGCACATTATATACGTCTATATCGTAATATAACCTAACCTAACCCATCTAGACCCTCGCTGGTAATGTTTTACAAAATCCCGGTCGTGTCGGCCCGTACTTCTCGGTGGGGACATTATATACGTCTATAACGTTATATACCCTAACCTAAGGGAACCTAACATCTCGGATGCAGTATTTCACAGCATTCCTGGCGGGTCGGCGCCAATTCTCGGTGGGAACATTATATACGTCTATAACGTAGTATAACCTAACCTAACCCATCTAGCCCCTCGCTTGTAATCTTTTACAGAATCCCGGTCGTGTCGGCCCGTACTTTTCCGTGGGGACATTATATACGTCTATAATTTTATATATCCTAACCTAAGGCAACATAACATCTCGAATGTAGTATTTTCCAACAGTCTTGTCGGGTCGGACCCTACTTCTCGGTGGGGACATTATATACGTCTATAACGTTATGTATCCTAACCTAAGGGAACCTAACATCTCGGATGTAGTATTTCATAACATTCCTGGCTGGTCGGCCCCACTTCTCGGTGGGAACATTATATACGTTTAGAACGTAGTATAACCTAACCTAACCCATCTAGCCCCTCGCTTGTAATGTTTGACAGAATCCCGGTCGTGTCGTCCCGTACGTCTCGGTGCGGACATTATATACGTCTATAATTTTATATATCCTACCCTAAGGCAACATAACATCTCGAATGTAGTATTTTCCAACATTCCTGGCGGGTCGGCCCCTACTTCTAGGGAGGCACATTATATACGTCTATATCGTAATATAACCTAACCTAATCCATGTAGACCCTCGCTGGTAATGTTTTACAGAATCCCGGTCGTGTCGTATCGTACGTCTCGGTGCGGACATTATATACGTCTATAACGTTATATATCCTAACCAAAGGGAACCTAACATCTCGGATGTAGTATTTCATAACATTCCTGGCTGGTCGGCCCCACTTCTCGGTGGGAACATTATATATGTTTATAACGTAGTATAACCTAACCTAACCCATCTAGCCCCTCGCTTGTAATGTTTTACAGAATCCCGGTCGTGTCGTCCCGTACGTCTCGGTGCGGACATTATATACGTCTATAACGTTATATACCCTAACCTACGGGAACCTAACATCTCGGATGCAGTATTTCACAACATTTCTGGCGGGTCGGCGCCAATTCTCGGTGGGAACATTATATACGTCTATAACGCAATATAACCTAACCTAACCCATCTAGACCCTCGCTGGTAATGTTTTGCAGAATCCCGGTCGTGTCGTCTCGTACGTCTCGGTGCGGACATTATATACGTCTGTAACGTTATATATCCTAACCAAAGGCAACTTAACATCTCGGATGTTGTATTTTCCAACATTCTTGGCGGGTCGGACCCTACTTCTCGGTGGGCACATTATATACGTCTATATCGTAATATAACCCAACCTAACCCATCTAGCCCCTCGCTTGTAATGTTTTACAGAATCCCGGTCGTGTCGTCCCGTACGTCTCGGTGCGGACATTATATACGTCTATAACGTTATATATCCTAACCAAAGGCAACTTAACATCTCGGATGTAGTATTTTCCAACATTCCTGGCGGGTCGGACCCTACTTTTCGGTGGGCACATTATATACGTCTATATCGTAATATAACCTAACCTAACCCATCTAGACCCTCGCTGGTAATGTTTTACAAAATCCCGGTCGTGTCGGCCCGTACTTCTCCGTGGGGACATTATATACGTCTATATCGTTATATATCCTAACCTAAGGCAACCTAGCATCTCGGATGTAGTATTTTCCAACATTCCTGGCGGGGCGGCCACTACTTCTCGGTGGGAACATTATATACGTCTATATCGTAATATAACCTAACCTAACCCATCTAGACCCTCGCTGGTAATGTTTTACAAAATCCCGGTCGTGTCGGCCCGTACTTTTCCGTGGGGACATTATATACGTCTATAATTTTATATATCCTAACCTAAGGCAACTTAACATCTCGAATGTGGTATTTTCCAACATTCCTGGCGGGTCGGCCCCTACTTCTCGGTGGGCACATTATATACGTTTGTAACGTAATATGACCTAAACTAACACATCTAGACCCTCGCTGGTAATGTTTTACAGAATCCCGGTCGTGTCGTATCGTACGTCTCGGTGCGGACATTATATACGTCTATAACGTTATATATCCTAACCTAAGGGAACATAACTTCTCGGATGTAGTATTTCACAACATTCCTGGCTGGCCGGCCCCACTTCTCGGTGGGAACATTATATACGTTTATAACGTAGTATAACCTAACCTAACCCATCTAGCCCCTCGCTTGTAATGTTTTGCAGAATCCCGGTCGTGTCGTCCCGTACGTCACGGTGCGGACATTATATACGTCTATAACGTTATATATCCTAACCAAAGGCAACTTAACATCTCGAATGCAGTATTTTCCAACATTCCTGGCGGGTCAGACCCTATTTCTCGGTGGGCACATTATATACGTCTATATCGTAATATAACCTAACCGAACCCATCTAGACCCTCGCTGGTAATGTTTTACAAAATCCCGGTCGTGTCGGCCCGTACTTCTCGGTGGGGACATTATATACGTCTATAACGTTATATACCCTAACCTAAGGGAACCTAACATCTCGGATGCAGTATTTCACAGCATTCCTGGCGGGTCGGCGCCAATTCTCGGTGGGAACATTATATACGTCTATAACGTAGTATAACCTAACCCTACCCATCTAGCCCCTCGCTTGTAATGTTTTACAGAATCCCGGTCGTGTCGTCCCGTACGTCTCGGTGCGGACATTATATACGTCTATAATTTTATATATCCTAACCTAAGGCAACATAACATCTCGAATGTAGTATTTTCCAACATTCCTGGCGGGTCGGCCCCTACTTCTAGGGAGGCACATTATATACGTCTATATCGTAATATAACCTAACCTAATCCATGTAGACCCTCGCTGGTAATGTTTTACAGAATCCCGGTCGTGTCGTATCGTACGTCTCGGTGCGGACATTATATACGTCTATAACGTTATATATCCTAACCAAAGGGAACCTAACATCTCGGATGTAGTATTTCATAACATTCCTGGCTGGTCGGCCCCACTTCTCGGTGGGAACATTATATACGTTTATAACGTAGTATAACCTAACCTAACCCATCTAGCCCCTCGCTTGTAATGTTTTACAGAATCCCGGTCGTGTCGTCCCGTACGTCTCGGTGCGGACATTATATACGTCTATAACGTTATATACCCTAACCTACGGGAACCTAACATCTCGGATGCAGTATTTCACAACATTTCTGGCGGGTCGGCGCCAATTCTCGGTGGGAACATTATTTACGTCTATAACGCAATATGACCTAACCTAACCCATCTAGACCCTCGCTGGTAATGTTTTGCAGAATCCCGGTCGTGTCGTCTCGTACGTCTCGGTGCGGACATTATATACGTCTATATCGTTATATATCCTAACCAAAGGCAACTTAACATCTCGGATGTTGTATTTTCCAAAATTCCTGGCGGGTCGGACCCTACTTCTCGGTGGGCACATTATATACGTCTATATCGTAATATAACCCAACCTAACCCATCTAGACCCTCGCTGGTAATGTTTTACAGAATCCCGGTCGTGTCGTCCCGTACGTCTCGGTGCGGACATTATATACGTCTATAACGTTATATATCCTAACCAAAGGCAACTTAACATCTCGGATGTAGTATTTTCCAACATTCCTGGCGGGTCGGACCCTACTTCTCGGTGGGCACATTATATACGTCTATATTGTAATATAACCTAACCTAACCCATCTAGACCCTCGCTGGTAATGTTTTACAAAATCCCGGTCGTGTCGGCCCGTACTTCTCCGTGGGGACATTATATACGTCTATATCGTTATATATCCTAACCTAAGGCAACCTAGCATCTCGGATGTAGTATTTTCCAACATTCCTGGCGGGGCGGCCACTACTTCTCGGTGGGAACATTATATACGTCTATATCGTAATATAACCTAACCTAACCCATCTAGACCCTCGCTGGTAATGTTTTACAAAATCCCGGTCGTGTCGGCCCGTACTTTTCCGTGGGGACATTATATACGTCTATAATTTTATATATCCTAACCTAAGGCAACTTAACATCTCGAATGTGGTATTTTCCAACATTCCTGGCGGGTCGGCCCCTACTTCTCGGTGGGCACATTATATACGTTTGTAACGTAATATGACCTAAACTAACACATCTAGACCCTCGCTGGTAATGTTTTACAGAATCCCGGTCGTGTCGTATCGTACGTCTCGGTGCGGACATTATATACGTCTATAACGTTATATATCCTAACCTAAGGGAACATAACTTCTCGGATGTAGTATTTTCCAAAATTCCTGGCGGGTCGGACCCTACTTCTCGGTGGGCACATTATATACGTCTATATCGTAATATAACCTAACCTAACCCATCTAGACCCTCGCTGGTAATGTTTTACAAAATCCAGGTCGTGTCGGCCCGTACTTTTCCGTGGGGACATTATATACGTCTATAATTTTATATATCCTAACCTAAGGCAACTTAACATCTCGAATGTAGTATTTTCCAACATTCCTGGCGGGTCGGCCCCTACTTCTCGGTGGGCACATTATATACGTCTGTAACGTAATATGACCTAAACTAACCCATCTAGACCCTCGCTGGTAATGTTTTACAAAATCCCGGTCGTGTCGGCCCGTACTTTTCCGTGGGGACATTATATACGTCTATAATTTTATATATCCTAACCTAAGGCAACATAACATCTCGAATGTGGTATTTTCCAACATTCCTGGCGGGTCGGCCCCTACTTCTAGGTGGGCACATTATATACGTCTATATCGTAATATAACCTAACCTAACCCATCTAGACCCTCGCTGGTAATGTTTTACAGAATCCCGGTCGTGTCGGCCCGTACTTCCCCGTGGGGACATTATATACGTCTATATCGTTATATATCCTAACCTAAGGCAACCTAACATCTCGGATGTAGTATTTTCCAACATTCCTGGCGGGGCGGCCCCTACTTCTCGGTGGGAACATTATTTACGTCTATAACGTAATATAACCTAACCTAACCCATCTAGAACCTCGCTGGTAATGTTTTACAAAATCCCGGTCCTGTCGGCCCGTACTTCTCCGTGGGGACATTATATACGTCTATATCGTTATATATCCTAACCTAAGGCAACTTAACATCTCCGATGTAGTATTTTCCAACATTCCTGGCGGGCCGGCCCCTACTTCTCGGTGGGCACATTATATACGCCTATAACGTAATATAACCTAACCTAACCCATCTAGCCCCTAGCTGGGAATGTTTTACAAAATCCCGGTCGTGTCGGCCCGTCCTTCTCCGTGGGGGCATTATATACGTCTATAACGTTATATATCCTAACCAAAGGCAACTTAATATCTCGGATGTAGTATTTTCTAACATTCCTGGCGGGTCGGACCCTACTTCTCGGTGGGCACATTATATACGTCTATATCGTAATATAACCTAACCTAACCCATCTAGACCCTCGCTGGTAATGTTTTACAAAATCCCGGTCGTGTCGGCCCGTACTTCTCGGTGGGGACATTATATACGTCTATAACGTTATATACCCTAACCTAAGGGAACCTAACATCTCGGATGCAGTATTTCACAGCATTCCTGGCGGGTCGGCGCCAATTCTCGGTGGGAACATTATATACGTCTATAACGTAGTATAACCTAACCTAACCCATCTAGCCCCTCGCTTGTAATCTTTTACAGAATCCCGGTCGTGTCGGCCCGTACTTTTCCGTGGGGACATTATATACGTCTATAATTTTATATATCCTAACCTAAGGCAACATAACATCTCGAATGTAGTATTTTCCAACAGTCTTGTCGGGTCGGACCCTACTTCTCGGTGGGGACATTATATACGTCTATAACGTTATGTATCCTAACCTAAGGGAACCTAACATCTCGGATGCAGTATTTCACAACATTCCTGGCGGGTCGGCGCCAATTCTCGGTGGGAACATTATATACGTCTATAACGCAATATAACCTAACCTAACCCATCTAGACCCTCGCTGGTAATGTTTTACAGAATCCCGTTCGTGTCGTCCCGTACGTCTCGGTGCGGACATTATACACGTCTATAACGTTATATACCCTAACCTAAGGGAACCTAACATCTCGGATGCAGTATTTCACAACATTCCTGGCGGGTCGGCGCCAATTCTCGGTGGGAACATTATATACGTCTATAACGCAATATAACCTAACCTAACCCATCTAGACCCTCGCTGGTAATGTTTTACAAAATCCCGGTCGTGTCGGCCCGTACTTCTCGGTGGGGACATTATATACGTCTATAACGTTATATATCCTAACCTAAGGGAACCTAACATCTCGGATGTAGTATTTCACAACATTCCTGGCTGGTCGGCCCCACTTCTCGGTGGGAACATTATATACGTCTATATCGTAATATAACCTAACCTAACCCATCTAGACCCTCGCTGGTAATGTTTTACAGAATCCCGGTCGTGTCGTCCCGTACGTCTCGGTGCGGACATTATATACGTCTGTAACGTTATATACCCTAACCTAAGGGAACCTAACATCTCGGATGCAGTATTTCACAACATTCCTGGCGGGTCGGCGCCAATTCTCGGTGGGAACATTATTTACGTTTATAACGTAATATAACCTAACCTAACCCATCTAGCCCCTAGCTGGGAATGTTTTACAGAATCCCGGTCGTGTCGTCCCGTACGTCTCGGTGCGGACATTATATACGTCTATAACGTTATATACCCTAACCTACGGGAACCTAACATCTCGGATGCAGTATTTCACAACATTCCTGGCGGGTCGGCGCCAATTTTCGGTGGGAACATTATATACGTCTATAACGCAATATAACCTAACCTAACCCATCTAGCCCCTCGCTTGTAATGTTTTACAGAATCCCGGTCGTGTCGTCCCGTACGTCTCGGTGCGGACATTATATACGTCTGTAACGTTATATACCCTAACCTAAGGGAACCTAACATCTCGGATGCAGTACTTCACAACATTCCTGGCGGGTCGGCGCCAATTCTCGGTGGGAACATTATTTACGTCTATAACGTAATATAACCTAACCTAACCCATCTAGCCCCTAGCTGGGAATGTTTTACAGAATCCCGGTCGTGTCGTCCCGTACGTCTCGGTGCGGACATTATATACGTCTATAACGTTATATACCCTAACCTAAGGGAACCTAACATCTCGGATGCAGTATTTCACAACATTCCTGGCGGGTCGGCGCCAATTCTCGGTGGGAACATTATTTACGTCTATAACGTAATATAACCTAACCTAACCCATCTAGCCCCTAGCTGGGAATGTTTTACAGAATCCCGGTCGTGTCGTCCCGTACGTCTCGGTGCGGACATTATATACGTCTATAACGTTATATATCCTAACCTAAGAGAACCTAACATCTCGGATGTAGTATTTCACAACATTCCTGGCTGGTCGGCCCCACTTCTCGGTGGGAACATTATATACGTTTATAACGTAGTATAACCTAACCTAACCCATCTAGCCCCTCGCTTGTAATGTTTTACAGAATCCCGGTCGTGTCGTCCCGTACGTCTCGGTGCGGACATTATATACGTCTATAACGTTATATATCCTAACCAAAGGCAACCTAACATCCCGAATGTAGTATTCCACAACATTCCTGGCGGGTCGGCCCCTACTTCTCGGTGGGCACATTATATACGTCTATAACGTAATATAAGCTAACCTAACCCATCTAGCCCCTAGCTGGGAATGTTTTACAAAATCCCAGTCGTGTCGGCCCGTCCTTCTCCGTGGGGGCATTATATACGTCTATAACGTTATATATCCTAACCACCGGCAACTTAATATCTCGGATGTAGTATATTCCAAGATTCCTGGCGGGTCGGACCCTACTTCTCGGTGGGCACATTATATACGTCTATATCATAATATAACCTAACCTAACCCATCTAGACCCTCGCTGGTAATGTTTTACAAAATCCCGGTCGTGTCGGCCCGTACTTCTCGGTCGGGACATTATATACGTCTATAACGTTATATACCCTAACCTAAGGCAACATAACATCTCGAATGTAGTATTTTCCAACAGTCTTGTCGGGTCGGACCCTACTTCTCGGTGGGAACATTATATACGTCTATATCGTAATACAACCTAACCTAACCCATCTAGACCCTCGCTGGTAATGTTTTACAGAATCCCGGTCGTGTCGTCCCGTACGTCTCGGTGCGGACATTATATACGTCTGTAACGTTATATACCCTAACCTAAGGGAACCTAACATCTCGGATGCAGTATTTCACAACATTCCTGGCGGGTCGGCGCCAATTCTCGGTGGGAACATTATTTACGTCTATAACGTAATATAACCTAACCTAACCCATCTAGCCCCTAGCTGGGAATGTTTTACAGAATCCCGGTCGTGTCGTCCCGTACGTCTCGGTGCGGACATTATATACGTCTATAACGTTATATACCCTAACCTACGGGAACCTAACATCTCGGATGCAGTATTTCACAACATTCCTGGCGGGTCGGCGCCAATTTTCGGTGGGAACATTATATACGTCTATAACGCAATATAACCTAACCTAACCCATCTAGCCCCTCGCTTGTAATGTTTTACAGAATCCCGGTCGTGTCGTCCCGTACGTCTCGGTGCGGACATTATATACGTCTGTAACGTTATATACCCTAACCTAAGGGAACCTAACATCTCGGATGCAGTATTTCACAACATTCCTGGCGGGTCGGCGCCAATTCTCGGTGGGAACATTATTTACGTCTATAACGTAATATAACCTAACCTAACCCATCTAGCCCCTAGCTGGGAATGTTTCACAGAATCCCGGTCGTGTCGTCCCGTACGTCTCGGTGCGGACATTATATACGTCTATAACGTTATATACCCTAACCTAAGGGAACCTAACATCTCGGATGCAGTATTTCACAACATTCCTGGCGGGTCGGCGCCAATTCTCGGTGGGAACATTATTTACGTCTATAACGTAATATAACCTAACCTAACCCATCTAGCCCCTAGCTGGGAATGCTTTACAGAATCCCGGTCGTGTCGTCCCGTACGTCTCGGTGCGGACATTATATACGTCTATAACGTTATATATCCTAACCTAAGAGAACCTAACATCTCGGATGTAGTATTTCACAACATTCCTGGCTGGTCGGCCCCACTTCTCGGTGGGAACATTATATACGTTTATAACGTAGTATAACCTAACCTAACCCATCTAGCCCCTCGCTTGTAATGTTTTACAGAATCCCGGTCGTGTCGTCCCGTACGTCTCGGTGCGGACATTATATACGTCTATAACGTTATATATCCTAACCAAAGGCAACCTAACATCTCGGATGCAGTATTTCACAACATTCCTGGCGGGTCGGCGCCAATTCTCGGTGGGAACATTATATACGTCTATAACGCAATATAACCTAACCTAACCCATCTAGCCCCTCGCTTGTAATGTTTTACAGAATCCCGGTCGTGTCGTCCCGTACGTCTCGGTGCGGACATTATATACGTCTGTAACGTTATATACCCTAACCTAAGGGAACCTAACATCTCGGATGCAGTATTTCACAACATTCCTGGCGGGTCGGCGCCAATTCTCGGTGGGAACATTATTTACGTCTATAACGTAATATAACCTAACCTAACCCATCTAGCCCCTAGCTGGGAATGTTTCACAGAATCCCGGTCGTGTCGTCCCGTACGTCTCGGTGCGGACATTATATACGTCTATAACGTTATATACCCTAACCTAAGGGAACCTAACATCTCGGATGCAGTATTTCACAACATTCCTGGCGGGTCGGCGCCAATTCTCGGTGGGAACATTATTTACGTCTATAACGTAATATAACCTAACCTAACCCATCTAGCCCCTAGCTGGGAATGCTTTACAGAATCCCGGTCGTGTCGTCCCGTACGTCTCGGTGCGGACATTATATACGTCTATAACGTTATATATCCTAACCTAAGAGAACCTAACATCTCGGATGTAGTATTTCACAACATTCCTGGCTGGTCGGCCCCACTTCTCGGTGGGAACATTATATACGTTTATAACGTAGTATAACCTAACCTAACCCATCTAGCCCCTCGCTTGTAATGTTTTACAGAATCCCGGTCGTGTCGTCCCGTACGTCTCGGTGCGGACATTATATACGTCTATAACGTTATATATCCTAACCAAAGGCAACCTAACATCTCGAATGTAGTATTCCACAACATTCCTGGCGGGTCGGCCCCTACTTCTCGGTGGGCACATTATATACGTCTATAACGTAATATAAGCTAACCTAACCCATCTAGCCCCTAGCTGGGAATGTTTTACAAAATCCCAGTCGTGTCGGCCCGTCCTTCTCCGTGGGGGCATTATATACGTCTATAACGTTATATATCCTAACCAAAGGCAACTTAATATCTCGGATGTAGTATAATCCAAGATTCCTGGCGGGTCGGACCCTACTTCTCGGTGGGCACATTATATACGTCTATATCGTAATATAACCTAACCTAACCCATCTAGACCCTCGCTGGTAATGTTTTACAAAATCCCGGTCGTGTCGGCCCGTACTTCTCGATCGGGACATTATATACGTCTATAACGTTATATACCCTAACCTAAGGGAACCTAACATCTCGGATGCAGTATTTCACAGCATTCCTGGCGGGTCGGCGCCAATTCTCGGTGGGAACATTATATACGTCTATAACGTAGTATAACCTAACCTAACCCATCTAGCCCCTCGCTTGTAATGTTTTACAGAATCCCAGTCGTGTCGTATCGTACGTCTCGATGCGGACATTATATACGTCTATAACGTTATATATCCTAACCTAAGGGAACCTAACATCTCGGATGTAGTATTTCATAACATTCCTGGCTGGTCGGCCCCACTTCTCGGTGGGAACATTATATACGTTTATAACGTAGTATAACCTAACCTAACCCATCTAGCCCCTCGCTTGTAATGTTTTACAGAATCCCGGTCGTGTCGTCCCGTACGTCTCGGTGCGGACATTATATACGTCTATAATTTTATATATCCTAACCTAAGGCAACATAACATCTCGAATGTAGTATTTTCCAACATTCCTGGCGGGTCGGCCCCTACTTCTAGGGAGGCACATTATATACGTCTATATCGTAATATAACCTAACCTAATCCATGTAGACCCTCGCTGGTAATGTTTTACAGAATCCCGGTCGTGTCGTATCGTACGTCTCGGTGCGGACATTATATACGTCTATAACGTTATATATCCTAAAAAAAGGGAACCTAACATCTCGGATGTAGTATTTCATAACATTCCTGGCTGGTCGGCCCCACTTCTCGGTGGGAACATTATATACGTTTATAACGTAGTATAACCTAACCTAACCCATCTAGCCCCTCGCTTGTAATGTTTTACAGAATCCCGGTCGTGTCGTCCCGTACGTCTCGGTGCGGACATTATATACGTCTATAACGTTATATACCCTAACCTACGGGAACCTAACATCTCGGATGCAGTATTTCACAACATTTCTGGCGGGTCGGCGCCAATTCTCGGTGGGAACATTATATACGTCTATAACGCAATATGACCTAACCTAACCCATCTAGACCCTCGCTGGTAATGTTTTGCAGACTCCCGGTCGTGTCGTCTCGTACGTCTCGGTGCGGACATTATATACGTCTATATCGTTATATATCCTAACCAAAGGCAACTTAACATCTCGGATGTAGTATTTTCCAAAATTCCTGGCGGGTCGGACCCTACTTCTCGGTGGGCACATTATATACGTCTATATCGTAATATAACCTAACCTAACCCATCTAGACCCTCGCTGGTAATGTTTTACAAAATCCAGGTCGTGTCGGCCCGTACTTTTCCGTGGGGACATTATATACGTCTATAATTTTATATATGCTAACCTAAGGCAACATAACATCTCGAATGTGGTATTTTCCAACATTCCTGGCGGGTCGGCCCCTACTTCTAGGTGGGCACATTATATACGTCTATATCGTAATATAACCTAACCTAACCCATCTAGACCCTCGCTCGTAATGTTTTACAGAATCCCGGTCGTGTCGGCCCGTACTTCTCCGTGGGGACATTATATACGTCTATATCGTTATATATCCTAACCTAAGGCAACCTAACATCTCGGATGTAGTATTTTCCAACATTCCTGGCGGGGCGGCCCCTACTTCTCGGTGGGAACATTATTTACGTCTATAACGTAATATAACCTAACCTAACCCATCTAGACCCTCGCTGGTAATGTTTTACAAAATCCCGGTCGTGTCGGCCCGTACTTCTCCGTGGGGACATTATATACGTCTATATCGTTACATATCCTAACCTAAGGCAACTTAACATCTCCGATGTAGTATTTTCCAACATTCCTGGCGGGCCGGCCCCTACTTCTCGGTGGGCACATTATATACGCCTATAACGTAATATAACCTAACCTAACCCATCTAGCCCCTAGCTGGGAATGTTTTACAAAATCCCGGTCGTGTCGGCCCGTCCTTCTCCGTGGGGGCATTATATACGTCTATAACGTTATATATCTTAACCAAAGGCAACATAATATCTCGGATGTAGTATTTTCCAACATTCCTGGCGGGTCGGACCCTACTTCTCGGTGGGCACATTATATACGTCTATATCGTAATATAACCTAACCTAACCCATCTAGATCCTCGCTGGTAATGTTTTACAAAATCCCGGTCGTGTCGGCCCGTACTTCTCGGTGGGGACATTATATACGTCTATAACGTTATATACCCTAACCTAAGGAAACCTAACATCTCGGATGCAGTATTTCACAGCATTCCTGGCGGGTCGGCGCCAATTCTCGGTGGGAACATTATATACGTCTATAACGTAGTATAACCTAACCTAACCCATCTAGCCCCTCGCTTGTAATCTTTTACAGAATCCCGGTCGTGTCGGCCCGTACTTCTCCGTGGGGACATTATATACGTCTATATCGTTATATATCCTAACCTAAGGCAACCTAACATCTCGGATGTAGTATTTTCCAACATTCCTGGCGGGGCGGCCCCTACTTCTCGGTGGGAACATTATTTACGTCTATAACGTAATATAACCTAACCTAACCCATCTAGACCCTCGCTGGTAATGCTTTACAAAATCCCGGTCGTGTCGGCCCGTACTTCTCCGTGGGGACATTATATACGTCTATATCGTTATATATCCTAACCTAAGGCAACTTAACATCTCCGATGTAGTATTTTCCAACATTCCTGGCGGGCCGGCCCCTACTTCTCGGTGGGCACATTATATACGCCTATAACGTAATATAACCTAACCTAACCCATCTAGCCCCTAGCTGGGAATGTTTTACAAAATCCCGGTCGTGTCGGCCCGTCCTTCTCCGTGGGGGCATTATATACGTCTATAACGTTATATATCCTAACCAAAGGCAACTTAATATCTCGGATGTGGTATTTTCCAACATTCCTGGCGGGTCGGACCCTACTTCTCGGTGGGCACATTATATACGTCTATATCGTAATATAACCTAACCTAACCCATCTAGACCCTCGCTGGTAATGTTTTACAAAATCCCGGTCGTGTCGGCCCGTACTTCTCGGTGGGGACATTATATACGTCTATAACGTTATATACCCTAACCTAAGGGAACCTAACATCTCGGATGCAGTATTTCACAGCATTCCTGGCGGGTCGGCGCCAATTCTCGGTGGGAACATTATATACGTCTATAACGTAGTATAACCTAACCTAACCCATCTAGCCCCTCGCTTATAATCTTTTACAGAATCCCGGTCGTGTCGGCCCGTACTTTTCCGTGGGGACATTATATACGTCTATAATTTTATATATCCTAACCTAAGGCAACATAACATCTCGAATGTAGTATTTTCCAACAGTCTTGTCGGGTCGGACCCTACTTCTCGGTGGGAACATTATATACGTCTATATCGTAATACAACCTAACCTAACCCATCTAGACCCTCGCTGGTAATGTTTTACAAAATCCCGGTCGTGTCGGCCCGTACTTCTCGGTGGGGACATTATATACGTCTATAACGTTATATATCCTAACCTAAGGGAACCTAACATCTCGGATGTAGTATTTCACAACATTCCTGGCTGGTCGGCCCCACTTCTCGGTGGGAACATTATATACGTCTATATCGTAATATAACCTAACCTAACCCATCTAGACCCTCGCTGGTAATGTTTTACAGAATCCCGGTCGTGTCGTCCCGTACGTCTCGGTGCGGACATTATATACGTCTGTAACGTTATATACCCTAACCTAAGGGAACCTAACATCTCGGATGCAGTATTTCACAACATTCCTGGCGGGTCGGCGCCAATTCTCGGTGGGAACATTATTTACGTCTATAACGTAATATAACCTAACCTAACCCATCTAGCCCCTAGCTGGGAATGTTTTACAGAATCCCGGTCGTGTCGTCCCGTACGTCTCGGTGCGGACATTATATACGTCCATAACGTTATATACCCTAACCTAAGGGAACCTAACATCTCGGATGCAGTATTTCACAACATTCCTGGCGTGTCGGCGCCAATTCTCGGTGGGAACATTATTTACGTCTATAACGTAATATAACCTAACCTAACCCATCTAGCCCCTAGCTGGGAATGTTTTACAGAATCCCGGTCGTGTCGTCCCGTACGTCTCGGTGCGGACATTATATACGTCTATAACGTTATATACCCTAACCTACGGGAACCTAACATCTCGGATGCAGTATTTCACAACATTCCTGGCGGGTCGGCGCCAATTCTCGGTGGGAACATTATATACGTCTATAACGCAATATAACCTAACCTAACCCATCTAGACCCTCGCTGGTAATGTTTTACAAAATCCCGGTCGTGTCGGCCCGTACTTCTCGGTGGGGACATTATATACGTCTATAACGTTATATATCCTAACCAAAGGCAACTTAACATATCGGATGTTGTATTTTCCAACATTCCTGGCGGGTCGGACCCTACTTCTCGGTGGGCACATTATATACGTCTATACCGTAATATAACCTAACCTAACCCATCTAGCCCCTCGCTTGTAATGTTTTACAGAATCCCGGTCGTGTCGGCCCGTACTTCTCGGTGGGGACATTATATACGTCTATAACGTTATATATCCTAACCTAAGGGAACCTAACATCTCGGATGTAGTATTTCACAACATTCCTGGCTGGTCGGCCCCACTTCTCGGTGGGAACATTATATACGTCTATATCGTAATATAACCTAACCTAACCCATCTAGACCATCGCTGGTAATGTTTTACAGAATCCCGGTCGTGTCGTCCCGTACGTCTCGGTGCGGACATTATATACGTCTATAACGTTATATACCCTAACCTAAGGGAACCTAACATCTCGGATGCAGTATTTCACAACATTCCTGGCGGGTCGGCGCCAATTCTCGGTGGGAACATTATTTACGTCTATAACGTAATATAACCTAACCTAACCCATCTAGCGCCTAGCTGGGAATGTTTTACAGAATCCCGGTCGTGTCGTCCCGTACGTCTCGGTGCGGACATTATATACGTCTATAACGTTATATACCCTAACCTAAGGGAACCTAACATCTCGGATGCAGTATTTCACAACATTCCTGGCGTGTCGGCGCCAATTCTCGGTGGGAACATTATTTACGTCTATAACGTAATATAACCTAACCTAACCCATCTAGCCCCTAGCTGGGAATGTTTTACAGAATCCCGGTCGTGTCGTCCCGTACGTCTCGGTGCGGACATTATATACGTCTATAACGTTATATACCCTAACCTACGGGAACCTAACATCTCGGATGCAGTATTTCACAACATTCCTGGCGGGTCGGCGCCAATTCTCGGTGGGAACATTATATACGTCTATAACGCAATATAACCTAACCTAACCCATCTAGACCCTCGCTGGTAATGTTTTACAAAATCCCGGTCGTGTCGGCCCGTACTTCTCGGTGGGGACATTATATACGTCTATAACGTTATATATCCTAACCAAAGGCAACTTAACATATCGGATGTTGTATTTTCCAACATTCCTGGTGGGTCGGACCCTACTTCTCGGTGGGCACATTATATACGTCTATACCGTAATATAACCTAACCTAACCCATCTAGCCCCTCGCTTGTAATGTTTTACAGAATCCCGGTCGTGTCGGCCCGTACTTCTCGGTGGGGACATTATATACGTCTATAACGTTATATATCCTAACCTAAGGGAACCTAACATCTCGGATGTAGTATTTCACAACATTCCTGGCTGGTCGGCCCCACTTCTCGGTGGGAACATGATTTACGTCTATAACGTAATATAACCTAACCTAACCCATCTAGCCCCTAGCTGGGAATGTTTTACAGAATCCCGGTCGTGTCGTCCCGTACGTCTCGGTGCGGACATTATATACGTCTATAACGTTATATACCCTAACCTAAGGGAACCTAACATCTCGGATGCAGTATTTCACAACATTCCTGGCGGGTCGGCGCCAATTCTCGGTGGGAACATTATTTACGTCTATAACGTAATATAACCTAACCTAACCCATCTAGCCCCTAGCTGGGAATGTTTTACAGAATCCCGGTCGTGTCGTCCCGTACGTCTCGGTGCGGACATTATATACGTCTATAACGTTATATATCCTAACCTAAGGCAACTTAACCTCTCGGATGTAGTGTTTTCCAACAGTCTTGTTGGGTCGGACCCTACTTCTCAGTGGGCACATTATATACTTCTATATCGTAATATAACCTAACCTAACCCATCTAGACCCTCGCTGGTAATGTTTTACAGAATCCCGGTCGTGTCGGCCCGTCCTTCTCCGTGGGGGCATTATATACGTCTATAACGTTATATATCCTAACCAAAGGCAACTTAATATCTCGGATGTAGTATTTTCCAACATTCCTGGCGGGTCGGACCCTACTTCTCGGTGGGCACATTATATACGTCTATATCGTAATATAACCTAACCTAACCCATCTAGACCCTCGCTGGTAATGTTTTACAGAATCCCGTTCGTGTCGTTCCGTACGTCTCGGTGCGGACATTATATACGTCTATAACGTTATATACCCTAACCTAAGGGAACCTAACATCTCGGATGCAGTATTTCACAACATTCCTGGCGGGTCGGCGCCAATTCTCGGTGGGAACATTATTTACGTCTATAACGTAGTATAACCTAACCTAACCCATCTAGCCCCTCGCTTGTAATGTTTTACAGAATCCCGGTCGTGTCGTCCCGTACGTCTCGGTGCGGACATTATATACGTCTGTAACGTTATATACCCTAACCTAAGGGAACCTAACATCTCGGATGCAGTATTTCACAACATTCCTGGCGGGTCGGCGCCAATTCTCGGTGGGAACATTATTTACGTCTATAACGTAATATAACCTAACCTAACCCATCTAGCCCCTAGCTGGGAATGTTTTACAGAATCCCGGTCGTGTCGTCCCGTACGTCTCGGTGCGGACATTATATACGTCTATAACGTTATATATCCTAACCTAAGGCAACTTAACCTCTCGGATGTAGTGTTTTCCAACAGTCTTGTTGGGTCGGACCCTACTTCTCAGTGGGCACATTATATACTTCTATATCGTAATATAACCTAACCTAACCCATCTAGACCCTCGCTGGTAATGTTTTACAGAATCCCGGTCGTGTCGGCCCGTCCTTCTCCGTGGGGGCATTATATACGTCTATAACGTTATATATCCTAACCAAAGGCAACTTAATATCTCGGATGTAGTATTTTCCAACATTCCTGGCGGGTCGGACCCTACTTCTCGGTGGGCACATTATATACGTCTATATCGTAATATAACCTAACCTAACCCATCTAGACCCTCGCTGGTAATGTTTTACAGAATCCCGTTCGTGTCGTTCCGTACGTCTCGGTGCGGACATTATATACGTCTATAACGTTATATACCCTAACCTAAGGGAACCTAACATCTCGGATGCAGTATTTCACAACATTCCTGGCGGGTCGGCGCCAATTCTCGGTGGGAACATTATTTACGTCTATAACGTAGTATAACCTAACCTAACCCATCTAGCCCCTCGCTTGTAATGTTTTACAGAATCCCGGTCGTGTCGTCCCGTACGTCTCGGTGCGGACATTATATACGTCTGTAACGTTATATACCCTAACCTAAGGGAACCTAACATCTCGGATGCAGTATTTCACAACATTCCTGGCGGGTCGGCGCCAATTCTCGGTGGGAACATTATTTACGTCTATAACGTAATATAACCTAACCTAACCCATCTAGCCCCTAGCTGGGAATGTTTTACAGAATCCCGCTCGTGTCGTCCCGTACGTCTCGGTGCGGACATTATATACGTCTATAACGTTATATACCCTAACCTACGGGAACCTAACATCTCGGATGCAGTATTTCACAACATTCCTGGCGGGTCGGCGCCAATTCTCGGTGGGAACATTATATACGTCTATAACGCAATATAACCTAACCTAACCCATCTAGACCCTCGCTGGTAATGTTTTACAAAATCCCGGTCGTGTCGGCCCGTACTTCTCGGTGGGGACATTATATACGTCTATAACGTTATATATCCTAACCAAAGGCAACTTAACATATCGGATGTTGTATTTTCCAACATTCCTGGCGGGTCGGACCCTACTTCTCGGTGGGCACATTATATACGTCTATACCGTAATATAACCTAACCTAACCCATCTAGCCCCTCGCTTGTAATGTTTTACAGAATCCCGGTCGTGTCGGCCCGTACTTCTCGGTGGGGACATTATATACGTCTATAACGTTATATATCCTAACCTAAGGGAACCTAACATCTCGGATGTAGTATTTCACAACATTCCTGGCTGGTCGGCCCCACTTCTCGGTGGGAACATTATATACGTCTATATCGTAATATAACCTAACCTAACCCATCTAGACCCTCGCTGGTAATGTTTTACAGAATCCCGGTCGTGTCGTCCCGTACGTCTCGGTGCGGACATTATATACGTCTATAACGTTATATACCCTAACCTAAGGGAACCTATCATCTCGGATGCAGTATTTCACAACATTCCTGGCGGGTCGGCGCCAATTCTCGATGGGAACATTATTTACGTCTATAACGTAATATAACCTAACCTAACCCATCTAGCCCCTAGCTGGGAATGTTTTACAGAATCCCGGTCGTGTCGTCCCGTACGTCTCGGTGCGGACATTATATACGTCTATAACGTTATATACCCTAACCTACGGGAACCTAACATCTCGGATGCAGTATTTCACAACATTCCTGGCGGGTCGGCGCCAATTCTCGGTGGGAACATTATATACGTTTATAACGCAATATAACCTAACCTAACCCATCTAGACCCTCGCTGGTAATGTTTTACAGAATCCCGGTCGTGTCGTCCCGTACTTCTCGGTGTGGACATTATATACGTCTATAACGTTACATATCCTAACCTAAGGAACCTAACATCTCGGATGTAGTATATCACAACATTCCTGGCTGGTCGGCCCCACTTCTCGGTGGGAACATTATATACGTCTATATCGTAATATAACCTAACCTAATCCATCTAGACCCTCGCTGGTAATGTTTTACAGAATCCCGGTCGTGTCGTCTCGTACGTCTCGGTGCGGACATTATATACGTCTATAACGTTATATATCCTAACCAAAGGCAACTTAACATATCGGATGTTGTATTTTCCAACATTCCTGGCGGGTCGGACCCTACTTCTCGGTGGGCACATTATATACGTCTATACCGTAATATAACCTAACCTAACCCATCTAGCCCCTCGCTCGTAATGTTTTACAGAATCCCGGTCGTGTCGTCCCGTACGTCTCGGTGCGGACATTATATACGTCTATAACGTTATATACCCTAACCTAAGGGAACCTAACATCTCGGATGCAGTATTTCACAACATTCCTGGCGGGTCGGCGCCAATTCTCGGTGGGAACATTATTTACGACTATAACGTAATATAACCTAACCTAACCCATCTAGCCCCTAGCTGGGAATGTTTTACAGAATCCCGGTCGTGTCGTCCCGTACGTCTCGGTGCGGACATTATATACGTCTATAACGTTATATATCCTAACCTAAGGCAACTTAACCTCTCGGATGTAGTGTTTTCCAACAGTCTTGTTGGGTCGGACCCTACTTCTCAGTGGGCACATTATATACTTCTATATCGTAATATAACCTAACCTAACCCATCTAGACCCTCGCTGGTAATGTTTTACAGAATCCCGGTCGTGTCGTCCCGTACGTCTCGGTGCGGACATTATATACGTCTATAACGTTATATACCCTAACCTAAGGGAACCTAACATCTCGGATGCAGTATTTCACAACACTCCTGGCGGGTCGGCGCCAATTCTCGGTGGGAACATTATTTACGTCTATAACGTAATATAACCTAACCTAACCCATCTAGCCCCTAGCTGGGAATGTTTTACAGAATCCAGGTCGTGTCGTCCCGTACGTCTCGGTGCGGACATTATATACGTCTATAACGTTATATACCCTAACCTACGGGAACCTAACATCTCGGATGCAGTATTTCACAACATTCCTGGCGGGTCGGCGCCAATTCTCGGTGGGAACATTATATACGTCTATAACGCAATATAACCTAACCTAACCCATCTAGACCCTCGCTGGTAATGTTTTACAGAATCCCGGTCGTGTCGTCCCGTACGTCTCGGTGCGGACATTATATACGTCTATAACGTTATATACCCTAACCTACGGGAACCTAACATCTCGGATGCAGTATTTCACAACATTCCTGGCGGGTCGGCCCCACTTCTCGGTGGGAACATTATATACGTTTATAACGTAGTATAACCTAACCTAACCCATCTAGCCCCTCGCTTGTAATGTTTTACAGAATCCCGGTCGTTTCGTCCCGTACGTCTCGGTGCGGACATTATATACGTCTGTAACGTTATATACCCTAACCTACGGGAACCTGTCACCTCGGATGCAGTATTTCACAACATTCCTGGCGGGTCGGCGCCAATTCTAGGTGGGAACATTATATACGTCTATAACGCAATATAACCTAACCTAACCCATCTAGACCCTCGCTGGTAATGTTTTACAAAATCCCGGTCGTGTCGGCCCGTACTTCTCGGTGTGGACATTATATACGTCTATAACGTTACATATCCTAACCTAAGGAACCTAACATCTCGGATGTAGTATATCACAACATTCCTGGCTGGTCGGCCCCACTTCTCGCTGGGAACATTATATACGTCTATATCGTAATATAACCTAACCTAACCCATCTAGACCCCCGCTGCTAATGATTTACAGAATCCCGGTCGTGTCGTCTCGTACGTCTCGGTGCGGACATTATATACGTCTATAACGTTATATATCCTAACCAAAGGCAACTTAACATATCGGATGTTGTATTTTCCAACATTCCTGGCGGGTCGGACCCTACTTCTCGGTGGGCACATTATATACGTCTATACCGTAATATAACCTAACCTAACCCATCTAGCCCCTCGCTTGTAATGTTTTACAAAATCCCGGTCGTGTCGGCCCCACTTCTCGGTGGTAACATTATATACGTCTATATCGTAATATAACCTAACCTATCCCATCTAGACCCTCGCTGGTAATGTTTTACAGAATCCCGGTCGTGTCGTCCCGTACGTCTCGGTGCGGACATTATATACGTCTATAACGTTATATATCCTAACCTAAGAGAACCTAACATCTCGGATGTAGTATTTCACAACATTCCTGGCTGGTCGGCCCCACTTCTCGGTGGGAACATTATATACGTCTATATCGTAATATAACCTAACCTAACCCATCTAGACCCTCGCTGGTAATGTTTTACAGAATCCCGGTCGTGTCGTCCCGTACGTCTCGGTGCGGACATTATATACGTCTATAACGTTATATACCCTAACCTAAGGGAACCTAACATCTCGGATGCAGTATTTCACAACATTCCTGGCGGGTCGGCGCCAATTCTCGGTGGGAACATTATTTACGTCTATAACGTAATATAACCTAACCTAACCCATCTAGCCCCTAGCTGGGAATGTTTTAAAGAATCCCGGTCGTGTCGTCCCGTACGTCTCGGTGCGGACATTATATACGTCTATAACGTTATATATCCTAACCTAAGGCAACTTAACCTCTCGGATGTAGTGTTTTCCAACAGTCTTGTTGGGTCGGACCCTACTTCTCAGTGGGCACATTATATACTTCTATATCGTAATATAACCTAACCTAACCCATCTAGACCCTCGCTGGTAATGTTTTACAGAATCCCTGTCGTGTCGTCCCGTACGTCTCGGTGCGGACATTATATACGTCTATAACGTTATATACCCTAACCTAAGGGAACCTAACATCTCGGATGCAGTATTTCACAACACTCCTGGCGGGTCGGCGCCAATTCTCGGTGGGAACATTATTTACGTCTATAACGTAATATAACCTAACCTAACCCATCTAGCCCCTAGCTGGGAATGTTTTACAGAATCCAGGTCGTGTCGTCCCGTACGTCTCGGTGCGGACATTATATACGTCTATAACGTTATATACCCTAACCTACGGGAACCTAACATCTCGGATGCAGTATTTCACAACATTCCTGGCGGGTCGGCGCCAATTCTCGGTGGGAACATTATATACGTCTATAACGCAATATAACCTAACCTAACCCATCTAGACCCTCGCTGGTAATGGTTTACAGAATCCCGGTCGTGTCGTCCCGTACGTCTCGGTGCGGACATTATATACGTCTATAACGTTATATACCCTAACCTACGGGAACCTAACATCTCGGATGCAGTATTTCACAACATTCCTGGCGGGTCGGCCCCACTTCTCGGTGGGAACATTATATACGTTTATAACGTAGTATAACCTAACCTAACCCATCTAGCCCCTCGCTTGTAATGTTTTACAGAATCCCGGTCGTGTCGTCCCGTACGTCTCGGTGCGGACATTATATACGTCTATAACGTTATATATCCTAACCAAAGGCAACTTAACATATCGGATGTTGTATTTTCCAACATTCCTGGCGGGTCGGACCCTACTTCTCGGTGGGCACATTATATACGTCTATACCGTAATATAACCTAACCTAACCCATCTAGCCCCTCGCTTGTAATGTTTTACAAAATCCCGGTCGTGTTGGCCCCACTTCCCGGTGGTAACATTATATACGTCTATATCGTAATATAACCTAACCTATCCCATCTAGACCCTCGCTGGTAATGTTTTACAGAATCCCGGTCGTGTCGTCCCGTACGTCTCGGTGCGGACATTATATACGTCTATAACGTTATATACCCTAACCTACGGGAACCTAACATCTCGGATGCAGTATTTCACAACATTTCTGGCGGGTCGGCGCCAATTCTCGGTGGGAACATTATATACGTCTATAACGCAATATAACCTAACCTAACCCATCTAGAACCTCGCTGGTAATGTTTTACAAAATCCCGGTCGTGTCGGCCCGTACTTCTCGGTGGGGACATTATATACGTCTATAACGTTATATATCCTAACCTAAGAGAACCTAACATCTCGGATGTAGTATTTCACAACATTCCTGGCTGGTCGGCCCCACTTCTCGGTGGGAACATTATATACGCCTATATCGTAATATAACCTAACCTAACCCATCTAGACCCTCGCTGGTAATGTTTTACAGAATCCCGGTCGTGTCGTCCCGTACGTCTCGGTGCGGACATTATATACGTCTATAACGTTATATACCCTAACCTACGGGAACCTAACATCTCGGATGCAGTATTTCACAACATTCCTGGCGGGTCGGCCCCACTTCTCGGTGGGAACATTATATACGTTTATAACGTAGTATAACATAACCTAACCCATCTAGACCCTCGCTGGTAATGTTTTACAAAATCCCGGTCGTGTCGGCCCATACTTCTCCGTGGGGACATTATATACGTCTATATCGTTATATATCCTAACCTTAGGCAACCTAACATCTCGGATGTAGTATTTTCCAACATTCCTGGCGGGGCGGCCGCTACTTCTCGGTGGGAAAATTATATACGTTTATAACGTAGTATAACCTAACCTAACCCATCTAGCCCCTCGCTTGTAATGTTTTACAGAATCCCGGTCGTGTCGTCCCGTACGTCTCGGTGCGGACATTATATACGTCTATAACGTTATATACCCTAACCTACGGGAAGCTAACATCTCGGATGCAGTATTTCACAACATTCCTGGCGGGTCGGCGCCAATTCTCGGTGGGAACATTAGATACGTCTATAACGCAATATAACCTAACCTAACCCATCTAGACCCTCGCTGGTAATGTTTTACAGTATCCCGGTCGTGTCGTCTCGTAAGTCTCGGTGCGGACATTATATACGTCTATAACGTTATATATCCTAACCAAAGGCAACTTAACATATCGGATGTTGTATTTTCCAACATTCCTGGCGGGTCGGACCCTACTTCTCGGTGGGCACATTATATACGTCTATATCGTAATATAACCTAACCTAACCCATCTAGACCCTCGCTTGTAATGTTTTACAGAATCCCGGTCGTGTCGTCCCGTACGTCTCGGTGCGGACATTATATACGTCTATAACGTTATATACCCTAACCTAAGGGAACCTAACATCTCGGATGCAGTATTTCATAACATTCCTGGCGGGTCGGCGCCAATTCTCGGTGGGAACATTATTTACGTCTATAACGTAATATAACCTAACCTAACCCATCTAGCCCCTAGCTGGGAATGTTTTACGTAATCCCGGTCGTGTCGTCCCGTACGTCTCGGTGCGGACATTATATACGTCTATAACGTTATATATCCTAACCTAAGGCAACTTAACCTCTCGGATGTAGTATTTTCCAAAAGTCTTGTTGGGTCGGACCCTACTTCTCGGTGGGCACATTATATACTTCTATATCGTAATATAACCTAACCTAACCGATCTAGACACTCGCTGTTAATGTTTTACAAAATCCCGGTCGTGTCGGCCCGTACTTTTCCGTGGGGACATTATATACGTCTATAATTTTATATATCCTAACCTAAGGCAACATAACATCTCGAATGTAGTATTTTCCAACATTCCTGGCGGGTCGGCCCCTACTTCTAGGTGGGCACATTATATACGTCTATATCGTAATATAACCTAACCTAATCCATCTAGACCCTCGCTGGTAATGTTTTACAGAATCCCGGTCGCGTCGTATCGTACGTCTCGGTGCGGACATTATATACGTCTATAACGTTATATATCCTAACCTAAGGGAACCTAACATCTCGGATGTAGTATTTCACAACATTCCTGGCTGGTCGGCCCCACTTCTCGGTGGGAACATTATATACGTTTATAACGTAGTATAACCTAACCTAACCCATCTAGCCCCTCGCTTGTAATGTTTTACAGAATCCCGGTCGTGTCGTCCCGTACGTCTCGGTGCTGACATTATATACGTCTATAACGTTATATACCCTAACCTACGGGAACCTAACATCTCGGATGCAGTATTTCACAACATTCCTGGCGGGTAGGCGCCAATTCTCGGTGGGAACATTATATACGTCTATAACGCAATATAACCTAACCTAACGCATCTAGAACCTCGCTGGTAATGTCTTACAAAATCCCGGTCGTGTCGGCCCGTACTTCTCGGTGGGGACATTATATACGTCTATAACATTATATATCCTAACCAAAGGCAACTTAACATCTCGGATGTAGTATTTTCCAACATTCCTGGCGGGTCGGACCCTACTTCTCGTTGGGTACATTATATACGTCTATATCGTAATATAACCTAACGTAACCCATCTAGACCCTCGCTGGTAATGTTTTACAAAATCCCGGTCGTGTCGGCCCGTATTTCTCGGTGGGGACATTATATACGTCTATAACTTTATATACCCTAACCTAAGGGAACCTAACATCTCGGATGTAGTATTTTCCAACATTCCTGGCGAGTCGGACCCTACTTCTCGGTGGGCACATTATATGCGTCTATATCGTAATATAACCTAACCTAACCCATCTAGACCCTCGCTGTTAATGTTTTACAATATCCCGGTCGTGTCGGCCCGTACTTTTCCGTGGGGACATTATATACGTCTATAATTTTATATATCCTAACCTAAGGCAACATAACATCTTGAATGTAGTTTTTTCCAACATTCCTGGCGGGTCGGCCCCTACTTCTCGGTGGGCACATTATATACGTCTATAATGTAATATAACCTAACCTAACCCATCTAGACCCTCGCTGGTAATGTTTTACAAAATCCCGGTCGTGTCGGCCCGTACTTCTCCGTGGGGACATTATATACGTCTATATCGTTATATATCCTAACCTAAGGCAACTTAATATCTCCGATGTAGTATTTTCCAACATTCCTGGCGGGGCGGCCCCTACTTCTCGGTGGGCACATTATATACGTCTATAACGTAATATAACCTAACCTAAGCCATCTACACCCTCGCTGGTAATGTTTCACAGAATCCCGTTCGTGTCTTCCCGTACGTCTCGAAGCCGGACATTATATACGTCTATAAAATTATATATCCTAACCTAAGGCAACATAACATCTCGAATGTAGTATTTTCCAACATTCCTGGCGGGTCGGCCCCTACTTCTAGGTGGGCACATTATATACGTCTATATCGTAATATAACCTAACCTAACCCATCTAGACCCTCGCTGGTAATGTTTTACAGAATCCCGGTCGTGTCGTCCCGTACGTCTCGGTGCGGACATTATATACGTCTATAACGTTATATACCCTAACCTACGGGAACCTAACATCTCGGATGCAGTATTTCACAACATTCCTGGCGGGTCGGCCCCACTTCTCGGTGGGAACATTATATACGTTTATAACGTAGTATAACCTAACCTAACCCATCTAGCCCCTCGCTTGTAATGTTTTACAGAATCCCGGTCGTGTCGTCCCGTACGTCTCGGTGCGGACATTATATACGTCTATAACGTTATATATCCTAACCAAAGGCAACTTAACATATCGGATGTTGTATTTTCCAACATTCCTGGCGGGTCGGACCCTACTTCTCGGTGGGCACATTATATACGTCTATACCGTAATATAACCTAACCTAACCCATCTAGCCCCTCGCTTGTAATGTTTTACAAAATCCCGGTCGTGTCGGCCCCACTTCTCGGTGGTAACATTATATACGTCTATATCGTAATATAACCTAACCTATCCCATCTAGACCCTCGCTGGTAATGTTTTACAGAATCCCGGTCGTGTCGTCCCGTACGTCTCGGTGCGGACATTATATACGTCTATAACGTTATATACCCTAACCTACGAGAACCTAACATCTCGGATGCAGTATTTCACAACATTTCTGGCGGGTCGGCGCCAATTCCCGGTGGGAACATTATATACGTCTATAACGCAATATAACCTAACCTAACCCATCTAGAACCTCGCTGGTAATGTTTTACAAAATCCCGGTCGTGTCGGCCCGTACTTCTCGGTGGGGACATTATATACGTCTATAACGTTATATATCCTAACCTAAGAGAACCTAACACCTCGGATGTAGTATTTCACAACATTCCTGGCTGGTCGGCCCCACTTCTCGGTGGGAACATTATATACGCCTATATCGTAATATAACCTAACCTAACCCATCTAGACCCTCGCTGGTAATGTTTTACAGAATCCCGGTCGTGTCGTCCCGTACGTCTCGGTGCGGACATTATATACGTCTATAACGTTATATACCCTAACCTACGGGAACCCAACATCTCGGATGCAGTATTTCACAACATTCCTGGCGGGTCGGCCCCACTTCTCGGTGGGAACATTATATACGTTTATAACGTAGTATAACATAACCTAACCCATCTAGACCCTCGCTGGTAATGTTTTACAAAATCCCGGTCGTGTCGGCCCATACTTCTCCGTGGGGACATTATATACGTCTATATCGTTATATATCCTAACCTTAGGCAACCTAACATCTCGGATGTAGTATTTTCCAACATTCCTGGCGGGGCGGCCGCTACTTCTCGGTGGGAAAATTACATACGTTTATAACGTAGTATAACCTAACCTAACCCATCTAGCCCCTCGCTTGTAATGTTTTACAGAATCCCGGTCGTGTCGTCCCGTACGTCTCGGTGCGGACATTATATACGTCTATAACGTTATATACCCTAACCTACGGGAAGCTAACATCTCGGATGCAGTATTTCACAACATTCCTGGCGGGTCGGCGCCAATTCTCGGTGGGAACATTATATACGTCTATAACGCAATATAACCTAACCTAACCCATCTAGACCCTCGCTGGTAATGTTTTACAGTATCCCGGTCGTGTCGTCTCGTACGTCTCGGTGCGGACATTATATAGGTCTATAACGTTATATATCCTAACCAAAGGCAACTTAACATATCGGATGTTGTATTTTCCAACATTCCTGGCGGGTCGGACCCTACTTCTCGGTGGGCACATTATATACGTCTATATCGTAATATAACCTAACCTAACCCATCTAGACCCTCGCTTGTAATGTTTTACAGAATCCCGGTCGTGTCGTCCCGTACGTCTCGGTGCGGACATTATATACGTCTATAACGTTATATACCCTAACCTAAGGGAACCTAACATCTCGGATGCAGTATTTCACAACATTCCTGGCGGGTCGGCGCCAATTCTCGGTGGGAACATTATTTACGTCTATAACGTAATATAACCTAACCTAACCCATCTAGCCCCTAGCTGGGAATGTTTTACAGAATCCCGGTCGGGTAGGTCCCGTACGTCTCGGTGCGGACATTATATACGTCTATAACGTTATATACCCTAACCTACGGGAACCTAACATCTCGGATGCAGTATTTCACAACATTCCTGGCGGGTCGGCGCCAATTCTCGGTGGGAACATTATATACGTCTATAACGCAATATAACCTAACCTAACCCATCCAGACCCTCGCTGGTAATGTTTTACAAAATCCCGGTCGTGTCGGCCCGTACTTCTCGGTGGGGACATTATATACGTCTATAACGTTATATATCCTAACCAAAGGCAACTTAACATATCGGATGTTGTATTTTCCAACATTCCTGGCGGGTCGGACCCTACTTCTCGGTGGGCACATTATATACGTCTATACCGTAATATAACCTAACCTAACCCATCTAGCCCCTCGCTTGTAATGTTTTACAGAATCCCGGTCGTGTCGGCCCGTACTTCTCGGTGGAGACATTATATACGTCTATAACGTTATATATCCTAACCTAAGGGAACCTAACATCTCGGATGTAGTATTTCACAACATTCCTGGCTGGTCGGCCCCACTTCTCGGTGGGAACATTATATACGTCTATATCGTAATATAACCTAACCTAACCCATCTAGACCCTTGCTGGTAATGTTTTACAGAATCCCGGTCGTGTCGTCCCGTACGTCTCGGTGCGGACATTATATACGTCTATAACGTTATATACCCTAACCTAAGGGAACCTAACATCTCGGATGCAGTATTTCACAACATTCCTGGAGGGTCGGCGCCAATTCTCGGTGGGAACATTATTTACGTCTATAACGTAATATAACCTAACCTAACCCATCTAGCCCCTAGCTGGGAATGTTTTACAGAATCCCGGTCGTGTCGTCCCGTACGTCTCGGTGCGGACATTATATACGTCTATAACGTTATATACCCTAACCTACGGGAACCTAACATCTCGCATGCAGTATTTCACAACATTCCTGGCGGGTCGGCGCCAATTCTCGGTGGGAACATTATATACGTCTATATCGCAATATAACCTAACCTAACCCATCTAGACCCTCGCTGGTAATGTTTTACAGAATCCCGGTCGTGTCGTCCCGTACTTCTCGGTGTGGACATTATATACGTCTATAACGTTACATATCCTAACCTAAGGAACCTAACATCTCGGATGTAGTATATCACAACATTCCTGGCTGGTCGGCCCCACTTCTCGGTGGGAACATTATATACGTCTATATCGTAATATAACCTAACCTAACCCATCTAGACCCTCGCTGGTAATGTTTTACAGAATCCCGGTCGTGTCGTCTCGTACGTCTCGGTGCGGACATTATATACGTCTATAACGTTATATATCCTAACCAAAGGCAACTTAACATATCGGATGTTGTATTTTCCAACATTCCTGGCGGGTCGGACCCTACTTCTCGGTGGGCACATTATATACGTCTATACCGTAATATAACCTAACCTAACCCATCTAGCCCCTCGCTTGTAATGTTTTACAGAATCCCGGTCGTGTCGTCCCGTACGTCTCGGTGCGGACATTATATACGTCTATAACGTTATATACCCTAACCTAAGGGAACCTAACATCTCGGATGCAGTATTTCACAACATTCCTGGCGGGTCGGCGCCAATTCTCGGTGGGAACATTATTTACGTCTATAACGTAATATAACCTAACCTAACCCATCTAGCCCCTAGCTGGGATTGTTTTACAGAATCCCGGTCGTGTCGTCCCGTACGTCTCGGTGCGGACATTATATACGTCTATAACGTTATATATCCTAACCTAAGGCAACTTAACCTCTCGGATGTAGTGTTTTCCAACAGTCTTGTTGGGTCGGACCCTACTTCTCAGTGGGCACATTATATACTTCTATATCGTAATATAACCTAACCTAACCCATCTAGACCCTCGCTGGTAATGTTTTACAAAATCCCGGTCGTGTCGGCCCGTACTTCTCGGTGTGGACATTATATACGTCTATAACGTTACATATCCTAACCTAAGGAACCTAACATCTCGGATGTAGTATATCACAACATTCCTGGCTGGTCGGCCCCACTTCTCGCTGGGAACATTATATACGTCTATATCGTAATATAACCTAACCTAACCCATCTAGACCCTCGCTGCTAATGATTTACAGAATCCCGGTCGTGTCGTCTCGTACGTCTCGGTGCGGACATTATATACGTCTATAACGTTATATATCCTAACCAAAGGCAACTTAACATATCGGATGTTGTATTTTCCAACATTCCTGGCGGGTCGGACCCTACTTCTCGGTGGGCACATTATATACGTCTATACCGTAATATAACCTAACCTAACCCATCTAGCCCCTCGCTTGTAATGTTTTACAAAATCCCGGTCGTGTCGGCCCCACTTCTCGGTGGTAACATTATATACGTCTATATCGTAATATAACCTAACCTAACCCATCTAGACCCTCGCTGGTAATGTTTTACAGAATCCCGGTCGTGTCGTCCCGTACGTCTCGGTGCGGACATTATATACGTCTATAACGTTATATACCCTAACCTACGGGAACCTAACATCTCGGATGCAGTATTTCACAACATTCCTGGCGGGTCGGCGCCAATTCTCGGTGGGAACATTATATACGTCTATAACGCAATATAACCTAACCTAACCCATCTAGACCCTCGCTGGTAATGTTTTACAGAATCCCGGTCGTGTCGTCCCGTACTTCTCGGTGTGGACATTATATACGTCTATAACGTTACATATCCTAACCTAAGGAACCTAACATCTCGGATGTAGTATATCACAACATTCCTGGCTGGTCGGCCCCACTTCTCGGTGGGAACATTATATACGTCTATATCGTAATATAACCTAACCTAACCCATCTAGACCCTCGCTGGTAATGTTTTACAGAATCCCGGTCGTGTCGTCTCGTACGTCTCGGTGCGGACATTATATACGTCTATAACGTTATATATCCTAACCAAAGGCAACTTAACATATCGGATGTTGTATTTTCCAACATTCCTGGCGGGTCGGACCCTACTTCTCGGTGGGCACATTATATACGTCTATACCGTAATATAACCTAACCTAACCCATCTAGCCCCTCGCTTGTAATGTTTTACAGAATCCCGGTCGTGTCGTCCCGTACGTCTCGGTGCGGACATTATATACGTCTATAACGTTATATATCCTAACCAAAGGCAACTTAACATATCGGATGTTGTATTTTCCAACATTCCTGGCGGGTCGGACCCTACTTCTCGGTGGGCACATTATATACGTCTATATCGTAATATAACCTAACCTAACCCATCTAGACCCTCGCTTGTAATGTTTTACAGAATCCCGGTCGTGTCGTCCCGTACGTCTCGGTGCGGACATTATATACGTCTATAACGTTATATACCCTAACCTAAGGGAACCTAACATCTCGGATGCAGTATTTCACAACATTCCTGGCGGGTCGGCGCCAATTCTCGGTGGGAACATTATTTACGTCTATAACGTAATATAACCTAACCTAACCCATCTAGCCCCTAGCTGGGAATGTTTTACAGAATCCCGGTCGTGTCGTCCCGTACGTCTCGGTGCGGACATTATATACGTCTATAACGTTATATACCCTAACCTACGGGAACCTAACATCTCGCATGCAGTATTTCACAACATTCCTGGCGGGTCGGCGCCAATTCTCGGTGGGAACATTATATACGTCTATAACGCAATATAACCTAACCTAACCCATCTAGACCCTCGCTGGTAATGTTTTACAAAATCCCGGTCGTGTCGGCCCGTACTTCTCGGTGGGGACATTATATACGTCTATAACGTTATATATCCTAACCAAAGGCAACTTAACATATCGGATGTTGTATTTTCCAACATTCCTGGCGGGTCGGACCCTACTTCTCGGTGGGCACATTATATACGTCTATACCGTAATATAACCTAACCTAACCCATCTAGCCCCTCGCTTGTAATATTTTACAGAATCCCGGTCGTGTCGGCCCGTACTTCTCGGTGGGGACATTATATACGTCTATAACGTTATATATCCTAACCTAAGGGAACCTAACATCTCGGATGTAGTATTTCACAACATTCCTGGCTGGTCGGCCCCACTTCTCGGTGGGAACATTATATACGTCTATATCGTAATATAACCTAACCTAACCCATCTAGACCCTCGCTGGTAATGTTTTACAGAATCCCGGTCGTGTCGTCCCGTACGTCTCGGTGCGGACATTATATACGTCTATAACGTTATATACCCTAACCTAAGGGAACCTAACATCTCGGATGCAGTATTTCACAACATTCCTGGCGGGTCGGCGCCAATTCTCGGTGGGAACATTATTTACGTCTATAACGTAATATAACCTAACCTAACCCATCTAGCCCCTAGCTGGGAATGTTTTACAGAATCCCGGTCGTGTCGTCCCGTACGTCTCGGTGCGGACATTATATACGTCTATAACGTTATATACCCTAACCTACGGGAACCTAACATCTCGCATGCAGTATTTCACAACATTCCTGGCGGGTCGGCGCCAATTCTCGGTGGGAACATTATATACGTCTATAACGCAATATAACCTAACCTAACCCATCTAGACCCTCGCTGGTAATGTTTTACAGAATCCCGGTCGTGTCGTCCCGTACTTCTCGGTGTGGACATTATATACGTCTATAACGTTACATATCCTAACCTAAGGAACCTAACATCTCGGATGTAGTATATCACAACATTCCTGGCTGGTCGGCCCCACTTCTCGCTGGGAACATTATATACGTCTATATCGTAATATAACCTAACCTAACCCATCTAGACCCTCGCTGCTAATGATTTACAGAATCCCGGTCGTGTCGTCTCGTACGTCTCGGTGCGGACATTATATACGTCTATAACGTTATATATCCTAACCAAAGGCAACTTAACATATCGGATGTTGTATTTCACAACATTCCTGGCTGGTCGGCCCCACTTCTCGGTGGGAACATTATATACGTCTATATCGTAATATAACCTAACCTAACCCATCTAGACCCTCGCTGGTAATGTTTTACAGAATCCCGGTCGTGTCGTCCCGTACGTCTCGGTGCGGACATTATATACGTCTATAACGTTATATACCCTAACCTAAGGGAACCTAACATCTCGGATGCAGTATTTCACAACATTCCTGGCGGGTCGGCGCCAATTCTCGGTGGGAACATTATTTACGTCTATAACGTAATATAACCTAACCTAACCCATCTAGCCCCTAGCTGGGAATGTTTTACAGAATCCCGGTCGTGTCGTCCCGTACGTCTCGGTGCGGACATTATATACGTCTATAACGTTATATACCCTAACCTACGGGAACCTAACATCTCGCATGCAGTATTTCACAACATTCCTGGCGGGTCGGCGCCAATTCTCGGTGGGAACATTATATACGTCTATAACGCAATATAACCTAACCTAACCCATCTAGACCCTCGCTGGTAATGTTTTACAGAATCCCGGTCGTGTCGTCCCGTACTTCTCGGTGTGGACATTATATACGTCTATAACGTTACATATCCTAACCTAAGGAACCTAACATCTCGGATGTAGTATATCACAACATTCCTGGCGGGTCGGACCCTACTTCTCGGTGGGCACATTATATACGTCTATACCGTAATATAACCTAACCTAACCCATCTAGCCCCTCGCTTGTAATGTTTTACAAAATCCCGGTCGTGTCGGCCCCACTTCTCGGTGGTAACATTATATACGTCTATATCGTAATATAACCTAACCTATCCCATCTAGACCCTCGCTGGTAATGTTTTACAGAATCCCGGTCGTGTCGTCCCGTACGTCTCGGTGCGGACATTATATACGTCTATAACGTTATATACCCTAACCTACGGGAACCTAACATCTCGGATGCAGTATTTCACAACATTTCTGGCGGGTCGGCGCCAATTCTCGGTGGGAACATTATATACGTCTATAACGCAATATAACCTAACCTAACCCATCTAGAACCTCGCTGGTAATGTTTTACAAAATCCCGGTCGTGTCGGCCCGTACTTCTCGGTGGGGACATTATATACGTCTATAACGTTATATATCCTAACCTAAGAGAACCTAACATCTCGGATGTAGTATTTCACAACATTCCTGGCTGGTCGGCCCCACTTCTCGGTGGGAACATTATATACGTCTATATCGTAATATAACCTAACCTAACCCATCTAGACCCTCGCTGGTAATGTTTTACAGAATCCCGGTCGTGTCGTCCCGTACGTCTCGGTGCGGACATTATATACGTCTATAACGTTATATACCCTAACCTAAGGGAACCTAACATCTCGGATGCAGTATTTCACAACATTCCTGGCGGGTCGGCGCCAATTCTCGGTGGGAACATTATTTACGTCTATAACGTAATATAACCTAACCTAACCCATCTAGCCCCTAGCTGGGAATGTTTTACAGAATCCCGGTCGTGTCGTCCCGTACGTCTCGGTGCGGACATTATATACGTCTATAACGTTATATACCCTAACCTACGGGAACCTAACATCTCGGATGCAGTATTTCACAACATTCCTGGCGGGTCGGCGCCAATTCTCGGTGGGAACATTATATACGTCTATAACGCAATATAACCTAACCTAACCCATCTAGACCCTCGCTGGTAATGTTTTACAGAATCCCGGTCGTGTCGTCCCGTACTTCTCGGTGTGGACATTATATACGTCTATAACGTTACATATCCTAACCTAAGGAACCTAACATCTCGGATGTAGTATATCACAACATTCCTGGCTGGTCGGCCCCACTTCTCGGTGGGAACATTATATACGTCTATATCGTAATATAACCTAACCTAACCCATCTAGACCCTCGCTGGTAATGTTTTACAGAATCCCGGTCGTGTCGTCTCGTACGTCTCGGTGCGGACATTATATACGTCTATAACGTTATATATCCTAACCAAAGGCAACTTAACATATCGGATGTTGTATTTTCCAACATTCCTGGCGGGTCGGACCCTACTTCTCGGTGGGCACATTATATACGTCTATACCGTAATATAACCTAACCTAACCCATCTAGCCCCTCGCTTGTAATGTTTTACAGAATCCCGGTCGTGTCGTCCCGTACGTCTCGGTGCGGACATTATATACGTCTATAACGTTATATATCCTAACCAAAGGCAACTTAACATATCGGATGTTGTATTTTCCAACATTCCTGGCGGGTCGGACCCTACTTCTCGGTGGGCACATTATATACGTCTATATCGTAATATAACCTAACCTAACCCATCTAGACCCTCGCTTGTAATGTTTTACAGAATCCCGGTCGTGTCGTCCCGTACGTCTCGGTGCGGACATTATATACGTCTATAACGTTATATACCCTAACCTAAGGGAACCTAACATCTCGGATGCAGTATTTCACAACATTCCTGGCGGGTCGGCGCCAATTCTCGGTGGGAACATTATTTACGTCTATAACGTAATATAACCTAACCTAACCCATCTAGCCCCTAGCTGGGAATGTTTTACAGAATCCCGGTCGTGTCGTCCCGTACGTCTCGGTGCGGACATTATATACGTCTATAACGTTATATACCCTAACCTACGGGAACCTAACATCTCGGATGCAGTATTTCACAACATTCCTGGCGGGTCGGCGCCAATTCTCGGTGGGAACATTATATACGTCTATAACGCAATATAACCTAACCTAACCCATCTAGACCCTCGCTGGTAATGTTTTACAAAATCCCGGTCGTGTCGGCCCGTACTTCTCGGTGGGGACATTATATACGTCTATAACGTTATATATCCTAACCAAAGGCAACTTAACATATCGGATGTTGTATTTTCCAACATTCCTGGCGGGTCGGACCCTACTTCTCGGTGGGCACATTATATACGTCTATACCGTAATATAACCTAACCTAACCCATCTAGCCCCTCGCTTGTAATGTTTTACAGAATCCCGGTCGTGTCGGCCCGTACTTCGCGGTGGGGACATTATATACGTCTATAACGTTATATATCCTAACCAAAGGCAACTTAACATATCGGATGTTGTATTTTCCAACATTCCTGGCGGGTCGGACCCTACTTCTCGGTGGGCACATTATATACGTCTATACCGTAATATAACCTAACCTAACCCATCTAGCCCCTCGCTTGTAATGTTTTACAGAATCCCGGTCGTGTCGTCCCGTACGTCTCGGTGCGGACATTATATACGTCTATAACGTTATATACCCTAACCTAAGGGAACCTAACATCTCGGATGCAGTATTTCACAACATTCCTGGCGGGTCGGCGCCAATTCTCGGTGGGAACATTATTTACGTCTATAACGTTATATATCCTAACCTAAGGCAACTTAACCTCTCGGATGTAGTGTTTTCCAACAGTCTTGTTGGGTCGGACCCTACTTCTCAGTGGGCACATTATATACTTCTATATCGTAATATAACCTAACCTAACCCATCTAGACCCTCGCTGGTAATGTTTTACAGAATCCCGGTCGTGTCGTCCCGTACGTCTCGGTGCGGACATTATATACGTCTATAACGTTATATACCCTAACCTAAGGGAACCTAACATCTCGGATGCAGTATTTCACAACACTCCTGGCGGGTCGGCGCCAATTCTCGGTGGGAACATTATTTACGTCTATAACGTAATATAACCTAACCTAACCCATCTAGCCCCTAGCTGGGAATGTTTTACAGAATCCAGGTCGTGTCGTCCCGTACGTCTCGGTGCGGACATTATATACGTCTATAACGTTATATACCCTAACCTACGGGAACCTAACATCTCGGATGCAGTATTTCACAACATTCCTGGCGGGTCGGCGCCAATTCTCGGTGGGAACATTATATACGTCTATAACGCAATATAACCTAACCTAACCCATCTAGACCCTCGCTGGTAATGTTTTACAGAATCCCGGTCGTGTCGTCCCGTACGTCTCGGTGCGGACATTATATACGTCTATAACGTTATATACCCTAACCTACGGGAACCTAACATCTCGGATGCAGTATTTCACAACATTCCTGGCGGGTCGGCCCCACTTCTCGGTGGGAACATTATATACGTTTATAACGTAGTATAACCTAACCTAACCCATCTAGCCCCTCGCTTGTAATGTTTTACAGAATCCCGGTCGTGTCGTCCCGTACGTCTCGGTGCGGACATTATATACGTCTGTAACGTTATATACCCTAACCTACGGGAACCTGTCACCTCGGATGCAGTATTTCACAACATTCCTGGCGGGTCGGCGCCAATTCTAGGTGGGAACATTATATACGTCTATAACGCAATATAACCTAACCTAACCGATCTAGACCCTCGCTGGTAATGTTTTACAAAATCCCGGTCGTGTCGGCCCGTACTTCTCGGTGTGGACATTATATACGTCTATAACGTTACATATCCTAACCTAAGGAACCTAACATCTCGGATGTAGTATATCACAACATTCCTGGCTGGTCGGCCCCACTTCTCGCTGGGAACATTATATACGTCTATATCGTAATATAACCTAACCTAACCCATCTAGACCCTCGCTGCTAATGATTTACAGAATCCCGGTCGTGTCGTCTCGTACGTCTCGGTGCGGACATTATATACGTCTATAACGTTATATATCCTAACCAAAGGCAACTTAACATATCGGATGTTGTATTTTCCAACATTCCTGGCGGGTCGGACCCTACTTCTCGGTGGGCACATTATATACGTCTATACCGTAATATAACCTAACCTAACCCATCTAGCCCCTCGCTTGTAATGTTTTACAAAATCCCGGTCGTGTCGGCCCCACTTCTCGGTGGTAACATTATATACGTCTATATCGTAATATAACCTAACCTATCCCATCTAGACCCTCGCTGGTAATGTTTTACAGAATCCCGGTCGTGTCGTCCCGTACGTCTCGGTGCGGACATTATATACGTCTATAACGTTATATACCCTAACCTACGGGAACCTAACATCTCGGATGCAGTATTTCACAACATTTCTGGCGGGTCGGCGCCAATTCTCGGTGGGAACATTATATACGTCTATAACGCAATATAACCTAACCTAACCCATCTAGAACCTCGCTGGTAATGTTTTACAAAATCCCGGTCGTGTCGGCCCGTACTTCTCGGTGGGGACATTATATACGTCTATAACGTTATATATCCTAACCTAAGAGAACCTAACATCTCGGATGTAGTATTTCACAACATTCCTGGCTGGTCGGCCCCACTTCTCGGTGGGAACATTATATACGTCTATATCGTAATATAACCTAACCTAACCCATCTAGACCCTCGCTGGTAATGTTTTACAGAATCCCGGTCGTGTCGTCCCGTACGTCTCGGTGCGGACATTATATACGTCTATAACGTTATATACCCTAACCTAAGGGAACCTAACATCTCGGATGCAGTATTTCACAACATTCCTGGCGGGTCGGCGCCAATTCTCGGTGGGAACATTATTTACGTCTATAACGTAATATAACCTAACCTAACCCATCTAGCCCCTAGCTGGGAATGTTTTACAGAATCCCGGTCGTGTCGTCCCGTACGTCTCGGTGCGGACATTATATACGTCTATAACGTTATATACCCTAACCTACGGGAACCTAACATCTCGGATGCAGTATTTCACAACATTCCTGGCGGGTCGGCGCCAATTCTCGGTGGGAACATTATATACGTCTATAACGCAATATAACCTAACCTAACCCATCTAGACCCTCGCTGGTAATGTTTTACAGAATCCCGGTCGTGTCGTCCCGTACTTCTCGGTGTGGACATTATATACGTCTATAACGTTACATATCCTAACCTAAGGAACCTAACATCTCGGATGTAGTATATCACAACATTCCTGGCTGGTCGGCCCCACTTCTCGGTGGGAACATTATATACGTCTATATCGTAATATAACCTAACCTAACCCATCTAGACCCTCGCTGGTAATGTTTTACAGAATCCCGGTCGTGTCGTCTCGTACGTCTCGGTGCGGACATTATATACGTCTATAACGTTATATATCCTAACCAAAGGCAACTTAACATATCGGATGTTGTATTTTCCAACATTCCTGGCGGGTCGGACCCTACTTCTCGGTGGGCACATTATATACGTCTATACCGTAATATAACCTAACCTAACCCATCTAGCCCCTCGCTTGTAATGTTTTACAGAATCCCGGTCGTGTCGTCCCGTACGTCTCGGTGCGGACATTATATACGTCTATAACGTTATATACCCTAACCTAAGGGAACCTAACATCTCGGATGCAGTATTTCACAACATTCCTGGCGGGTCGGCGCCAATTCTCGGTGGGAACATTATTTACGTCTATAACGTAATATAACCTAACCTAACCCATCTAGCCCCTAGCTGGGAATGTTTTACAGAATCCCGGTCGTGTCGTCCCGTACGTCTCGGTGCGGACATTATATACGTCTATAACGTTATATATCCTAACCTAAGGCAACTTAACCTCTCGGATGTAGTGTTTTCCAACAGTCTTGTTGGGTCGGACCCTACTTCTCAGTGGGCACATTATATACTTCTATATCGTAATATAACCTAACCTAACCCATCTAGACCCTCGCTGGTAATGTTTTACAGAATCCCGGTCGTGTCGTCCCGTACGTCTCGGTGCGGACATTATATACGTCTATAACGTTATATACCCTAACCTAAGGGAACCTAACATCTCGGATGCAGTATTTCACAACACTCCTGGCGGGTCGGCGCCAATTCTCGGTGGGAACATTATTTACGTCTATAACGTAATATAACCTAATCTAACCCATCTAGCCCCTAGCTGGGAATGTTTTACAGAATCCAGGTCGTGTCGTCCCGTACGTCTCGGTGCGGACATTATATACGTCTATAACGTTATATACCCTAACCTACGGGAACCTAACATCTCGGATGCAGTATTTCACAACATTCCTGGCGGGTCGGCGCCAATTCTCGGTGGGAACATTATATACGTCTATAACGCAATATAACCTAACCTAACCCATCTAGACCCTCGCTGGTAATGTTTTACAGAATCCCGGTCGTGTCGTCCCGTACTTCTCGGTGTGGACATTATATACGTCTATAACGTTACATATCCTAACCTAAGGAACCTAACATCTCGGATGTAGTATATCACAACATTCCTGGCTGGTCGGCCCCACTTCTCGCTGGGAACATTATATACGTCTATATCGTAATATAACCTAACCTAACCCATCTAGACCCTCGCTGCTAATGATTTACAGAATCCCGGTCGTGTCGTCTCGTACGTCTCGGTGCGGACATTATATACGTCTATAACGTTATATATCCTAACCAAAGGCAACTTAACATATCGGATGTTGTATTTTCCAACATTCCTGGCGGGTCGGACCCTACTTCTCGGTGGGCACATTATATACGTCTATACCGTAATATAACCTAACCTAACCCATCTAGCCCCTCGCTTGTAATGTTTTACAGAATCCCGGTCGTGTCGTCCCGTACGTCTCGGTGCGGACATTATATACGTCTATAACGTTATATACCCTAACCTAAGGGAACCTAACATCTCGGATGCAGTATTTCACAACACTCCTGGCGGGTCGGCGCCAATTCTCGGTGGGAACATTATTTACGTCTATAACGTAATATAACCTAACCTAACCCATCTAGCCCCTAGCTGGGAATGTTTTACAGAATCCAGGTCGTGTCGTCCCGTACGTCTCGGTGCGGACATTATATACGTCTATAACGTTATATACCCTAACCTACGGGAACCTAACATCTCGGATGCAGTATTTCACAACATTCCTGGCGGGTCGGCGCCAATTCTCGGTGGGAACATTATATACGTCTATAACGCAATATAACCTAACCTAACCCATCTAGACCCTCGCTGGTAATGTTTTACAGAATCCCGGTCGTGTCGTCCCGTACGTCTCGGTGCGGACATTATATACGTCTATAACGTTATATACCCTAACCTACGGGAACCTAACATCTCGGATGCAGTATTTCACAACATTCCTGGCGGGTCGGCCCCACTTCTCGGTGGGAACATTATATACGTTTATAACGTAGTATAACCTAACCTAACCCATCTAGCCCCTCGCTTGTAATGTTTTACAGAATCCCGGTCGTGTCGTCCCGTACGTCTCGGTGCGGACATTATATACGTCTGTAACGTTATATATCCTAACCAAAGGCAACTTAACATATCGGATGTTGTATTTTCCAACATTCCTGGCGGGTCGGACCCTACTTCTCGGTGGGCACATTATATACGTCTATACCGTAATATAACCTAACCTAACCCATCTAGCCCCTCGCTTGTAATGTTTTACAAAATCCCGGTCGTGTCGGCCCCACTTCTCGGTGGTAACATTATATACGTCTATATCGTAATATAACCTAACCTATCCCATCTAGACCCTCGCTGGTAATGTTTTACAGAATCCCGGTCGTGTCGTCCCGTACGTCTCGGTGCGGACATTATATACGTCTATAACGTTATATACCCTAACCTAAGGGAACCTAACATCTCGGATGCAGTATTTCACAACATTCCTGGCGGGTCGGCGCCAATTCTCGGTGGGAACATTATTTACGTCTATAACGTAATATAACCTAACCTAACCCATCTAGCCCCTAGCTGGGAATGTTTTACAGAATCCCGGTCGTGTCGTCCCGTACGTCTCGGTGCGGACATTATATACGTCTATAACGTTATATACCCTAACCTACGGGAACCTAACATCTCGGATGCAGTATTTCACAACATTCCTGGCGGGTCGGCGCCAATTCTCGGTGGGAACATTATATACGTCTATAACGCAATATAACCTAACCTAACCCATCTAGACCCTCGCTGGTAATGTTTTACAGAATCCCGGTCGTGTCGTCCCGTACTTCTCGGTGTGGACATTATATACGTCTATAACGTTACATATCCTAACCTAAGGAACCTAACATCTCGGATGTAGTATATCACAACATTCCTGGCTGGTCGGCCCCACTTCTCGGTGGGAACATTATATACGTCTATATCGTAATATAACCTAACCTAACCCATCTAGACCCTCGCTGGTAATGTTTTACAGAATCCCGGTCGTGTCGTCTCGTACGTCTCGGTGCGGACATTATATACGTCTATAACGTTATATATCCTAACCAAAGGCAACTTAACATATCGGATGTTGTATTTTCCAACATTCCTGGCGGGTCGGACCCTACTTCTCGGTGGGCACATTATATACGTCTATACCGTAATATAACCTAACCTAACCCATCTAGCCCCTCGCTTGTAATGTTTTACAGAATCCCGGTCGTGTCGTCCCGTACGTCTCGGTGCGGACATTATATACGTCTATAACGTTATATACCCTAACCTAAGGGAACCTAACATCTCGGATGCAGTATTTCACAACATTCCTGGCGGGTCGGCGCCAATTCTCGGTGGGAACATTATTTACGTCTATAACGTAATATAACCTAACCTAACCCATCTAGCCCCTAGCTGGGAATGTTTTACAGAATCCCGGTCGTGTCGTCCCGTACGTCTCGGTGCGGACATTATATACGTCTATAACGTTATATATCCTAACCTAAGGCAACTTAACCTCTCGGATGTAGTGTTTTCCAACAGTCTTGTTGGGTCGGACCCTACTTCTCAGTGGGCACATTATATACTTCTATATCGTAATATAACCTAACCTAACCCATCTAGACCCTCGCTGGTAATGTTTTACAGAATCCCGGTCGTGTCGTCCCGTACGTCTCGGTGCGGACATTATATACGTCTATAACGTTATATACCCTAACCTAAGGGAACCTAACATCTCGGATGCAGTATTTCACAACACTCCTGGCGGGTCGGCGCCAATTCTCGGTGGGAACATTATTTACGTCTATAACGTAATATAACCTAATCTAACCCATCTAGCCCCTAGCTGGGAATGTTTTACAGAATCCAGGTCGTGTCGTCCCGTACGTCTCGGTGCGGACATTATATACGTCTATAACGTTATATACCCTAACCTACGGGAACCTAACATCTCGGATGCAGTATTTCACAACATTCCTGGCGGGTCGGCCCCACTTCTCGGTGGGAACATTATATACGTCTATAACGCAATATAACCTAACCTAACCCATCTAGCCCCTCGCTTGTAATGTTTTACAAAATCCCGGTCGTGTCGGCCCCACTTCTCGGTGGTAACATTATATACGTCTATATCGTAATATAACCTAACCTATCCCATCTAGACCCTCGCTGGTAATGTTTTACAGAATCCCGGTCGTGTCGTCCCGTACGTCTCGGTGCGGACATTATATACGTCTATAACGTTATATACCCTAACCTACGGGAACCTAACATCTCGGATGCAGTATTTCACAACATTCCTGGCGGGTCGGCGCCAATTCTCGGTGGGAACATTATATACGTCTATAACGCAATATAACCTAACCTAACCCATCTAGACCCTCGCTGGTAATGTTTTACAGAATCCCGGTCGTGTCGTCCCGTACTTCTCGGTGTGGACATTATATACGTCTATAACGTTACATATCCTAACCTAAGGAACCTCACATCTCGGATGTAGTATATCACAACATTCCTGGCTGGTCGGCCCCACTTCTCGGTGGGAACATTATATACGTCTATATCGTAATATAACCTAACCTAACCCATCTAGACCCTCGCTGGTAATGTTTTACAGAATCCCGGTCGTGTCGTCTCGTACGTCTCGGTGCGGACATTATATACGTCTATAACGTTATATATCCTAACCAAAGGCAACTTAACATATCGGATGTTGTATTTTCCAACATTCCTGGCGGGTCGGACCCTACTTCTCGGTGGGCCCATTATATACGTCTATACCGTAATATAACCTAACCTAACCCATCTAGCCCCTCGCTTGTAATGTTTTACAGAATCCCGGTCGTGTCGTCCCGTACGTCTCGGTGCGGACATTATATACGTCTATAACGTTATATACCCTAACCTAAGGGAACCTAACATCTCGGATGCAGTATTTCACAACATTCCTGGCGGGTCGGCGCCAATTCTCGGTGGGAACATTATTTACGTCTATAACGTAATATAACCTAACCTAACCCATCTAGCCCCTAGCTGGGAATGTTTTACAGAATCCCGGTCGTGTCGTCCCGTACGTCTCGGTGCGGACATTATATACGTCTATAACGTTATATACCCTAACCTACGGGAACCTAACATCTCGGATGCAGTATTTCACAACATTCCTGGCGGGTCGGCGCCAATTCTCGGTGGGAACATTATATACGTCTATAACGCAATATAACCTAACCTAACCCATCTAGACCCTCGCTGGTAATGTTTTACAGAATCCCGGTCGTGTCGTCCCGTACTTCTCGGTGTGGACATTATATACGTCTATAACGTTACATATCCTAACCTAAGGAACCTCACATCTCGGATGTAGTATATCACAACATTCCTGGCTGGTCGGCCCCACTTCTCGGTGGGAACATTATATACGTCTATATCGTAATATAACCTAACCTAACCCATCTAGACCCTCGCTGGTAATGTTTTACAGAATCCCGGTCGTGTCGTCTCGTACGTCTCGGTGCGGACATTATATACGTCTATAACGTTATATATCCTAACCAAAGGCAACTTAACATATCGGATGTTGTATTTTCCAACATTCCTGGCGGGTCGGACCCTACTTCTCGGTGGGCCCATTATATACGTCTATACCGTAATATAACCTAACCTAACCCATCTAGCCCCTCGCTTGTAATGTTTTACAGAATCCCGGTCGTGTCGTCCCGTACGTCTCGGTGCGGACATTATATACGTCTATAACGTTATATACCCTAACCTAAGGGAACCTAACATCTCGGATGCAGTATTTCACAACATTCCTGGCGGGTCGGCGCCAATTCTCGGTGGGAACATTATTTACGTCTATAACGTAATATAACCTAACCTAACCCATCTAGCCCCTAGCTGGGAATGTTTTACAGAATCCCGGTCGTGTCGTCCCGTACGTCTCGGTGCGGACATTATATACGTCTATAACGTTATATACCCTAACCTACGGGAACCTAACATCTCGGATGCAGTATTTCACAACATTCCTGGCGGGTCGGCGCCAATTCTCAGTGGAAACATTATATACGTCTATAACGCAATATAACCTAACCTAACCCATCTAGACCCTCGCTGGTAATGTTTTACAGAATCCCGGTCGTGTCGTCCCGTACTTCTCGGTGTGGACATTATATACGTCTATAACGTTACATATCCTAACCTAAGGAACCTCACATCTCGGATGTATTATATCACAACATTCCTGGCTGGTCGGCCCCACTTCTCGGTGGGAACATTATATACGTCTATATCGTAATATAACCTAACCTAACCCATCTAGACCCTCGCTGGTAATGTTTTACAGAATCCCGGTCGTGTCGTCTCGTACGTCTCGGTGCGGACATTATATACGTCTATAACGTTATATATCCTAACCAAAGGCAACTTAACATATCGGATGTTGTATTTTCCAACATTCCTGGCGGGTCGGACCCTACTTCTCGGTGGGCCCATTATATACGTCTATACCGTAATATAACCTAACCTAACCCATCTAGCCCCTCGCTTGTAATGTTTTACAGAATCCCGGTCGTGTCGTCCCGTACGTCTCGGTGCGGACATTATATACGTCTATAACGTTATATACCCTAACCTAAGGGAACCTAACATCTCGGATGCAGTATTTCACAACATTCCTGGCGGGTCGGCGCCAATTCTCGGTGGGAACATTATTTACGTCTATAACGTAATATAACCTAACCTAACCCATCTAGCCCCTAGCTGGGAATGTTTTACAGAATCCCGGTCGTGTCGTCCCGTACGTCTCGGTGCGGAATTATATACGTCTATAACGTTATATATCCTAACCTAAGGCAACTTAACCTCTCGGATGTAGTGTTTTCCAACAGTCTTGTTGGGTCGGACCCTACTTCTCAGTGGGCACATTTTATACTTCTATATCGTAATATAACCTAACCTAACCCATCTAGACCCTCGCTTGTAATGTTTTACAGAATCCCGGTCGTGTCGTCCCGTACGTCTCGGTGCGGACATTATATACGTCTATAACGTTATATACCCTAACCTAAGGGAACCTAACATCTCGGATGCAGTATTTCACAACACTCCTGGCGGGTCGGCGCCAATTCTCGGTGGGAACATTATTTACGTCTATAACGTAATATAACCTAACCTAACCCATCTAGCCCCTAGCTGGGAATGTTTTACAGAATCCAGGTCGTGTCGTCCCGTACGTCTCGGTGCGGACATTATATACGTCTATAACGTTATATACCCTAACCTACGGGAACCTAACATCTCGGATGCAGTATTTCACAACATTCCTGGCGGGTCGGCGCCAATTCTCGGTGGGAACATTATATACGTCTATAACGCAATATAACCTAACCTAACCCATCTAGACCCTCGCTGGTAATGTTTTACAGAATCCCGGTCGTGTCGTCCCGTACGTCTCGGTGCGGACATTATATACGTCTATAACGTTATATACCCTAACCTACGGGAACCTAACATCTCGGATGCAGTATTTCACAACATTCCTGGCGGGTCGGCCCCACTTCTCGGTGGGAACATTATATACGTTTATAACGTAGTATAACCTAACCTAACCCATCTAGCCCCTCGCTTGTAATGTTTTACAGAATCCCGGTCGTGTCGTCCCGTACGTCTCGGTGCGGACATTATATACGTCTGTAACGTTATATATCCTAACCAAAGGCAACTTAACATATCGGATGTTGTATTTTCCAACATTCCTGGCGGGTCGGACCCTACTTCTCGGTGGGCACATTATATACGTCTATACCGTAATATAACCTAACCTAACCCATCTAGCCCCTCGCTTGTAATGTTTTACAAAATCCCGGTCGTGTCGGCCCCACTTCTCGGTGGTAACATTATATACGTCTATATCGTAATATAACCTAACCTATCCCATCTAGACCCTCGCTGGTAATGTTTTACAGAATCCCGGTCGTGTCGTCCCGTACGTCTCGGTGCGGACATTATATACGTCTATAACGTTATATACCCTAACCTACGGGAACCTAACATCTCGGATGCAGTATTTCACAACATTTCTGGCGGGTCGGCGCCAATTCTCGGTGGGAACATTATATACGTCTATAACGCAATATAACCTAACCTAACCCATCTAGAACCTCGCTGGTAATGTTTTACAAAATCCCGGTCGTGTCGGCCCGTACTTCTCGGTGGGGACATTATATACGTCTATAACGTTATATATCCTAACCTAAGAGAACCTAACATCTCGGATGTAGTATTTCACAACATTCCTGGCTGGTCGGCCCCACTTCTCGGTGGGAACATTATATACGCCTATATCGTAATATAACCTAACCTAACCCATCTAGACCCTCGCTGGTAATGTTTTACAGAATCCCGGTCGTGTCGTCCCGTACGTCTCGGTGCGGACATTATATACGTCTATAACGTTATATACCCTAACCTACGGGAAGCTAACATCTCGGATGCAGTATTTCACAACATTCCTGGCGGGTCGGCGCCAATTCTCGGTGGGAACATTATATACGTCTATAACGCAATATAACCTAACCTAACCCATCTAGACCCTCGCTGGTAATGTTTTACAGTATCCCGGTCGTGTCGTCTCGTACGTCTCGGTGCGGACATTATATACGTCTATAACGTTATATATCCTAACCAAAGGCAACTTAACATATCGGATGTTGTATTTTCCAACATTCCTGGCGGGTCGGACCCTACTTCTCGGTGGGCACATTATATACGTCTATATCGTAATATAACCTAACCTAACCCATCTAGACCCTCGCTTGTAATGTTTTACAGAATCCCGGTCGTGTCGTCCCGTACGTCTCGGTGCGGACATTATATACGTCTATAACGTTATATACCCTAACCTAAGGGAACCTAACATCTCGGATGCAGTATTTCATAACATTCCTGGCGGGTCGGCGCCAATTCTCGGTGGGAACATTATTTACGTCTATAACGTAATATAACCTAACCTAACCCATCTAGCCCCTAGCTGGGAATGTTTTACGTAATCCCGGTCGTGTCGTCCCGTACGTCTCGGTGCGGACATTATATACGTCTATAACGTTATATATCCTAACCTAAGGCAACTTAACCTCTCGGATGTAGTATTTTCCAAAAGTCTTGTTGGGTCGGACCCTACTTCTCGGTGGGCACATTATATACTTCTATATCGTAATATAACCTAACCTAACCGATCTAGACACTCGCTGTTAATGTTTTACAAAATCCCGGTCGTGTCGGCCCGTACTTTTCCGTGGGGACATTATATACGTCTATAATTTTATATATCCTAACCTAAGGCAACATAACATCTCGAATGTAGTATTTTCCAACATTCCTGGCGGGTCGGCCCCTACTTCTAGGTGGGTACTTTATATACGTCTATATCGTAATATAACCTGACCTAATCCATCTAGACCCTCGCTGGTAATCTTTTACAGAATCCCGGTCATGTCGTATCGTACGTCTCGGTGCGGACATTATATACGTCTATAACGTTATATATCCTAACCTAAGGGAACCTAACATCTCGGATGTAGTATTTCACAACATTCCTGGCTGGTCGGCCCCACTTCTCGGTGGGAACATTATATACGTTTATAACGTAGTATAACCTAACCTAACCCATCTAGCCCCTCGCTTGTAATGTTTTACAGAATCCCGGTCGTGTTGTCCCGTACGTCTCGGTGCTGACATTATATACGTCTATAACGTTATATACCCTAACCTACGGGAACCTAACATCTCGGATGCAGTATTTCACAACATTCCTGGCGGGTAGGCGCCAATTCTCGGTGGGAACATTATATACGTCTATAACGCAATATAACCTAACCTAACGCATCTAGAACCTCGCTGGTAATGTCTTACAAAATCCCGGTCGTGTCGGCCCGTACTTCTCGGTGGGGACATTATATACGTCTATAACGTTATATATCCTAACCTAAGGCAACATAACATCTCGAATGTAGTATTTTCCAACATTCCTGGCGGGTCGGCCCCTAGTTCTAGGTGGGCACATTATATACGTCTATATCGTAATATAACCTAACCTAACCCATCTAGACCCTCGCTGGTAATGTTTTACAGAATCCCGGTCGTGTCGGCCCGTACCTCTCTGTGGGGACATTATATACGTCTATATCGTTATATATCCTAACCTAAGGCAACCTAACATCTCGGATGTAGTATTTTCCAACTTTCCTGGCGGGCCGGCCCCTACTTCTCGGTGGGCACATTATATACGTCTATAACGTAATATAACCTAACCTAACCCATCTAGCCCCTAGCTGGGAATGTTTTACAAAATCCCGGTCGTGTCGGCCCGTACTTCTCCGTGGGGGCATTATATACGTCTATAACATTATATATCCTAACCAAAGGCAACTTAACATCTCGGATGTAGTATTTTCCAACATTCCTGGCGGGTCGGACCCTACTTCTCGTTGGGCACATTATATACGTCTATATCGTAATATAACCTAACGTAACCCATCTAGACCCTCGCTGGTAATGTTTTACAAAATCCCGGTCGTGTCGGCCCGTATTTCTCGGTGGGGACATTATATACGTCTATAACGTTATATACCCTAACCTAAGGGAACCTAACATCTCGGATGTAGTATTTTCCAACAGACCTGGCGAGTCGGACCCTACTTCTCGGTGGGCACATTATATGCGTCTATATCGTAATATAACCTAACCTAACCCATCTAGACCCTCGCTGTTAATGTTTTACAATATCCCGGTCGTGTCGGCCCGTACTTTTCCGTGGGGACATTATATACGTCTATAATTTTATATATCCTAACCTAAGGCAACATAACATCTTGAATGTAGTTTTTTCCAACATTCCTGGCGGGTCGGCCCCTACTTCTCGGTGGGCACATTATATACGTCTATAATGTAATATAACCTAACCTAACCCATCTAGACCCTCGCTGGTAATGTTTTACAAAATCCCGGTCGTGTCGGCCCGTACTTCTCCGTGGGGACATTATATACGTCTATATTGTTATATATCCTAACCTAAGGCAACTTAATATCTCCGATGTAGTATTTTCCAACATTCCTGGCGGGGCGGCCCCTACTTCTCGGTGGGCACATTATATACGTCTATAACGTAATATAACCTAACCTAAGCCACCTACACCCTCGCTGGTAATGTTTCACAGAATCCCGTTCGTGTCTTCCCGTACGTCTCGAAGCCGGACATTATATACGTCTATAAAGTTATATATCCTAACCTAAGGCAACATAACATCTCGAATGTAGTATTTTCCAACATTCCTGGTGGGTCGGCCCCTACTTCTAGGTGGGCACATTATATACGTCTATATCGTAATATAACCTAACCTAACCCATCTAGACCCTCGCTGGTAATGTTTTACAGAATCCCGGTCGTGTCGTCGCGTACGTCTCGGTGCGGACATTATATACGTCTATAACGTTATATACCCTAACCTAAGGGAACCTAACATCTCGGATGCAGTATTTCACAACACTCCTGGCGGGTCGGCGCCAATTCTCGGTGGGAACATTATTTACGTCTATAACGTAATATAACCTAACCTAACCCATCTAGCCCCTAGCTGGGAATGTTTTACAGAATCCAGGTCGTGTCGTCCGGTACGTCTCGGTGCGGACATTATATACGTCTATAACGTTATATACCCTAACCTACGGGAACCTAACATCTCGGATGCAGTATTTCACAACATTCCTGGCGGGTCGGCGCCAATTCTCGGTGGGAAAATTATATACGTTTATAACGTAGTATAACCTAACCTAACCCATCTAGCCCCTCGCTTGTAATGTTTTACAGAATCCCGGTCGTGTCGTCCCGTACGTCTCGGTGCGGACATTATATACGTCTATAACGTTATATACCCTAACCTACGGGAAGCTAACATCTCGGATGCAGTATTTCACAACATTCCTGGCGGGTCGGCGCCAATTCTCGGTGGGAACATTATATACGTCTATAACGCAATATAACCTAACCTAACCCATCTAGACCCTCGCTGGTAATGTTTTACAGTATCCCGGTCGTGTCGTCTCGTACGTCTCGGTGCGGACATTATATACGTCTATAACGTTATATATCCTAACCAAAGGCAACCTAACATATCGGATGTTGTATTTTCCAACATTCCTGGCGGGTCGGACCCTACTTCTCGGTGGGCACATTATATACGTCTATATCGTAATATAACCTAACCTAACCCATCTAGACCCTCGCTTGTAATGTTTTACAGAATCCCGGTCGTGTCGTCCCGTACGTCTCGGTGCGGACATTATATACGTCTATAACGTTATATACCCTAACCTACGGGAAGCTAACATCTCGGATGCAGTATTTCACAACATTCCTGGCGGGTCGGCGCCAATTCTCGGTGGGAACATTATATACGTCTATAACGCAATATAACCTAACCTAACCCATCTAGACCCTCGCTGGTAATGTTTTACAGTATCCCGGTCGTGTCGTCTCGTACGTCTCGGTGCGGACATTATATACGTCTATAACGTTATATATCCTAACCAAAGGCAACCTAACATATCGGATGTTGTATTTTCCAACATTCCTGGCGGGTCGGACCCTACTTCTCGGTGGGCACATTATATACGTCTATATCGTAATATAACCTAACCTAACCCATCTAGACCCTCGCTTGTAATGTTTTACAGAATCCCGGTCGTGTCGTCCCGTACGTCTCGGTGCGGACATTATATACGTCTATAACGTTATATACCCTAACCTAAGGGAACCTAACATCTCGGATGCAGTATTTCACAACATTCCTGGCGGGTCGGCGCCAATTCTCGGTGGGAACATTATTTACGTCTATAACGTAATATAACCTAACCTAACCCATCTAGCCCCTAGCTGGGAATGTTTTACGTAATCCCGGTCGTGTCGTCCCGTACGTCTCGGTGCGGACATTATATACGTCTATAACGTTATATATCCTAACCTAATGCAACTTAACCTCTCGGATGTAGTATTTTCCAAAAGTCTTGTTGGGTCGGACCCTACTTCTCGGTGGGCACATTATATACTTCTATATCGTAATATAACCTAACCTAACCGATCTAGACACTCGCTGTTAATGTTTTACAAAATCCCGGTCGTGTCGGCCCGTACTTTTCCGTGGGGACATTATATACGTCTATAATTTTATATATCCTAACCTAAGGCAACATAACATCTCGAATGTAGTATTCTCCAACATTCCTGGCGGGTCGGCCCCTACTTCTAGGTGGGCACATTATATACGTCTATATCGTAATATAACCTAACCTAATCCATCTAGACCCTCGCTGGTAATGTTTTACAGAATCCCGGTCGTGTCGTATCGTACGTCTCGGTGCGGACATTATATACGTCTATAACGTTATATATCCTAACCTAAGGGAACCTAACATCTCGGATGTAGTATTTCACAACATTCCTGGCTGGTCGGCCCCACTTCTCGGTGGGAACATTATATACGTTTATAACGTAGTATAACCTAACCTAACCCATCTAGCCCCTCGCTTGTAATGTTTTACAGAATCCCGGTCGTGTCGTCCCGTACGTCTCGGTGCTGACATTATATACGTCTATAACGTTATATACCCTAACCTACGGGAACCTAACATCTCGGATGCAGTATTTCACAACATTCCTGGCGGGCAGGCGCCAATTCTCGGTGGGAACATTATATACGTCTATAACGCAATATAACCTAACCTAACCCATCTAGAACCTCGCTGGTAATGTCTTACAAAATCCCGGTCGTGTCGGCCCGTACTTCTCGGTGGGGACATTATATACGTCTATAACGTTATATATCCTAACCTAAGGCAACATAACATCTCGAATGTAGTATTTTCCAACATTCCTGGCGGGTCGGCCCCTAGTTCTAGGTGGGCACATTATATACGTCTATATCGTAATATAACCTAACCTAACCCATCTAGACCCTCGCTGGTAATGTTTTACAGAATCCCGGTCGTGTCGGCCCGTACCTCTCTGTGGGGACATTATATACGTCTATATCGTTATATATCCTAACCTAAGGCAACCTAACATCTCGGATGTAGTATTTTCCAACTTTCCTGGCGGGCCGGCCCCTACTTCTCGGTGGGCACATTATATACGTCTATAACGTAATATAACCTAACCTAACCCATCTAGCCCCTAGCTGGGAATGTTTTACAAAATCCCGGTCGTGTCGGCCCGTACTTCTCCGTGGGGGCATTATATACGTCTATAACATTATATATCCTAACCAAAGGCAACTTAACATCTCGGATGTAGTATTTTCCAACATTCCTGGCGGGTCGGACCCTACTTCTCGTTGGGCACATTATATACGTCTATATCGTAATATAACCTAACGTAACCCATCTAGACCCTCGCTGGTAATGTTTTACAAAATCCCGGTCGTGTCGGCCCGTATTTCTCGGTGGGGACATTATATACATCTATAACGTTATATACCCTAACCTAAGGGAACCTAACATCTCGGATGTAGTATTTTCCAACATTCCTGGCGAGTCGGACCCTACTTCTCGGTGGGCACATTATATGCGTCTATATCGTAATATAACCTAACCTAACCCATCTAGACCCTCGCTGTTAATGTTTTACAATATCCCGGTCGTGTCGGCTCGTACTTTTCCGTGGGGACATTATATACGTCTATAATTTTATATATCCTAACCTAAGGCAACATAACATCTTGAATGTAGTTTTTTCCAACATTCCTGGCGGGTCGGCCCCTACTTCTCGGTGGGCACATTATATACGTCTATAATGTAATATAACCTAACCTAACCCATCTAGACCCTCGCTAGTAATGTTTTACAAAATCCCGGTCGTGTCGGCCCGTACTTCTCCGTGGGGACATTATATACGTCTATATCGTTATATATCCTAACCTAAGGCAACTTAATATCTCCGATGTAGTATTTTCCAACATTCCTGGCGGGGCGGCCCCTACTTCTCGGTGGGCACATTATATACGTCTATAACGTAATATAACCTAACCTAAGCCACCTACACCCTCGCTGGTAATGTTTCACAGAATCCCGTTCGTGTCTTCCCGTACGTCTCGAAGCCGGACATTATATACGTCTATAAAGTTATATATCCTAACCTAAGGCAACATAACATCTCGAATGTAGTATTTTGCAACATTCCTGGCGGGTCGGCCCCTACTTCTAGGTGGGCACATTATATACGTCTATATCGTAATATAACCTAACCTAATCCATCTAGACTCTCGCTGGTAATGTTTTACAGAATCCCGGTCGTGTCGTCTCGTACGTCTCGGTGCGGACATTATATACGTCTATAACGTTATATATCCTAACCTAAGGGAACCCAACATCTCGGATGTAGTATTTCACAACATTCCTGGCGGGTCGGCACCAATTCTCGGTGGGAACATTATATACGTCTATAACGGAATATAACCTAACATAACCCATCTATCCGCTAGCTGGCAATGTTTCACAGAATCCCGGTCGTGTTGTCCCGCACGTCTCGGTGCGGACATCATATACGTCTATAACGATATATATCCTAACCTAAGGCAACTTAACCTCTCGGATGTAGTATTTTCCAATATTCTTGGCGGGTCGGACCCTACTTCTCGGTGGGCACATCACATACGTCTATATCGTAATATAACCTAACCTAACCCATCTAGCCGCTAGCTGGCAATGTTTCACAGAATCCCGGTCGTGTCGTCCCGCACGTCTCGGTGCGGACATCATATACGTCTATAACGTTATATATCCTAACCTAAGGCAACTTAACATCTCCGATGTAGTATTTTCCAACATTCCTGGCGGGTCAGCCCCTACTTCTCGGTGGGCACATTATATACGACTATATCGTAATATAACCTAACCTAACCCATCTTGAACCTCGCTGTTAATGTTTTACGAAATCCCGGTCGCGTCGGCACGTACGTCTCGGTGCGGACACTATATACGTCTATAACGTTATATATCCTAACCTAAGGCAACTTAACATCTCCGATGTAGTATTTTCCAACATTCCTGGCGGGTCAGCCCCTACTTCTCGGTGGGCACATTATATACGTCTATAACGTAATATAACCTAACCTAACCCATCTAGCCCCTAGCTGGGAATGTTTTACAGAATCCCGGTCGTGTCGTCCCGTACGTCTCGGTGCGGACACTATATACGTCTATAACGTTATATATCCTAACCTAAGGCAACTTAACCTCTCGGATGTAGTATTTTCCAATATTCTTCGCGGGTCGGACCCTACTTCTCGGTGGGCACATCACATACGTCTATATCGTAATATAACCTAACCTAACCCATCTAGACCCTCGCTGTTAATGTTTTACAAAATCCCGGTCGCGTCGGCACGTACGTCTCGGTGCGGACATTATATACGTCTATAACGTTATATATCCTAACCTAAGGCAACTTAACCTCTCGGATGTAGTATTTCCCAACATTCTTGGCGGGTCGGACCCTACTTCTCGGTGGGCACATTATATACGTCTATATCGTAATATAACCTAACCTAACCCATCTAGACCCTCGCTGGTAATGTTTTACAAAATCTCGGTCGTGTCGGCCCGTACTTCTCGGTGGGGACATTATATACGTCTATAATTTTATATATCCTAACCTAAGGCAACATAACATCTTGAATGTAGTATTTTCCAACATTCCTGGCGGGTCGGCCCCTACTTCTCGGTGGGCACATTATATACGTCTATAACGTAATATAACCTAACCTAACCCATCTAGACCCTCGCTGGTAATGTTTTACAAAATCCCGGTCGTGTCGGCCCGTACTTCTCCGTGGGGACATTATATACGTCTGTATCGTTATATATCCTAACCTAAGGGAACCTAACATCTCGGATGTTGTATTTTCCAACATTCCTGGCGGGGCGGCCACTACTTCTCTGTGGGAACATTATTTACGTCTATAACGTAATATAACCTAACCTAACCCATCTAGACCCTCGCTGGTAATGTTTTACTAAATCCCGGTCGTGTCGGCCCGTACTTCTCCGTGGGGACATTATATACGTCTATATCGTTATATATCCTAACCTAAGGCAACTTAATATCTCCGATGTAGTATTCTCCAACATTCCTGGCGGGGCGGCCCCTACTTCTCGGTGGGCACATTATATACGTCTATAACGTAATATAACCTAACCTAAGCCACCTACACCCTCGCTGGTAATGTTTCACAGAATCCCGTTCGTGTCTTCCTGTACGTCTCGAAGCCGGACATTATATACGTCTATAAAGTTATATATCCTAACCTAAGGCAACATAACATCTCGAATGTAGTATTTTCCAACATTCCTGGCGGGACGGCCCCTACTTATAGGTGGGCACATTATATACGTCTATATCGTAATATAACCTAACCTAATCCATCTAGACCTTCGCTGGTAATGTTTTACAGAATCCCGGTCGTGTCGTCTCGTACGACTCGGTGCGGACATCATATACGTCTATAACGTTATATATCCTAACTTAAGGCAACTTAACATCTCCGATGTAGTATTTTCCAACATTCCTGGCGGGTCAGCCCCTACTTCTCGGTGGGCACATTATATACGTCTATAACGTAATATAACCTAATCTAACCCATCTAGCCCCTAGCTGGGAATGTTTTACAGAATCCCGGTCGTGTCGTCCCGTACGTCTCGGTGCGGACACTATATGCGTCTATAACGTTATATATCCTAACCTAAGGCAACTTAACCTCTCGGATGTAGTATTTTCCAACATTCCTGGCGGGTCGGCGCCAATTCTAGGTGGGAACATTATATACGTCTATAACGCAATATAACCTAACCTAACCCATCTAGACCCTCGCTGGTAATGTTTTACAAAATCTCGGTCGTGTCGGCCCGTACTTCTTGGTGTGGACATTATATACGTCTATAACGTTACATATCCTAACCTAAGGAACCTAACATCTCGGATGTAGTATATCACAACATTCCTGGCTGGTCGGCCCCACTTCTCGGTGGGAACATTATATACGTCTATATCGTAATATAACCTAACCTAACCCATCTAGACCCTCGCTGGTAATGTTTTACAAAATCTCGGTCGTGTCGGCCCGTACTTCTCGGTGGGGACATTATATACGTCTATAATTTTATATATCCTAACCTAAGGCAACATAACATCTTGAATGTAGTATTTTCCAACATTCCTGGCGGGTCGGCCCCTACTTCTCGGTGGGCACATTATATACGTCTATAACGTAATATAACCTAACCTAACCCATCTAGACCCTCGCTGGTAATGTTTTACAAAATCCCGGTCGTGTCGGCCCGTACTTCTCCGTGGGGACATTATATACGTCTGTATCGTTATATATCCTAACCTAAGGGAACCTAACATCTCGGATGTAGTATTTCACAACATTCCTGGCTGGTCGGCCCCACTTCTCGGTGGGAACATTATATACGTTTATAACGTAGTATAACCTAACCTAACCCATCTAGCCCCTCGCTTGTAATGTTTTACAGAATCCCGGTCGTGTCGTCCCGTACGTCTCGGTGCGGACACTATATGCGTCTATAACGTTATATATCCTAACCTAAGGCAACTTAACCTCTCGGATGTAGTATTTTCCAACATTCCTGGCGGGTCGGCGCCAATTCTAGGTGGGAACATTATATACGTCTATAACGCAATATAACCTAACCTAACCCATCTAGACCCTCGCTGGTAATGTTTTACAAAATCTCGGTCGTGTCGGCCCGTACTTCTTGGTGTGGACATTATATACGTCTATAACGTTACATATCCTAACCTAAGGAACCTAACATCTCGGATGTAGTATATCACAACATTCCTGGCTGGTCGGCCCCACTTCTCGGTGGGAACATTATATACGTCTATATCGTAATATAACCTAACCTAACCCATCTAGACCCTCGCTGGTAATGTTTTACAAAATCTCGGTCGTGTCGGCCCGTACTTCTTGGTGTGGACATTATATACGTCTATAACGTTACATATCCTAACCTAAGGAACCTAACATCTCGGATGTAGTATATCACAACATTCCTGGCTGGTCGGCCCCACTTCTCGGTGGGAACATTATATACGTCTATATCGTAATATAACCTAACCTAACCCATCTAGACCCTCGCTGGTAATGTTTTACAGAATCCCGGTCGTGTCGTCTCGTACGTCTCGGTGCGGACATTATATACGTCTATAACGTTATATATCCTAACCAAAGGCAACTTAACATATCGGATGTTGTATTTTCCAACATTCCTGGTGGGTCGGACCCTACTTCTCGGTGGGCACATTATATACGTCTATACCGTAATATAACCTAACCTAACCCATCTAGCCCCTCGCTTGTAATGTTTTACAGAATCCCGGTCGTGTCGGCCCGTACTTCTCGGTGGGGACATTATATACGTCTATAACGTTATATATCCTAACCTAAGGGAACCTAACATCTCGGATGTAGTATTTCACAACATTCCTGGCTGGTCGGCCCCACTTCTCGGTGGGAACATTATATACGTCTATATCGTAATATAACCTAACCTAACCCATCTAGCCCCTAGCTGGGAATGTTTTACAGAATCCCGGTCGTGTCGTCCCGTACGTCTCGGTGCGGACACTATATACGTCTATAACGTTATATATCCTAACCTAAGGCAACTTAACCTCTCGGATGTAGTATTTTCCAATATTCTTGGCGGGTCGGACCCTACTTCTCGGTGGGCACATCACATACGTCTATATCGTAATATAACCTAACCTAACCCATCTAGCCGCTAGCTGGCAATGTTTCACAGAATCCCGGTCGTGTCGTCCCGCACGTCTCGGTGCGGACATCATATACGTCTATAACGTTATATATCCTAACCTAAGGCAACTTAACATCTCCGATGTAGTATTTTCCAACATTCCTGGCGGGTCAGCCCCTACTTCTCGGTGGGCACATTATATACGACTATATCGTAATATAACCTAACCTAACCCATCTAGAACCTCGCTGTTAATGTTTTACGAAATCCCGGTCGCGTCGGCACGTACGTCTCGGTGCGGACACTATATACGTCTATAACGTTATATATCCTAACCTAAGGCAACTTAACATCTCCGATGTAGTATTTTCCAACATTTCTGGCGGGTCAGCCCCTACTTCTCGGTGGGCACATTATATACGTCTATAACGTAATATAACCTAACATAACCCATCTAGCCCCTAGCTGGGAATGTTTTACAGAATCCCGGTCGTGTCGGCCCGTACGTCTCGGTGCGGACACTATATACGTCTATAACGTTATATATCCTAACCTAAGGCAACTTAACCTCTCGGATGTAGTATTTTCCAATATTCTTGCCGGGTCGGACCCTACGTCTCGATGGGCACATTATATACGTCTATAACGGAATATAACCTAACATAACCCATCTAGCCCCTAGCTGGCAATGTTTCACAGAATCCCGGTCGTGTCGTCCCGCACGTCTCGGTGCGGACATCATATACGTCTATAACGTTATATATCCTAACCAAAGGCAACTCAACATCTCCGATGTAGTATTTTCCAACACTCCTGGCGGGTCAGCCCCTACTTCTCGGTAGGCACATTATATACGTCTATATCGTAATATAACCTAACCTAACCCATCTAGACCCTCGCTGTTAATGTTTTACAAAATCCCGGTCGTGTCGGTCCGTACTTCTCCGTGGGGGCATTATATACGTCTATCAAGTTATATATCCTAACCAAAGACAACTTAGCATCTCGGATGTTGTATTTTCCAACATTCCTGGCGGGTCGGACCCTACTTCTCGGTGGGCACATTATATACGTCTATATCGTAATATAACCTAACCTAACCCATCTAGACCCTCGCTGGTAATGTTTTACAAAATCTCGGTCGTGTCGGCCCGTACTTCTCGGTGGGGACATTATATACGTCTATAATTTTATATATCCTAACCTAAGGCAACATAACATCTTGAATGTAGTATTTTCCAACATTCCTGGCGGGTCGGCACCAATTCTCGGTGGGAACATTATATACGTCTATAACGGAATATAACCTAACATAACCCATCTAGCCCCTAGCTGGGAATGTTTTACAGAATCCCGGTCGTGTCGGCCCGTACGTCTCGGTGCGGACACTATATACGTCTATAACGTTATATATCCTAACCTAAGGCAACTTAACCTCTCGGATGTAGTATTTTCCAATATTCTTGCCGGGTCGGACCCTACGTCTCGATGGGCACATTATATACGTCTATAACGGAATATAACTTAACATAACCCATCTAGCCCCTAGCTGGCAATGTTTCACAGAATCCCGGTCGTGTCGTCCCGCACGTCTCGGTGCGGACATCATATACGTCTATAACGTTATATATCCTAACCTAAGGCAACTCAACATCTCCGATGTAGTATTTTCCAACACTCCTGGCGGGTCAGCCCCTACTTCTCGGTGGGCACATTATATACGTCTATATCGTAATATAACCTAACCTAACCCATCTAGACCCTCGCTGTTAATGTTTTACAAAATCCCGGTCGTGTCGGTCCGTACTTCTCCGTGGGGGCATTATATACGTCTATCAAGTTATATATCCTAACCAAAGACAACTTAGCATCTCGGATGTTGTATTTTCCAACATTCCTGGCGGGTCGGACCCTACTTCTCGGTGGGCACATTATATACGTCTATATCGTAATATAACCTAACCTAACCCATCTAGACCCTCGCTGGTAATGTTTTACAAAATCTCGGTCGTGTCGGCCCGTACTTCTCGGTGGGGACATTATATACGTCTATAATTTTATATATCCTAACCTAAGGCAACATAACATCTTGAATGTAGTATTTTCCAACATTCCTGGCGGGTCGGCACCAATTCTCGGTGGGAACATTATATACGTCTATAACGGAATATAACCTAACATAACCCATCTAGCCCCTAGCTGGGAATGTTTTACAGAATCCCGGTCGTGTCGGCCCGTACGTCTCGGTGCGGACACTATATACGTCTATAACGTTATATATCCTAACCTAAGGCAACTTAACCTCTCGGATGTAGTATTTTCCAATATTCTTGCCGGGTCGGACCCTACGTCTCGATGGGCACATTATATACGTCTATAACGGAATATAACTTAACATAACCCATCTAGCCCCTAGCTGGCAATGTTTCACAGAATCCCGGTCGTGTCGTCCCGCACGTCTCGGTGCGGACATCATATACGTCTATAACGTTATATATCCTAACCTAAGGCAACTCAACATCTCCGATGTAGTATTTTCCAACACTCCTGGCGGGTCAGCCCCTACTTCTCGGTGGGCACATTATATACGTCTATATCGTAATATAACCTAACCTAACCCATCTAGACCCTCGCTGTTAATGTTTTACAAAATCCCGGTCGTGTCGGTCCGTACTTCTCCGTGGGGGCATTATATACGTCTATCAAGTTATATATCCTAACCAAAGACAACTTAGCATCTCGGATGTTGTATTTTCCAACATTCCTGGCGGGTCGGACCCTACTTCTCGGTGGGCACATTATATACGTCTATATCGTAATATAACCTAACCTAACCCATCTAGACCCTCGCTGGTAATGTTTTACAAAATCTCGGTCGTGTCGGACCGTACTTCTCGGTGGGGACATTATATACGTCTATAATTTTATATATCCTAACCTAAGGCAACATAACATCTTGAATGTAGTATTTTCCAACATTCCTGGCGGGTCGGCACCAATTCTCGGTGGGAACATTATATACGTCTATAACGGAATATAACCTAACATAACCCATCTAGCCCCTAGCTGGGAATGTTTTACAGAATCCCGGTCGTGTCGGCCCGTACGTCTCGGTGCGGACACTATATACGTCTATAACGTTATATATCCTAACCTAAGGCAACTTAACCTCTCGGATGTAGTATTTTCCAATATTCTTGCCGGGTCGGACCCTACGTCTCGATGGGCACATTATATACGTCTATAACGGAATATAACTTAACATAACCCATCTAGCCCCTAGCTGGCAATGTTTCACAGAATCCCGGTCGTGTCGTCCCGCACGTCTCGGTGGGGACATCATATACGTCTATAACGTTATATATCCTAACCTAAGGCAACTCAACATCTCCGATGTAGTATTTTCCAACACTCCTGGCGGGTCAGCCCCTACTTCTCGGTGGGCACATTATATACGTCTATATCGTAATATAACCTAACCTAACCCATCTAGACCCTCGCTGTTAATGTTTTACAAAATCCCGGTCGTGTCGGTCCGTACTTCTCCGTGGGGGCATTATATACGTCTATCAAGTTATATATCCTAACCAAAGACAACTTAGCATCTCGGATGTTGTATTTTCCAACATTCCTGGCGGGTCGGACCCTACTTCTCGGTGGGCACATTATATACGTCTATATCGTAATATAACCTAACCTAACCCATCTAGACCCTCGCTGGTAATGTTTTACAAAATCTCGGTCGTGTCGGCCCGTACTTCTCGGTGGGGACATTATATACGTCTATAATTTTATATATCCCAACCTAAGGCAACATAACATCTTGAATGTAGTATTTTCCAACATTCCTGGCGGGTCGGCACCAATTCTCGGTGGGAACATTATATACGTCTATAACGGAATATAACCTAACATAACCCATCTAGCCCCTAGCTGGGAATGTTTTACAGAATCCCGGTCGTGTCGGCCCGTACGTCTCGGTGCGGACACTATATACGTCTATAACGTTATATATCCTAACCTAAGGCAACTTAACCTCTCGGATGTAGTATTTTCCAATATTCTTGCCGGGTCGGACCCTACGTCTCGATGGGCACATTATATACGTCTATAACGGAATATAACTTAACATAACCCATCTAGCCCCTAGCTGGCAATGTTTCACAGAATCCCGGTCGTGTCGTCCCGCACGTCTCGGTGCGGACATCATATACGTCTATAACGTTATATATCCTAACCTAAGGCAACTCAACATCTCCGATGTAGTATTTTCCAACACTCCTGGCGGGTCAGCCCCTACTTCTCGGTGGGCACATTATATACGTCTATATCGTAATATAACCTAACCTAACCCATCTAGACCCTCGCTGTTAATGTTTTACAAAATCCCGGTCGTGTCGGTCCGTACTTCTCCGTGGGGGCATTATATACGTCTATCAAGTTATATATCCTAACCAAAGACAACTTAGCATCTCGGATGTTGTATTTTCCAACATTCCTGGCGGGTCGGACCCTACTTCTCGGTGGGCACATTATATACGTCTATATCGTAATATAACCTAACCTAACCCATCTAGACCCTCGCTGGTAATGTTTTACAAAATCTCGGTCGTGTCGGCCCGTACTTCTCGGTGGGGACATTATATACGTCTATAATTTTATATATCCTAACCTAAGGCAAAATAACATCTTGAATGTAGTATTTTCCAACATTCCTGGCGGGTCGGCCCCTACTTCTCGGTGGGCACATTATATACGCCTATAACGTAATATAACCTAACCTAACCCATCTAGACCCTCGCTGGTAATGTTTTACAAAATCCCGGTCGTGTCGGCCCGTACTTCTCCGTGGGGACATTATATACGTCTGTATCGTTATATATCCTAACCTAAGGGAACCTAACATCTCGGATGTAGTATTTTCCAACATTCCTGGCGGGGCGGCCACTACTTCTCGGTGGGAACATTATTTACGTCTATAACGTAATATAACCTAACCTAATCCATCTAGACCTTCGCTGGTAATGTTTTACAGAATCCCGGTCGTGTCGTCTCGTACGACTCGGTGCGGACATCATATACGTCTATAACGTTATATATCCTAACTTAAGGCAACTTAACATCTCCGATGTAGTATTTTCCAACATTCCTGGCGGGTCAGCCCCTACTTCTCGGTGGGCACATTATATACGTCTATAACGTAATATAACCTAATCTAACCCATCTAGCCCCTAGCTGGGAATGTTTTACAGAATCCCGGTCGTGTCGTCCCGTACGTCTCGGTGCGGACACTATATGTGTCTATAACGTTATATATCCTAACCTAAGGCAACTTAACCTCTCGGATGTAGTATTTTCCAACATTCCTGGCGGGTCGGCGCCAATTCTAGGTGGGAACATTATATACGTCTATAACGCAATATAACCTAACCTAACCCATCTAGACCCTCGCTGGTAATGTTTTACAAAATCTCGGTCGTGTCGGCCCGTACTTCTCGGTGTGGACATTATATACGTCTATAACGTTACATATCCTAACCTAAGGAACCTAACATCTCGGATGTAGTATATCACAACATTCCTGGCTGGTCGGCCCCACTTCTCGGTGGGAACATTATATACGTCTATATCGTAATATAACCTAACCTAACCCATCTAGACCCTCGCTGGTAATGTTTTACAGAATCCCGGTCGTGTCGTCTCGTACGTCTCGGTGCGGACATTATATACGTCTATAACGTTATATATCCTAACCAAAGGCAACTTAACATATCGGATGTTGTATTTTCCAACATTCCTGGCGGGTCGGACCCTACTTCTCGGTGGGCACATTATATACGTCTATACCGTAATATAACCTAACCTAACCCATCTAGCCCCTCTCTTGTAATGTTTTACAGAATCCCGGTCGTGTCGGCCCGTACTTCTCGGTGGGGACATTATATACGTCTATAACGTTATATATCCTAACCTAGGGGAACCTAACATCTCGGATGTAGTATTTCACAACATTCCTGGCTGGTCGGCCCCACTTCTCGGTGGGAACATTATATAAGTCTATATCGTAATATAACCCAACCTAACCCATCTAGACCCTCGCTGGTAATGTTTTACAGAATCCCGGTCGTGTCGTCCCGTACGTCTCGGTGCGGACATTATATACGTCTATATCGTTATATATCCTAACCTAAGGCAACCTAACATCTCGGATGTAGTATTTTCCAACATTCCTGGCGAGTCGGACCCTACTTCTCGGTTGGCACATTATATACGTCTATATCGTAATATAACCTAACCTAACCCATCTAGACCCTCGCTGTTAATGTTTTACAATATCCCGGTCGTGTCGGCCCGTACTTTTCCGTGGGGACATTATATACGTCTATAATTTTATATACCCTAACCTAAGGCAACATAACAACTTGAATGTAGTTTTTTCCAACATTCCTGGCGGGTCGGCCCCTACTTCTGGGTGGGCACATTATATACGTCTATAACGTAATATAACCTAACCTAACCCATCTAGACCCTCGCTGTTAATGTTTTACAAAATCCCGGTCGTGTCGGTCCGTACTTCTCCGTGGGGGCATTATATACGTCTAAAAAGTTATATATCCTAACCAAAGGCAATTTAACATCTCGGATGTTGTATTTTCCAACATTCCTGGCGGGTCGGACCCTACTTCTCGGTGGTCACATTATATACGTCTATATCGTAATATAACCTAACCTAACCCATCTAGACACTCGCTGGTAATGTTTTACAAAATCTCGGTCGTGTCGGCCCGTACTTCTCGGTGGGGACATTATATACGTCTATAATTTTATATATCCTAACCTAAGGCAACATAACATCTTGAATGTAGTATTTTCCAACATTCCTGGCGGGTCGGCCCCTACTTCTCGGTGGGTACATTATATACGTCTATAACGTAATATAACCTAACCTAACCCATCTAGACCCTCGCTGGTAATGTTTTACAAAATCCCGGTCGTGTCGGCCCGTACTTCTCCGTGGGGACATTATATACGTCTGTATCGTTATATATCCTAACCTAAGGGAACCTAACATCTCGGATGTAGTATTTTCCAACATTCCTGGCGGGGCGGCCACTACTTCTCGGTGGGAACATTATTTACGTCTATAACGTAATATAACCTAACCTAACCCATCTAGACCCTCGCTGGTAATGTTTTACTAAATCCCGGTCGTGTCGGCCCGTACTTCTCCGTGGGGACATTATATACGTCTATATCGTTATATATCCTAACCTAAGGCAACTTAATATCTCCGATGCAGTATTCTCCAACATTCCTGGCGGGGCGGCCCCTACTTCTCGGTGGGCACATTATATACGTCTATAACGTAATATAACCTAACCTAAGTCACCTACACCCACGCTGGTAATGTTTCACAGAATCCCGTTCGTGTCTTCCTGTACGTCTCGAAGCCGGACATTATATACGTCTATAAAGTTATATATCCTAACCTAAGGCAACATAACATCTCGAATGTAGTATTTTCCAACATTCCTGGCGGGTCGGCCCCTACTTCTAGGTGGGCACATTATATACGTCTATATCGTAATATAACCTAACCTAATCCATCTAGACCTTCGCTGGTAATGTTTTACAGAATCCCGGTCGTGTCGTCTCGTACGACTCGGTGCGGACATTATATACGTCTATAACGTTATATATCCTAACTTAAGGCAACTTAACATCTCCGATGTAGTATTTTTCAACATTCCTGGCGGGTCAGCCCCTACTTCTCGGTGGGCACATTATATACGTCTATAACGTAATATAACCTAATCTAACCCATCTAGCCCCTAGCTGGGAATGTTTTACAGAATCCCGGTCGTGTCGTCCCGTACGTCTCGGTGCGGACACTATATACGTCTATAACGTTATATATCCTAACCTAAGGCAACTTAACCTCTCGGATGTAGTATTTTCCAATATTCTTGGCGGGTCGGACCCTACTTCTCGGTGGGCACATCACATACGTCTATATCGTAATATAACCTAACCTAACCCATCTAGCCGCTAGCTGGCAATGTTTCACAGAATCCCGGTCGTGTCGTCCCGCACGTCTCGGTGCGGACATCATATACGTCTATAACGTTATATATCCTAACCTAAGGCAACTTAACATCTCCGATGTAGTATTTTCCAACATTCCTGGCGGGTCAGCCCCTACTTCTCGGTGGGCACATTATATACGACTATATCGTAATATAACCTAACCTAACCCATCTAGAACCTCGCTGTTAATGTTTTACGAAATCCCGGTCGCGTCGGCACGTACGTCTCGGTGCGGACACTATATACGTCTATAACGTTATATATCCTAACCTAAGGCAACTTAACCTCTCGGATGTAGTATTTCCCAACATTCTTGGCGGGTCGGACCCTACGTCTCGGTGGGCACATTATATACGACTATATCGTAATATAACCTAACCTAACCCATCTAGAACCTCGCTGTTAATGTTTTACGAAATCCCGGTCGCGTCGGCACGTACGTCTCGGTGCGGACATTATATACGTCTATAACTTTATATATCCTAACCAACGGCAACTTAACATCTCGGACGTTGTATTTTCCAACATTCCTGGCGGGTCGGACCCTACTTCTCGGTGGGCACATTATATACTTCTATATCGTAATATAACTTAACCTAACCCATCTAGACCCTCGCTGTTAATGTTTTACAAAAGCCCGGTCGTGTCGGCCCGTACTTTTCCGTGGGGACATTATATACGTCTATAACGTTATATATCCTAACCTAAGGGAACCTAACATCTCGGATATAGTATTTCACAACATTCCTGGCGGGTCGGCACCAATTCTCGGTGGGAACATTATATACGTCTATAACGGAATATAACCTAACATAACCCATCTAGCCCCTAGCTGGGAATGTTTTACAGAATCCCGGTCGTGTCGGCCCGTACGTCTCGGTGCGGACACTATATACGTCTATAACGTTATATATCCTAACCTAAGGCAACTTAACCTCTCGGATGTAGTATTTTCCAATATTCTTGCCGGGTCGGACCCTACGTCTCGATGGGCACATTATATACGTCTATAACGGAATATAACCTAACATAACCCATCTAGCCCCTAGCTGGCAATGTTTCACAGAATCCCGGTCGTGTCGTCCCGCACGTCTCGGTGCGGACATCATATACGTCTATAACGTTATATATCCTAACCTAAGGCAACTCAACATCTCCGATGTAGTATTTTCCAACACTCCTGGCGGGTCAGCCCCTACTTCTCGGTGGGCACATTATATACGTCTATATCGTAATATAACCTAACCTAACCCATCTAGAACCTCGCTGTTAATGTTTTACAAAATCCCGGTCGTGTCGGTCCGTACTTCTCCGTGGGGGCATTATATACGTCTATCAAGTTATATATCCTAACCAAAGACAACTTAGCATCTCGGATGTTGTATTTTCCAACATTCCTGGCGGGTCGGACCCTACTTCTCGGTGGGCACATTATATACGTCTATATCGTAATATAACCTAACCTAACCCATCTGGACCCTCGCTGGTAATGTTTTACAAAATCTCGGTCGTGTCGGCCCGTACTTCTCGGTGGGGACATTATATACGTCTATAATTTTATATATCCTAACCTAAGGCAACATAACATCTTGAATGTAGTATTTTCCAACATTCCTGGCGGGTCGGCACCAATTCTCGGTGGGAACATTATATACGTCTATAACGGAATATAACCTAACATAACCCATCTAGCCCCTAGCTGGGAATGTTTTACAGAATCCCGGTCGTGTCGGCCCGTACGTCTCGGTGCGGACACTATATACGTCTATAACGTTATATATCCTAACCTAAGGCAACTTAACCTCTCGGATGTAGTATTTTCCAATATTCTTGCCGGGTCGGACCCTACGTCTCGATGGGCACATTATATACGTCTATAACGGAATATAACTTAACATAACCCATCTAGCCCCTAGCTGGCAATGTTTCACAGAATCCCGGTCGTGTCGTCCCGCACGTCTCGGTGCGGACATCATATACGTCTATAACGTTATATATCCTAACCTAAGGCAACTCAACATCTCCGATGTAGTATTTTCCAACACTCCTGGCGGGTCAGCCCCTACTTCTCGGTGGGCACATTATATACGTCTATATCGTAATATAACCTAACCTAACCCATCTAGACCCTCGCTGTTAATGTTTTACAAAATCCCGGTCGTGTCGGTCCGTACTTCTCCGTGGGGGCATTATATACATCTATCAAGTTATATATCCTAACCTAAGGCAAAATAACATCTTGAATGTAGTATTTTCCAACATTCCTGGCGGGTCGGCCCCTACTTCTCGGTGGGCACATTATATACGTCTATAACGTAATATAACCTAACCTAACCCATCTAGACCCTCGCTGGTAATGTTTTACAAAATCCCGGTCGTGTCGGCCCGTACTTCTCCGTGGGGACATTATATACGTCTGTATCGTTATATATCCTAACCTAAGGGAACCTAACATCTCGGATGTAGTATTTTCCAACATTCCTGGCGGGGCGGCCACTACTTCTCGGTGGGAACATTATTTACGTCTATAACGTAATATAACCTAACCTAATCCATCTAGACCTTCGCTGGTAATGTTTTACAGAATCCCGGTCGTGTCGTCTCGTACGACTCGGTGCGGACATCATATACGTCTATAACGTTATATATCCTAACTTAAGGCAACTTAACATCTCCGATGTAGTATTTTCCAACATTCCTGGCGGGTCAGCCCCTACTTCTCGGTGGGCACATTATATACGTCTATAACGTAATATAACCTAATCTAACCCATCTAGCCCCTAGCTGGGAATGTTTTACAGAATCCCGGTCGTGTCGTCCCGTACGTCTCGGTGCGGACACTATATGTGTCTATAACGTTATATATCCTAACCTAAGGCAACTTAACCTCTCGGATGTAGTATTTTCCAACATTCCTGGCGGGTCGGCGCCAATTCTAGGTGGGAACATTATATACGTCTATAACGCAATATAACCTAACCTAACCCATCTAGACCCTCGCTGGTAATGTTTTACAAAATCTCGGTCGTGTCGGCCCGTACGTCTCGGTGCGGACATTATATACGTCTATAACGTTATATACCCTAACCTAAGGGAACCTAACATCTCGGATGCAGTATTTCACAACATTCCTGGCGGGTCGGCGCCAATTCTCGGTGGGAACATTATATACGTCTATAACGCAATATAACCTAACATAACCCATCTAGTCCCTAGCTGGGAATGTTTTACAGAATCCCGGTCGTGTCGGCCCGTACTTTTCCGTGGGGATATTATATACGTCTATATCGTTATATATCCTAACCTAAGGCAACCTAACATCTCGGATGTAGTATTTTCCAACATTCCTGGCGAGTCGGACCCTACTTCTCGGTTGGCACATTATATACGTCTATATCGTAATATAACCTAACCTAACCCATCTAGACCCTCGCTGTTAATGTTTTACAATATCCCGGTCGTGTCGGCCCGTACTTTTCCGTGGGGACATTATATACGTCTATAATTTTATATACCCTAACCTAAGGCAACATAACAACTTGAATGTAGTTTTTTCCAACATTCCTGGCGGGTCGGCCCCTACTTCTGGGTGGGCACATTATATACGTCTATAACGTAATATAACCTAACCTAACCCATCTAGACCCTCGCTGTTAATGTTTTACAAAATCCCGGTCGTGTCGGCCCGTACTTCTCCGTGGGGACATTATATACGTCTGTATCGTTATATATCCTAACCTAAGGGAACCTAACATCTCGGATGTAGTATTTTCCAACATTCCTGGCGGGGCGGCCACTACTTCTCGGTGGGAACATTATTTACGTCTATAACGTAATATAACCTAACCTAACCCATCTAGACCCTCGCTGGTAATGTTTTACTAAATCCCGGTCGTGTCGGCCCGTACTTCTCCGTGGGGATATTATATACGTCTATATCGTTATATATCCTAACCTAAGGCAACTTAATATCTCCGATGCAGTATTCTCCAACATTCCTGGCGGGGCGGCCCCTACTTCTCGGTGGGCACATTATATACGTCTATAACGTAATATAACCTAACCTAAGTCACCTACACCCTCGCTGGTAATGTTTCACAGAATCCCGTTCGTGTCTTCCTGTACGTCTCGAAGCCGGACATTATATACGTCTATAAAGTTATATATCCTAACCTAAGGCAACATAACATCTCGAATGTAGTATTTTCCAACATTCCTGGCGGGTCATCCCCTACTTCTCGGTGGGCACATTATATACGTCTATAACGTAATATAACCTAATCTAACCCATCTAGCCCCTAGCTGGGAATGTTTTACAGAATCCCGGTCGTGTCGTCCCGTACGTCTCGGTGCGGACACTATATGCGTCTATAACGTTATATATCCTAACCTAAGGCAACTTAACCTCTCGGATGTAGTATTTTCCAACATTCCTGGCGGGTCGGCGCCAATTCTAGGTGGGAACATTATATACGTCTATAACGCAATATAACCTAACCTAACCCATCTAGACCCTCGCTGGTAATGTTTTACAAAATCTCGGTCGTGTCGGCCCGTACTTCTCGGTGTGGACATTATATACGTCTATAACGTTACATATCCTAACCTAAGGAACCTAACATCTCGGATGTAGTATATCACAACATTCCTGGCTGGTCGGCCCCACTTCTCGGTGGGAACATTATATACGTCTATATCGTAATATAACCTAACCTACCCCATCTAGACCCTCGCTGTTAATGTTTTACAATATCCCGGTCGTGTCGGCCCGTACTTTTCCGTGGGGACATTATATACGTCTATAATTTTATATACCCTAACCTAAGGCAACATAACAGCTTGAATGTAGTTTTTTCCAACATTCCTGGCGGGTCGGCCCCTACTTCTCGGTGGGCACATTATATACGTCTATAACGTAATATAACCTAACCTAAACCATCTAGACCCTCGCTGGTAATGTTTTACAAAATCCCGGTCGTGTCGGCCCGTACTTCTCCGCGGGGACATTATATACGTCTATATCGTTATATATCCTAACCTAAGGCAACTTAATATCTCCGATGTAGTATTTTCCAACATTCCTGGCGGGGCGGCCCCTACTTCTCGGTGGGCACATTATATACGTCTATAACGTAATATAACCTAACCTAACCCATCTAGACCCTCGCTGGTAATGTTTTACAAAATCCCGGTCGTGTCGGCCCGTACTTCTCCGTGGGGACATTATATACGTCTGTATCGTTATATATCCTAACCTAAGGGAACCTAACATCTCGGATGTAGTATTTTCCAACATTCCTGGCGGGGCGGCCCCTACTTCTCGGTGGGCACATTATATACGTCTGTAACGTAATATAACCTAACCTAACCCATCTAGACCCTCGCTGGTAATGTTTTACAAAATCCCGGTCGTGTCGGCCCGTACTTCTCCGTGGGGACATTATATACGTCTGTATCGTTATATATCCTAACCTAAGGCAACCTAACATCTCGGATGTAGTATTTTCCAACATTCCTGGCGGGGCGGCCACTACTTCTCGGTGGGCACATTATATACGTCTATAACGTAATATAACCTAACCTAAGCCACTTACACCCTCGCTGGTAATGTTTCACAGAATCCCGTTCGTGTCTTCCTGTACGTCTCGAAGCCGGACATTATATACGTCTATAAAGTTATATATCCTAACCTAAGGCAACATAACATCTCGAATGTAGTATTTTCCAACATTCCTGGCGGGTCGGCCCCTACTTCTAGGTGGGCACATTATATACGTCTATATCGTAATATAACCTAACCTAATCCATCTAGACCTTCGCTGGTAATGTTTTACAGAATCCCGGTCGTGTCGTCTCGTACGTCTCGGTGCGGACATCATATACGTCTATAACGTTATATATCCTAACCTAAGGCAACTTAACATCTCCGATGTAGTATTTTCCAACATGACTGGCGGGTCAGCCCCTACTTCTCGGTGGGCACATTATATACGTCTATAACGTAATATAACCTAATCTAACCCATCTAGCCCCTAGCTGGGAATGTTTTACAGAATCCCGGTCGTGTCGTCCCGTACGTCTCGGTGCGGACACTATATACGTCTATAACGTTATATATCCTAACCTAAGGCAACTTAACCTCTCGGATGTAGTATTTTCCAATATTCTTGCCGGGTCGGACCCTACGTCTCGATGGGCACATTATATACGTCTATAACGGAATATAACCTAACCTAACCCATCTAGACCCTCGCTGGTAATGTTTTACAAAATCCCGGTCGTGTCGGCCCGAATTTTTCCGTGGGGACATTATATACGTCTATAATTTTATATATCCTAACCTAAGGCAACATAACATCTTGAATGTAGTATTTTCCAACATTCCTGGCGTGTCGGCCCCTACTTCTCGGTGGGCACATTATATACGTCTATAACGTAATATAACCTAACCTAACCCATCTAGACCCTCGCTGGTTATGTTTTACAAAATCCCGGTCGTGCCGGCCCGAACTTCTCCGTGGGGACATTATATACGTCTATATCGTTATATATCCTAACCAAAGGCAACTTAACATCTCGGATGTAGTATTTTCCAACATTCCTGGCGGGTCGGACCCTACTTCTCGGTGGGCACATTATATATGTCTATATCGTAATATAACCTAACCTAACCCATCTAGACCCTCGCTGTTAATGTTTTACAAAATCCCGGTCGTGTCGGCCCGAACTTTTCCGTGGGGACATTATATACGTCTATAATTTTATATATCCTAACCTAAGGCAACATAACATCTTGAATGTAGTATTTTCCAACATTCCTGGCGGGTCGGCCCCTACTTCTCGGTGGGCACATTATATACGTCTATAACGTAATATAACCTAACCTAACCCATCTAGACCCTCGCTGGTAATGTTTTACAAAATCTCGGTCGTGTCGGCCCGTACTTCTCGGTGGGGACATTATATACGTCTATAACGTTATATACCCTAACCTAAGGGAACCTAACATCTCGGATGCAGTATTTCACAACATTCCTGGCGGGTCGGCGCCAATTCTCGGTGGGAACATTATATACGTCTATAACGGAATATAACCTAACATAACCCATCTAGCCCCTAGCTGGGAATGTTTTACAGAATCCCGTTCGTGTCGTCCCGCACGTCTCGGGGCGGACATTATATACGTCTATAACGTTATATATCCTAACCTAAGGCAACCTAACATCTCGGATGTAGTATTTTCCAACATTCCTGACGGGGCGGCCCCTACTTCTCGGTGAGAACATTATTTACGTCTATAACGTAATATAACCTAACCTAACCCATCTAGACCCTCGCTGGTAATGTTTTACAAAATCCCGGTCGTGTCGGCCCGTACTTCTCCGTGGGGACATTATATACGTCTATATCGTTATATATCCTAACGTAAGGCAACTTAATATCTCCGATGTAGTATTTTCCAACATTCCTGGCGGGGCGGCCCCTACTTCTCGGTGGGCACATTATATACGTCTATAACGTAATATAACCTAACCTAAGCCACCTACACCCTCGCTGGTAATGTTTCACAGAATCCCGTTCGTGTCTTCCCGTACGTCTCGAAGCCGGACATTATATACGTCTATAAAGTTATATATCCTAACCTAAGGCAACATAACATCTCGAATGTAGTATTTTCCAACATTCCTGGCGGGTCGGCCCCTACTTCTAGGTGGGCACATTATATACGTCTATATCGTAATATAACCTAACCTAATCCATCTAGACCCTCGCTGGTAATGTTTTACAGAATCCAGGTCGTGTCGTCTCGTACGTCTCGGTGCGGACATTATATACGTCTATAACGTTATATATCCTAACCTAAGGGAACCTAACATCTCGGATGTAGTATTTCACATCATTCCTGGCGGGTCGGCACCAATTCTCGGTGGGAACATTATATACGTCTATAACGGAATATAACCTAACATAACCCATCTAGCCCCTAGCTGGGAATGTTTTACAGAATCCCGGACGTGTCGTCCCGTACGTCTCGGTGGGGACACTATATACGTCTATAACGTTATATATCCTAACCTAAGGCAACTTAACCTCTCGGATGTAGTATTTTCCAATATTCTTGCCGGGTCGGACCCTACGTCTCGATGGGCACATTATATACGTCTATAACGGAATATAACCTAACATAACCCATCTAGCCCCTAGCTGGCAATGTTTCACAGAATCCCGGTCGTGTCGTTCCGCACGTCTCGGTGCGGACATTATATACGTCTATAACGTTATATATCCTAACCTAAGGCAACTTAACATCTCCGATGTAGTATTTTCCAACACTCCTGGCGGGGCGGCCCCTACTTCTCGGTGGGCACATTATATACGTCTATATCGTAATATAACCTAACCTAACCCATCTAGACCCTCGCTGTTAATGTTTTACAAAATCCCGGTCGTGTCGGTCCGTACTTCTCCGTGGGGGCATTATATACGTCTATAAAGTTATATATCCTAACCAAAGGCAACTTAACATCTCGGATGTTGTATTTTCCAACATTCCTGGCGGGTCGGACCCTACTTCTCGGTGGGCACATTATTTACGTCTATAACGTAATATGACCTAACCTAACCCATCTAGACCCTCGCTGGTAATGTTTTACTAAATCCCGGTCGTGTCGGCCCGTACTTCTCCGTGGGGATATTATATACGTCTATATCGTTATATATCCTAACCTAAGGCAACTTAATATCTCCGATGCAGTATTCTCCAACATTCCTGGCGGGGCGGCCCCTACTTCTCGGTGGGCACATTATATACGTCTATAACGTAATATAACCTAACCTAAGTCACCTACACCCTCGCTGGTAATGTTTCACAGAATCCCGTTCGTGTCTTCCTGTACGTCTCGAAGCCGGACATTATATACGTCTATAAAGTTATATATCCTAACCTAAGGCAACATAACATCTCGAATGTAGTATTTTCCAACATTCCTGGCGGGTCAGCCCCTACTTCTCGGTGGGCACATTATATACGTCTATAACGTAATATAACCTAATCTAACCCATCTAGCCCCTAGCTGGGAATGATTTACAGAATCCCGGTCGTGTCGTCCCGTACGTCTCGGTGCGGACACTATATGCGTCTATAACGTTATATATCCTAACCTAAGGCAACTTAACCTCTCGGATGTAGTATTTTCCAACATTCCTGGCGGGTCGGCGCCAATTCTAGGTGGGAACATTATATACGTCTATAACGCAATATAACCTAACCTAACCCATCTAGACCCTCGCTGGTAATGTTTTACAAAATCTCGGTCGTGTCGGCCCGTACTTCTCGGTGTGGACATTATATACGTCTATAACGTTACATATCCTAACCTAAGGAACCTAACATCTCGGATGTAGTATATCACAACATTCCTGGCTGGTCGGCCCCACTTCTCGGTGGGAACATTATATACGTCTATATCGTAATATAACCTAACCTACCCCATCTAGACCCTCGCTGTTAATGTTTTACAATATCCCGGTCGTGTCGGCCCGTACTTTTCCGTGGGGACATTATATACGTCTATAATTTTATATACCCTAACCTAAGGCAACATAACAGCTTGAATGTAGTTTTTTCCAACATTCCTGGCGGGTCGGCCCCTACTTCTCGGTGGGCACATTATATACGTCTATAACGTAATATAACCTAACCTAAACCATCTAAACCCTCGCTGGTAATGTTTTACAAAATCCCGGTCGTGTCGGCCCGTACTTCTCCGCGGGGACATTATATACGTCTATATCGTTATATATCCTAACCTAAGGCAACTTAATATCTCCGATGTAGTATTTTCCAACATTCCTGGCGGGGCGGCCCCTACTTCTCGGTGGGCACATTATATACGTCTATAACGTAATATAACCTAACCTAACCCATCTAGACCCTCGCTGGTAATGTTTTACAAAATCCCGGTCGTGTCGGCCCGTACTTCTCCGTGGGGACATTATATACGTCTGTATCGTTATATATCCTAACCTAAGGGAACCTAACATCTCGGATGTAGTATTTTCCAACATTCCTGGCGGGGCGGCCCCTACTTCTCGGTGGGCACATTATATACGTCTGTAACGTAATATAACCTAACCTAACCCATCTAGACCCTCGCTGGTAATGTTTTACAAAATCCCGGTCGTGTCGGCCCGTACTTCTCCGTGGGGACATTATATACGTCTGTATCGTTATATATCCTAACCTAAGGCAACCTAACATCTCGGATGTAGTATTTTCCAACATTCCTGGCGGGGCGGCCACTACTTCTCGGTGGGAACATTATTTACGTCTATAACGTAATATAACCTAACCTAACCCATCTAGACCCTCGCTGGTAATGTTTTACTAAATCCTGGTCGTGTCGGCCCGTACGTCTCGGTGGGGACACTATATACGTCTATAACGTTATATATCCTAACCTAAGGCAACTTAACCTCTCGGATGTAGTATTTTCCAATATTCTTGCCGGGTCGGACCCTACGTCTCGATGGGCACATTATATACGTCTATAACGGAATATAACCTAACATAACCCATCTAGCCCCTAGCTGGCAATGTTTCACAGAATCCCGGTCGTGTCGTTCCGCACGTCTCGGTGCGGACATTATATACGTCTATAACGTTATATATCCTAACCTAAGGCAACTTAACATCTCCGATGTAGTATTTTCCAACACTCCTGGCGGGGCGGCCCCTACTTCTCGGTGGGCACATTATATACGTCTATATCGTAATATAACCTAACCTAACCCATCTAGACCCTCGCTGTTAATGTTTTACAAAATCCCGGTCGTGTCGGTCCGTACTTCTCCGTGGGGGCATTATATACGTCTATAAAGTTATATATCCTAACCAAAGGCAACTTAACATCTCGGATGTTGTATTTTCCAACATTCCTGGCGGGTCGGACCCTACTTCTCGGTGGGCACATTATTTACGTCTATAACGTAATATGACCTAACCTAACCCATCTAGACCCTCGCTGGTAATGTTTTACTAAATCCCGGTCGTGTCGGCCCGTACTTCTCCGTGGGGATATTATATACGTCTATATCGTTATATATCCTAACCTAAGGCAACTTAATATCTCCGATGCAGTATTCTCCAACATTCCTGGCGGGGCGGCCCCTACTTCTCGGTGGGCACATTATATACGTCTATAACGTAATATAACCTAACCTAAGTCACCTACACCCTCGCTGGTAATGTTTCACAGAATCCCGTTCGTGTCTTCCTGTACGTCTCGAAGCCGGACATTATATACGTCTATAAAGTTATATATCCTAACCTAAGGCAACATAACATCTCGAATGTAGTATTTTCCAACATTCCTGGCGGGTCAGCCCCTACTTCTCGGTGGGCACATTATATACGTCTATAACGTAATATAACCTAATCTAACCCATCTAGCCCCTAGCTGGGAATGTTTTACAGAATCCCGGTCGTGTCGTCCCGTACGTCTCGGTGCGGACACTATATGCGTCTATAACGTTATATATCCTAACCTAAGGCAACTTAACCTCTCGGATGTAGTATTTTCCAACATTCCTGGCGGGTCGGCGCCAATTCTAGGTGGGAACATTATATACGTCTATAACGCAATATAACCTAACCTAACCCATCTAGACCCTCGCTGGTAATGTTTTACAAAATCTCGGTCGTGTCGGCCCGTACTTCTCGGTGTGGACATTATATACGTCTATAACGTTACATATCCTAACCTAAGGAACCTAACATCTCGGATGTAGTATATCACAACATTCCTGGCTGGTCGGCCCCACTTCTCGGTGGGAACATTATATACGTCTATATCGTAATATAACCTAACCTACCCCATCTAGACCCTCGCTGTTAATGTTTTACAATATCCCGGTCGTGTCGGCCCGTACTTTTCCGTGGGGACATTATATACGTCTATAATTTTATATACCCTAACCTAAGGCAACATAACAGCTTGAATGTAGTTTTTTCCAACATTCCTGGCGGGTCGGCCCCTACTTCTCGGTGGGCACATTATATACGTCTATAACGTAATATAACCTAACCTAAACCATCTAAACCCTCGCTGGTAATGTTTTACAAAATCCCGGTCGTGTCGGCCCGTACTTCTCCGCGGGGACATTATATACGTCTATATCGTTATATATCCTAACCTAAGGCAACTTAATATCTCCGATGTAGTATTTTCCAACATTCCTGGCGGGGCGGACCCTACTTCTCGGTGGGCACATTATATACGTCTATAACGTAATATAACCTAACCTAACCCATCTAGACCCTCGCTGGTAATGTTTTACAAAATCCCGGTCGTGTCGGCCCGTACTTCTCCGTGGGGACATTATATACGTCTGTATCGTTATATATCCTAACCTAAGGGAACCTAACATCTCGGATGTAGTATTTTCCAACATTCCTGGCGGGGCGGCCCCTACTTCTCGGTGGGCACATTATATACGTCTGTAACGTAATATAACCTAACCTAACCCATCTAGACCCTCGCTGGTAATGTTTTACAAAATCCCGGTCGTGTCGGCCCGTACTTCTCCGTGGGGACATTATATACGTCTGTATCGTTATATATCCTAACCTAAGGCAACCTAACATCTCGGATGTAGTATTTTCCAACATTCCTGGCGGGGCGGCCACTACTTCTCGGTGGGAACATTATTTACGTCTATAACGTAATATAACCTAACCTAACCCATCTAGACCCTCGCTGGTAATGTTTTACTAAATCCCGGTCGTGTCGGCCCGTACTTCTCCGTGGGGACATTATATACGTCTATATCGTTATATATCCTAACCTAAGGCAACTTAATATCTCCGATGTAGTATTCTCCGACATTCCTGGCGGGGCGGCCCCTACTTCTCGGTGGGCACATTATATACGTCTATAACGTAATATAACCTAACCTAAGCCACTTACACCCTCGCTGGTAATGTTTCACAGAATCCCGTTCGTGTCTTCCTGTACGTCTCGAAGCCGGACATTATATACGTCTATAAAGTTATATATCCTAACCTAAGGCAACATAACATCTCGAATGTAGTATTTTCCAACATTCCTGGCGGGTCGGCCCCTACTTCTAGGTGGGCACATTATATACGTCTATATCGTAATATAACCTAACCTAATCCATCTAGACCTTCGCTGGTAATGTTTTACAGAATCCCGGTCGTGTCGTCTCGTACGTCTCGGTGCGGACATCATATACGTCTATAACGTTATATATCCTAACCTAAGGCAACTTAACATCTCCGATGTAGTATTTTCCAACATTCCTGGCGGGTCAGCCCCTACTTCTCGGTGGGCACATTATATACGTCTATAACGTAATATAACCTAATCTAACCCATCTAGCCCCTAGCTGGGAATGTTTTACAGAATCCCGGTCGTGTCGTCCCGTACGTCTCGGTGCGGACACTATATACGTCTATAACGTTATATATCCTAACCTAAGGCAACTTAACCTCTCGGATGTAGTATTTTCCGATATTCTTGCCGGGTCGGACCCTACGTCTCGATGGGCACATTATATACGTCTATAACGGAATATAACCTAACCTAACCCATCTAGACCCTCGCTGGTAATGTTTTACAAAATCCCGGTCGTGTCGGCCCGAATTTTTCCGTGGGGACATTATATACGTCTATAATTTTATATATCCTAACCTAAGGCAACATAACATCTTGAATGTAGTATTTTCCAACATTCCTGGCGGGTCGGCCCCTACTTCTCGGTGGGCACATTATATACGTCTATAACGTAATATAACCTAACCTAACCCATCTAGACCCTCGCTGGTAATGTTTTACAAAATCTCGGTCGTGTCGGCCCGTACTTCTCGGTGGGGACATTATATACGTCTATAACGTTATATACCCTAACCTAAGGGAACCTAACATCTCGGATGCAGTATTTCACAACATTCCTGGCGGGTCGGCGCCAATTCTCGGTGGGAACATTATATACGTCTATAACGGAATATAACCTAACATAACCCATCTAGCCCCTAGCTGGGAATGTTTTACAGAATCCCGTTCGTGTCGTCCCGCACGTCTCGGGGCGGACATTATATACGTCTATAACGTTATATATCCTAACGTAAGGCAACTTAATATCTCCGATGTAGTATTTTCCAACATTCCTGGCGGGGCGGCCCCTACTTCTCGGTGGGCACATTATATACGTCTATAACGTAATATAACCTAACCTAAGCCACCTACACCCTCGCTGGTAATGTTTCACAGAATCCCGTTCGTGTCTTCCCGTACGTCTCGAAGCCGGACATTATATACGTCTATAAAGTTATATATCCTAACCTAAGGCAACATAACATCTCGAATGTAGTATTTTCCAACATTCCTGGCGGGTCGGCCCCTACTTCTAGGTGGGCACATTATATACGTCTATATCGTAATATAATCTAACCTTATCCATCTAGACCCTCGCTGGTAATGTTTTACAGAATCCAGGTCGTGTCGTCTCGTACGTCTCGGTGCGGACATTATATACGTCTATAACGTTATATATCCTAACCTAAGGGAACCTAACATCTCGGATGTAGTATTTCACATCATTCCTGGCGGGTCGGCACCAATTCTCGGTGGGAACATTATATACGTCTATAACGGAATATAACCTAACATAACCCATCTAGCCCCTAGCTGGGAATGTTTTACAGAATCCCGGACGTGTCGTCCCGTACGTCTCGGTGGGGACATTATATACGTCTATATCGTTATATATCCTAACCAAAGGCAACTTAACATCTCGGATGTAGTATTTTCCAACATTCCTGGCGGGTCGGACCCTACTACTCGGTGGGCACATTATATATGTCTATATCGTAATATAACCTAACCTAACCCATCTAGACCCTCGCTGTTAATGTTTTACAAAATCCCGGTCGTGTCGGCCCGAACTTTTCCGTGGGGACATTATATACGTCTATAATTTTATATATCCTAACCTAAGGCAACATAACATCTTGAATGTAGTATTTTCCAACATTCCTGGCGGGTCGGCCCCTACTTCTCGGTGGGCACATTATATACGTCTATAACGTAATATAACCTAACCTAACCCATCTAGACCCTCGCTGGTAATGTTTTACAAAATCTCGGTCGTGTCGGCCCGTACTTCTCGGTGGGGACATTATATACGTCTATAACGTTATATACCCTAACCTAAGGGAACCTAACATCTCGGATGCAGTATTTCACAACATTCCTGGCGGGTCGGCGCCAATTCTCGGTGGGAACATTATATACGTCTATAACGGAATATAACCTAACATAACCCATCTAGCCCCTAGCTGGGAATGTTTTACAGAATCCCGTTCGTGTCGTCCCGCACGTCTCGGGGCGGACATTATATACGTCTATAACGTTATATATCCTAACCTAAGGCAACCTAACATCTCGGATGTAGTATTTTCCAACATTCCTGGCGGGGCGGCCCCTACTTCTCGGTGAGAACATTATTTACGTCTATAACGTAATATAACCTAACCTAACCCATCTAGACCCTCGCTGGTAATGTTTTACAAAATCCCGGTCGTGTCGGCCCGTACTTCTCCGTGGGGACATTATATACGTCTATATCGTTATATATCCTAACGTAAGGCAACTTAATATCTCCGATGTAGTATTTTCCAACATTCCTGGCGGGGCGGCCCCTACTTCTCGGTGGGCACATTATATACGTCTATAACGTAATATAACCTAACCTAAGCCACCTACACCCTCGCTGGTAATGTTTCACAGAATCCCGTTCGTGTCTTCCCGTACGTCTCGAAGCCGGACATTATATACGTCTATAAAGTTATATATCCTAACCTAAGGCAACATAACATCTCGAATGTAGTATTTTCCAACATTCCTGGCGGGTCGGCCCCTACTTCTAGGTGGGCACATTATATACGTCTATATCGTAATATAACCTAACCTAATCCATCTAGACCCTCGCTGGTAATGTTTTACTAAATCCCGGTCGTGTCGGCCCGTACTTCTCCGTGGGGATATTATATACGTCTATATCGTTATATATCCTAACCTAAGGCAACTTAATATCTCCGATGCAGTATTCTCCAACATTCCTGGCGGGGCGGCCCCTACTTCTCGGTGGGCACATTATATACGTCTATAACGTAATATAACCTAACCTAAGTCACCTACACCCTCGCTGGTAATGTTTCACAGAATCCCGTTCGTGTCTTCCTGTACGTCTCGAAGCCGGACATTATATACGTCTATAAAGTTATATATCCTAACCTAAGGCAACATAACATCTCGAATGTAGTATTTTCCAACATTCCTGGCGGGTCAGCCCCTACTTCTCGGTGGGCACATTATATACGTCTATAACGTAATATAACCTAATCTAACCCATCTAGCCCCTAGCTGGGAATGTTTTACAGAATCCCGGTCGTGTCGTCCCGTACGTCTCGGTGCGGACACTGTATGCGTCTATAACGTTATATATCCTAACCTAAGGCAACTTAACCTCTCGGATGTAGTATTTTCCAACATTCCTGGCGGGTCGGCGCCAATTCTAGGTGGGAACATTATATACGTCTATAACGCAATATAACCTAACCTAACCCATCTAGACCCTCGCTGGTAATGTTTTACAAAATCTCGGTCGTGTCGGCCCGTACCTCTCGGTGTGGACATTATATACGTCTATAACGTTACATATCCTAACCTAAGGAACCTAACATCTCGGATGTAGTATATCACAACATTCCTGGCTGGTCGGCCCCACTTCTCGGTGGGAACATTATATACGTCTATATCGTAATATAACCTAACCTACCCCATCTAGACCCTCGCTGTTAATGTTTTACAATATCCCGGTCGTGTCGGCCCGTACTTTTCCGTGGGGACATTATATACGTCTATAATTTTATATACCCTAACCTAAGGCAACATAACAGCTTGAATGTAGTTTTTTCCAACATTCCTGGCGGGTCGGCCCCTACTTCTCGGTGGGCACATTATATACGTCTATAACGTAATATAACCTAACCTAAACCATCTAGACCCTCGCTGGTAATGTTTTACAAAATCCCGGTCGTGTCGGCCCGTACTTCTCCGCGGGGACATTATATACGTCTATATCGTTATATATCCTAACCTAAGGCAACTTAATATCTCCGATGTAGTATTTTCCAACATTCCTGGCGGGGCGGCCCCTACTTCTCGGTGGGCACATTATATACGTCTATAACGTAATATAACCTAACCTAACCCATCTAGACCCTCGCTGGTAATGTTTTACAAAATCCCGGTCGTGTCGGCCCGTACTTCTCCGTGGGGACATTATATACGTCTGTATCGTTATATATCCTAACCTAAGGGAACCTAACATCTCGGATGTAGTATTTTCCAACATTCCTGGCGGGGCGGCCCCTACTTCTCGGTGGGCACATTATATACGTCTGTAACGTAATATAACCTAACCTAACCCATCTAGACCCTCGCTGGTAATGTTTTACAAAATCCCGGTCGTGTCGGCCCGTACTTCTCCGTGGGGACATTATATACGTCTGTATCGTTATATATCCTAACCTAAGGCAACCTAACATCTCGGATGTAGTATTTTCCAACATTCCTGGCGGGGCGGCCACTACTTCTCGGTGGGAACATTATTTACGTCTATAACGTAATATAACCTAACCTAACCCATCTAGACCCTCGCTGGTAATGTTTTACTAAATCCCGGTCGTGTCGGCCCGTACTTCTCCGTGGGGACATTATATACGTCTATATCGTTATATATCCTAACCTAAGGCAACTTAATATCTCCGATGTAGTATTCTCCGACATTCCTGGCGGGGCGGCCCCTACTTCTCGGTGGGCACATTATATACGTCTATAACGTAATATAACCTAACCTAAGCCACTTACACCCTCGCTGGTAATGTTTCACAGAATCCCGTTCGTGTCTTCCTGTACGTCTCGAAGCCGGACATTATATACGTCTATAAAGTTATATATCCTAACCTAAGGCAACATAACATCTCGAATGTAGTATTTTCCAACATTCCTGGCGGGTCGGCCCCTACTTCTAGGTGGGCACATTATATACGTCTATATCGTAATATAACCTAACCTAATCCATCTAGACCTTCGCTGGTAATGTTTTACAGAATCCCGGTCGTGTCGTCTCGTACGTCTCGGTGCGGACATCATATACGTCTATAACGTTATATATCCTAACCTAAGGCAACTTAACATCTCCGATGTAGTATTTTCCAACATTCCTGGCGGGTCAGCCCCTACTTCTCGGTGGGCACATTATATACGTCTATAACGTAATATAATCTAATCTAACCCATCTAGCCCCTAGCTGGGAATGTTTTACAGAATCCCGGTCGTGTCGTCCCGTACGTCTCGGTGCGGACACTATATACGTCTATAACGTTATATATCCTAACCTAAGGCAACTTAACCTCTCGGATGTAGTATTTTCCAATATTCTTGCCGGGTCGGACCCTACGTCTCGATGGGCACATTATATACGTCTATAACGGAATATAACCTAACCTAACCCATCTAGACCCTCGCTGGTAATGTTTTACAAAATCCCGGTCGTGTCGGCCCGAATTTTTCCGTGGGGACATTATATACGTCTATAATTTTATATATCCTAACCTAAGGCAACATAACATCTTGAATGTAGTATTTTCCAACATTCCTGGCGTGTCGGCCCCTACTTCTCGGTGGGCACATTATATACGTCTATAACGTAATATAACCTAACCTAACCCATCTAGACCCTCGCTGGTAATGTTTTACAAAATCCCGGTCGTGCCGGCCCGAACTTCTCCGTGGGGACATTATATACGTCTATATCGTTATATATCCTAACCAAAGGCAACTTAACATCTCGGATGTAGTATTTTCCAACATTCCTGGCGGGTCGGACCCTACTTCTCGGTGGGCACATTATATATGTCTATATCGTAATATAACCTAACCTAACCCATCTAGACCCTCGCTGTTAATGTTTTACAAAATCCCGGTCGTGTCGGCCCGAACTTTTCCGTGGGGACATTATATACGTCTATAATTTTATATATCCTAACCTAAGGCAACATAACATCTTGAATGTAGTATTTTCCAACATTCCTGACGGGTCGGCCCCTACTTCTCGGTGGGCACATTATATACGTCTATAACGTAATATAACCTAACCTAACCCATCTAGACCCTCGCTGGTAATGTTTTACAAAATCTCGGTCGTGTCGGCCCGTACTTCTCGGTGGGGACATTATATACGTCTATAACGTTATATACCCTAACCTAAGGGAACCTAACATCTCGGATGCAGTATTTCACAACATTCCTGGCGGGTCGGCGCCAATTCTCGGTGGGAACATTATATACGTCTATAACGGAATATAACCTAACATAACCCATCTAGCCCCTAGCTGGGAATGTTTTACAGAATCCCGTTCGTGTCGTCCCGCACGTCTCGGGGCGGACATTATATACGTCTATAACGTTATATATCCTAACCTAAGGCAACCTAACATCTCGGATGTAGTATTTTCCAACATTCCTGGCGGGGCGGCCCCTACTTCTCGGTGAGAACATTATTTACGTCTATAACGTAATATAACCTAACCTAACCCATCTAGACCCTCGCTGGTAATGTTTTACAAAATCCCGGTCGTGTCGGCCCGTACTTCTCCGTGGGGACATTATATACGTCTATATCGTTATATATCCTAACGTAAGGCAACTTAATATCTCCGATGTAGTATTTTCCAACATTCCTGGCGGGGCGGCCCCTACTTCTCGGTGGGCACATTATATACGTCTATAACGTAATATAACCTAACCTAAGCCACCTACACCCTCGCTGGTAATGTTTCACAGAATCCCGTTCGTGTCTTCCCGTACGTCTCGAAGCCGGACATTATATACGTCTATAAAGTTATATATCCTAACCTAAGGCAACATAACATCTCGAATGTAGTATTTTCCAACATTCCTGGCGGGTCGGCCCCTACTTCTAGGTGGGCACATTATATACGTCTATATCGTAATATAACCTAACCTAATCCATCTAGACCCTCGCTGGTAATGTTTTACAGAATCCAGGTCGTGTCGTCTCGTACGTCTCGGTGCGGACATTATATACGTCTATAACGTTATATATCCTAACCTAAGGGAACCTAACATCTCGGATGTAGTATTTCACATCATTCCTGGCGGGTCGGCACCAATTCTCGGTGGGAACATTATATACGTCTATAACGGAATATAACCTAACATAACCCATCTAGCCCCTAGCTGGGAATGTTTTACAGAATCCCGGACGTGTCGTCCCGTACGTCTCGGTGGGGACATTATATACGTCTATATCGTTATATATCCTAACCAAAGGCAACTTAACATCTCGGATGTAGTATTTTCCAACATTCCTGGCGGGTCGGACCCTACTTCTCGGTGGGCACATTATATATGTCTATATCGTAATATAACCTATCCTAACCCATCTAGACCCTCGCTGTTAATGTTTTACAAAATCCCGGTCGTGTCGGCCCGAACTTTTCCGTGGGGACATTATATACGTCTATAATTTTATATATCCTAACCTAAGGCAACATAACATCTTGAATGTAGTATTTTCCAACATTCCTGGCGGGTCGGCCCCTACTTCTCGGTGGGCACATTATATACGTCTATAACGTAATATAACCTAACCTAACCCATCTAGACCCTCGCTGGTAATGTTTTACAAAATCTCGGTCGTGTCGGCCCGTACTTCTCGGTGGGGACATTATATACGTCTATAACGTTATATACCCTAACCTAAGGGAACCTAACATCTCGGATGCAGTATTTCACAACATTCCTGGCGGGTCGGCGCCAATTCTCGGTGGGAACATTATATACGTCTATAACGGAATATAACCTAACATAACCCATCTAGCCCCTAGCTGGGAATGTTTTACAGAATCCCGTTCGTGTCGTCCCGCACGTCTCGGGGCGGACATTATATACGTCTATAACGTTATATATCCTAACCTAAGGCAACCTAACATCTCGGATGTAGTATTTTCCAACATTCCTGGCGGGGCGGCCCCTACTTCTCGGTGAGAACATTATTTACGTCTATAACGTAATATAACCTAACCTAACCCATCTAGACCCTCGCTGGTAATGTTTTACAAAATCCCGGTCGTGTCGGCCCGTACTTCTCCGTGGGGACATTATATACGTCTATATCGTTATATATCCTAACGTAAGGCAACTTAATATCTCCGATGTAGTATTTTCCAACATTCCTGGCGGGGCGGCCCCTACTTCTCGGTGGGCACATTATATACGTCTATAACGTAATATAACCTAACCTAAGCCACCTACACCCTCGCTGGTAATGTTTCACAGAATCCCGTTCGTGTCTTCCCGTACGTCTCGAAGCCGGACATTATATACGTCTATAAAGTTATATATCCTAACCTAAGGCAACATAACATCTCGAATGTAGTATTTTCCAACATTCCTGGCGGGTCGGCCCCTACTTCTAGGTGGGCACATTATATACGTCTATATCGTAATATAACCTAACCTAATCCATCTAGACCCTCGCTGGTAATGTTTTACAGAATCCAGGTCGTGTCGTCTCGTACGTCTCGGTGCGGACATTATATACGTCTATAACGTTATATATCCTAACCTAAGGGAACCTAACATCTCGGATGTAGTATTTCACATCATTCCTGGCGGGTCGGCACCAATTCTCGGTGGGAACATTATATACGTCTATAACGGAATATAACCTAACATAACCCATCTAGCCCCTAGCTGGGAATGTTTTACAGAATCCCGGACGTGTCGTCCCGTACGTCTCGGTGGGGACACTATATACGTCTATAACGTTATATATCCTAACCTAAGGCAACTTAACCTCTCGGATGTAGTATTTTCCAATATTCTTGCCGGGTCGGACCCTACGTCTCGATGGGCACATTATATACGTCTATAACGGAATATAACCTAACATAACCCATCTAGCCCCTAGCTGGCAATGTTTCACAGAATCCCGGTCGTGTCGTTCCGCACGTCTCGGTGCGGACATTATATACGTCTATAACGTTATATATCCTAACCTGAGGCAACTTAACATCTCCGATGTAGTATTTTCCAACACTCCTGGCGGGTCAGCCCCTACTTCTCGGTGGGCACATTATATACGTCTATATCGTAATATAACCTAACCTAACCCATCTAGACCCTCGCTGTTAATGTTTTACAAAATCCCGGTCGTGTCGGTCCGTACTTCTCCGTGGGGGCATTATATACGTCTATAAAGTTATATATCCTAACCAAAGGCAACTTAACATCTCGGATGTTGTATTTTCCAACATTCCTGGCGGGTCGGACCCTACTTCTCGGTGGGCACATTATATACGTCTATATCGTAATATAACCTAACCTAACCCATCTAGACCCTCGCTGGTAATGTTTTACAAAATCTCGGTCGTGTCGGACCGTACTTCTCGGTGGGGACATTATATACGTCTATAATTTTATATATCCTAACCTAAGGCAACGTAACATCTCCGATGTTGTATTTTCCAACATTCCTGGCGGGTCAGCCCCTACTTCTCGGTGGGCACATTATATACGTCTATAACGTAATATAACCTAACCTAACCCATCTAGACCCTCGCTGGTATTGTTTTACTAAATCCCGGTCGTGTCGGCCCGTACTTCTCCGTGGGGACATTATATACGTCTATATCGTTATATATCCTAACCTAAGGCAACTTAATATCTCCGATGCAGTATTCTCCAACATTCCTGGCGGGGCGGCCCCTACTTCTCGGTGGGCACATTATATACGTCTATAACGTAATATAACCTAACCTAAGCCACCTACACCCTCGCTGGTAATGTTTCACAGAATCCCGTTCGTGTCTTCCTGTACGTCTCGAAGCCGGACATTATATACGTCTATAAAGTTATATATCCTAACCTAAGGCAACATAACACCTCGAATGTAGTATTTTCCAACATTCCTGTCGGGTCGGCCCCTACTTCTAGGTGGGCACATTATATACGTCTATATCGTAATATAACCTAACCTAATCCATCTAGACCTTCGCTGGTAATGTTTTACAGAATCCCGGTCGTGTCGTCTCGTACGACTCGGTGCGGACATTATATACGTCTATAACGTTATATATCCTAACTTAAGGCAACTTAACATCTCCGATGTAGTATTTTCCAACATTCCTGGCGGGTCAGCCCCTACTTCTCGGTGGGCACATTATATACGTCTATAACGTAATATAACCTAATCTAACCCATCTGGCCCCTAGCTGGGAATGTTTTACAGAATCCCGGTCGTGTCGTCCCGTACGTCTCGGTGCGGACACTATATGCGTCTATAACGTTATATATCCTAACCTAAGGCAACTTAACCTCTCGGATGTAGTATTTTCCAACATTCCTGGCGGGTCGGCGCCAATTCTAGGTGGGAACATTATATACGTCTATAACGCAATATAACCTAACCTAACCCATCTAGACCCTCGCTGGTAATGTTTTACAAAATCTCGGTCGTGTCGGCCCGTACTTCTCGGTGTGGACATTATATACGTCTATAACGTTACATATCCTAACCTAAGGAACCTAACATCTCGGATGTAGTACATCACAACATTCCTGGCTGGTCGGCCCCACTTCTCGGTGGGAACATTATATACGTCTATATCGTAATATAACCTAACCTCACCCATCTAGACCCTCGCTGGTAATGTTTTACAGAATCCCGGTCGTGTCGTCTCGTACGTCTCAGTGCGGACATTATATACGTCTATAACTTTATATATCCTAACCAAAGGCAACTTAACATATCGGATGTTGTATTTTCCAACATTCCTGGCGGGTCGGACCCTACTTCTCGGTGGGCACATTATATACGTCTATACCGTAATATAACCTAACCTAACTCATCTAGCCCCTCGCTTGTAATGTTTTACAGAATCCCGGTCGTGTCGGCCCGTACTTCTCGGTGGGGACATTATATACGTCTATAACGTTATATATCCTAACCTAAGGGAACCTAACATCTCGGATGTAGTATTTCACAACATTCCTGGCTGGTCGGCCCCACTTCTCGGTGGGAACATTATATACGTCTATATCGTAATATAACCTAACCTAACCCATCTAGACCCTCGCTGGTAATGTTTTACAGAATCCCGGTCGTGTCGTCCCGTACGTCTCGGTGCGGACATTATATACGTCTATAACGTTATATACCCTAACCTAAGGGAACCTAACATCTCGGATGCAGTATTTCACAACATTCCTGGCGGGTCGGCGCCAATTCTCGGTGGGAACATTATATACGTCTATAACGCAATATAACCTAACATAACCCATCTAGTCCCTAGCTGGGAATGTTTTACAGAATCCCGGTCGTGTCGGCCCGTACTTTTCCGTGGGGACATTATATACGTGTATATCGTTATATATCCTAACCTAAGGCAACCTAACACCTCGGATGTAGTATTTTCCAACATTCCTGGCGAGTCGGACCCTACTTCTCGGTGGGCAAATTATATACGTCTATATCGTAATATAACCTAACCTAACCCATCTAGACCCTCGCTGGTAATGTTTTACAAAATCTCGGTCGTGTCGGCCCGTACTTCTCGGTGGGGACATTATATACGTCTATAATTTTATATATCCTAACCTAAGGCAACATAACAACTTGAATGTAGTATTTTCCAACATTCCTGGCCGGTCGGCCCCTACTTCTCGGTGCGGACACTATATACGTCTATAACGTTATATATCCTAACCTAAGGCAACTTAACCTCTCGGATGTAGTATTTTCCAACATTCCTGGCGGGTCGGACCTTACTTCTCGGTGGGCACATTATATACGTCTATATCGTAATATAACCTAACCTAACCCATCTAGACCCTCGCTGGTAATGTTTTACAAAATCCCGGTCGCGTCGGCCCGTACTTTTCCGTGGGGACATTATATACGTCTATGTCGTTATATATCCTAACCAAAGGCAACTTAACATCAGGGATGTAGTATTTTCCAACATTCCTGGCGGGTCGGACCCTACTTCTCGGTGGGCACATTATATACGTCTATATCGTAATATAACCTATCCTAACCCATCTAGACCCTCGCTGGTAATGTTTTACAAAATCCCGGTCGTGGCGGCCCGTACTTTTCCGTGGGGACATTATATACGTCTATATCGTTATATATCCTAACCAAAGGCAACTTAACATCTCGGATGTAGTATTTTCCAACATTCCTGGCGGGTCGGACCCTACTTCTCGGTGGGGACATTATATATGTCTATATCGTAATATAACCTAACCTAACCCATCTAGACCCTCGCTGTTAATGTTTTACAAAATCCCGGTCGTGTCGGCCCGAACTTTTCCGTGGGGACATTATATACGTCTATAATTTTATATATCCTAACCTAAGGCAACATAACATCTTGAATGTAGTATTTTCCAACATTCCTGGCGGGTCGGCCCCTACTTCTCGGTGGGCACATTATATACGTCTATAACGTAATATAACCTAACCTAACCCATCTAGACCCTCGCTGGTAATGTTTTACAAAATCCCGGTCGTGCCGGCCCGTACTTCTCCGTGGGGACATTATATACGTCTATATCGTTATATATCCTAACCAAAGGCAACTTAACATCTCGGATGTAGTATTTTCCAACATTCCTGGCGGGTCGGACCCTACTTCTCGGTGGGCACATTATATATGTCTATATCGTAATATAACCTAACCTAACCCATCTAGACCCTCGCTGTTAATGTTTTACAAAATCCCGGTCGTGTCGGCCCGAAATTTTCCGTGGGGACATTATATACGTCTATAATTTTATATATCCTAACCTAAGGCAACATAACATCTTGAATGTAGTATTTTCCAACATTCCTGGCGGGTCGGCCCCTACTTCTCGGTGGGAACATTATTTACGTCTATAACGTAATATAACCTAACCTAACCCATCTAGACTCTCGCTGGTAATGTTTTACAAAATCCCGGTCGTGTCGGCCGTACTTCTCCGTGGGGACATTATATACGTCTATATCGTTATATATCCTAACCAAAGGCAACTTAACATCTCGGATGTAGTATTTTCCAACTTTCCTGGCGGGTCGGACCCTACTTCTCGGTGGGCACATTATATACGTCTATATCGTAATATAACCTAACCTAACCCATCTAGACCCTCGCTGGTAATGTTTTACAAAATCCCGGTCGTGTCGGCCCGTACTTTTCCGTGGGGACATTATATACGTCTATATCGTTATATATCCTAACCAAAGGCAACTTAACATCTCGGATGTAGTATTTTCCAACATTCCTGGCGGGTCGGACCCTACTTCTTGGTGGGCACATTATATACGTCTATATCGTAATATAACCTAACCTAACCCATCTAGGCCCTCGCTGGTAATGTTTTACAAAATCCCGGTCGTGTCGGCCCGTACTTTTCCGTGGGGACATTATATACGTCTATATCGTTATATATCCTAACCAAAGGCAACTTAAAATCTCGGATGTAGTATTTTCCAACATTCCTGGCGGGTCGGACCCTACTTCTCGGTGGGCACATTATATATGTCTATATCGTAATATAACCTAACCTAACCCATCTAGACCCTCGCTGTTAATGTTTTACAAAATCCCGGTCGTGTCGGCCCGAACTTTTCCGTGGGGACATTATATACGTCTATAATTTTATATATCCTAACCTAAGGCAACATAACATCTTGAATGTAGTATTTTCCAACATTCCTGGCGGGTCGGCCCCTACTTCTCGGTGGGCACATTATATACGTCTATAACGTAATATAACCTAACCTAACCCATCTAGACCCTCGCTGGTAGTGTTTTACAAAATCCCGGTCGTGTCGGCCCGTACTTCTCCGTGGGGACATTATATACGTCTATATCGTTATATATCCTAACCTAAGGGAACCTAACATCTCGGATGTAGTATTTTCCAACATTCCTGGCGGGGCGGCCACTACTTCTCGGTGGGAACATTATTTACGTCTATAACGTAATATAACCTAACCTAACCCATCTAGACCCTCGCTGGTAATGTTTTACAAAATCCCGGTCGTGTCGGCCCGTACTTCTCCGTGGGGACATTATATACGTCTATATCGTTATATATCCTAACCTAAGGCAACTTAATATCTCCGATGTAGTATTCTCCAACATTCCTGGCGGGGCGGCCCCTACTTCTCGGTGGGCACATTATATACCTCTATAACGTAATATAACCTAACCTAAGCCACCTACACCCTCGCTGGTAATGTTTCACAGAATCCCGTTCGTGTCTTCCTGTACGTCTCGGAGCCGGACATTATATACGTCTATAAAGTTATATATCCTAACCTAAGGCAACATAACATCTCGAATGTAGTATTTTCCAACATTCCTGGCGGTTCGGCCCCTACTTCTAGGTGGGCACATTATATACGTCTATATCGTAATATAACCTAACCTAATCCATCTAGACCTTCGCTGGTAATGTTTTACAGAATCCCGGTCGTGTCGTCTCGTACGTCTCGGTGCGGACATCATATACGTCTATAACGTTATATATCCTAACCTAAGGCAACTTAACATCTCCGATGTAGTATTTTCCAACATTCCTGGCGGGTCAGCCCCTACTTCTCGGTGGGCACATTATATACGTCTATAACGTAATATAACCTAATCTAACCCATCTAGCCCCTAGCTGGGAATGTTTTACAGAATCCCGGTCGTGTCGTCCCGTACGTCTCGGTGCGGACACTATATACGTCTATAACGTTATATATCCTAACCTAAGGCAACTTAACCTCTCGGATGTAGTATTTTCCAACATTCTTGGCGGGTCGGACCCCACTTCTCGGTGGGCACATTATATACGTCTATATCGTAATATAACCTATCCTAACCCATCTAGACCCTCGCTGTTAATGTTTTACAAAATCCCGGTCGCGTCGGCACGTACGTCTCGGTGCGGACATTATATACGTCTATAACTTTATATATCCTAACGAAAGGCAACTTAACATCTCGGATGTAGTATTTTCCAACATTCCTGGCGGGTCGGCCCCTACTTCTCGGTGGGCACATTATATACGTCTATAACGTAATATAACCTAACCTAACCCATCTAGACCCTCGCTGGTAATGTTTTACAAAATCCCGGTCGTGTCGGCCCGTACTTCTCCGTGGGGACATTATATACGTCTATATCGTTATATGGGATTCACAGGGATTCACAGAATCCCGTTCGTGTCTTCCTGTACGCCTCGAAGCCGGACATTATATACGTCTATAAAGTTATATATCCTAACCTAAGGCAACATAACATCTCGAATGTAGTATTTTCCAACATTCCTGGCGGGTCGGCCCCTACTTCTAGGTGGGCACATTATATACGTCTATATCGTAATATAACCTAACCTAATCCATCTAGACCTTCGCTGGTAATGTTTTACAGAATCCCGGTCGTGTCGTCTCGTACGTCTCGGTGCGGACATCATATACGTCTATCACGTTATATATCCTAACCTAAGGCAACTTAACATCTCCGATGTAGTATTTTCCAACATTCCTGGCGGGTCAGCCCCTACTTCTCGGTGGGCACATTATATACGTCTATAACGTAATATAACCTAATCTAACCCATCTAGCCCCTAGCTGGGAATGTTTTACAGAATCCCGGTCGTGTCGTCCCGTACGTCTCGGTGCGGACACTATATACGTCTATAACGTTATATATCCTAACCTAAGGCAACTTAACCTCTCGGATGTAGTATTTTCCAACATTCTTGGCGGGTCGGACCCTACTTCTCGGTGGGCACATTATATACGTCTATATCGTAATATAACCTATCCTAACCCATCTAGACCCTCGCTGTTAATGTTTTACAAAATCCCGGTCGCGTCGGCACGTACGTCTCGGTGCGGACATTATATACGTCTATAACTTTATATATCCTAACCAAAGGCAACTTAACATCTCGGATGTAGTATTTTCCAACATTCCTGGCGGGTCGGCCCCTACTTCTCGGTGGGCACAATATATACGTCTATAACGTAATATAACCTAACCTAACCCATCTAGACCCTCGCTGGTAATGTTTTACAAAATCCCGGTCGTGCCGGCCCGTACTTCTCCGTGGGGACATTATATACGTCTATAACGTTATATATCCTAACCAAAGGCAACTTAACATCTCGGATGTAGTATTTTCCAACATTCCCGGCGGGTCGGACCCTACTTCTCGGTGGGCACATTATATACGTCTATAACGTAATATAACCTAACCTAAGCCGCCTACACCCTCGCTGGTAATGTTTCACAGAATCCCGTTCGTGTCTTCCCGTACGTCTCGAAGCCGGACATTATATACGTCTATAAAGTTATATATCCTAACCTAAGGCAACATAACATCTCGAATGTAGTATTTTCCAACATACCTGGCGGGTCGGCCCCCACTTCTAGGTGGGCACATTATATACGTCTATATCCTAATATAACCTAACCTAATCCATCTAGACCCTCGCTGGTAATGTTTTACAGAATCCCGGTCGTGTCGTCTCGTACGTCTCGGTGCGGACATTATATACGTCTATAACGTTATATATCCTAACCTAATGGAACCTAAGATCTCGGATGTAGTATATCACAGCATTCCTGGCTGGTCGGCCCCACTTCTCGGTGGGAACATTATATACGTTTATAACGTAGTATAACCTAACCTAACCCATCTAGCCCCTCGCTTGTAATGTTTTACAGAATCCCGGGCGTGTCGTCCCGTACGTCTGGGTGCGGACATTATATACGTCTATAACTTTATATATCCTAGCCTAAGGCAACTTAATATCTCCGATGTAGTATTTTCCAACATTCCTGGCGGGGCGGCCCCTACTTCTCGGTGGGCACATTATATACGTCTATAACGTAATATAACCTAACCTAAGCCACCTACACCCTCGCTGGTAATGTTTCACAGAACCCCGTTCGTGTCTTCCCGTACGTCTCGAAGCCGGACATTATATACGTCTATAAAGATATATATCCTAACCTAAGGCAACCTAACATCTCGAATGTAGTATTTCACAACATTCTTGGCGGGTCGGCCCCACTTCTCGGTGGGCACATCATTTACGTCTATAACGTAATATAACCTAACCTAACCCATCTAGACCCTCGCTGGTAATGTTTTACAAAATCCCGGTCGTGTCGGCCCGTACTTCTCCGTGGGTACATTATATACGTCTATATCGTTATATTTCCTAACCAAAGGCAACTTAACATCTCGGATGTAGTATTTTCCAACATTCCTGGCGGGTCGGACCCTACTTCTCGGTGGGCACATTATATACGTCTATATCGTAAAATAACCTAACCTAACCCATCTAGACCCTCGCTGGTAATGTTTTACAAAATCCCGGTCGCGTCGGCACGTACGTCTCGGTGCGGACATTATATACGTCTATAACTTTATATATCCTAACCAAAGGCAACTTAACATCTCGGATGTAGTATTTTCCAACATTCCTGGCGGGTCGGACCCTACTTCTCGGTGGGCACATTATATACGTCTATATCGTAATATAACCTAACCTAACCCATCTAGAACCTCGCTGGTAATGTTTTACAAAATCTCGGTCGTGTCGGCCCGTACTTCTCGGTGGGGACATTATATACGTCTATAACGTTATATACCCTAACCTAAGGGAACCTAACATCTCGGATGCAGTATTTCACAACATTCCTGGCGGGTCGGCGCCAATTCTCGGTGGGAACATTATATACGTCTATAACGTAATATAACCTAACCTAACCCATCTAGCCTCTAGCTGGGAATGTTTTACAGAATCGCGGTCGTGTCGTCCCGTACTTCTCCGTGGGGACATTATATACGTCTATATCGTTATATATCCTAAACTAAGGCAACTTAATATCTCCGATGTAGTATTTTCCAACATTCCTGGCGGGGCGGCCCCTACTTCTCGGTGGGCACATTGTATACGTCTATAACGTAATATAACCTAACCTAAGCCACCTACACCCTCGCTGGTAATGTTTCACAGAATCCCGTTCGTGTCTTCCCGTACGTCTCGAAGCCGGACATTATATACGTCTATAAAGTTATATATCCTAACCTAAGGCAACATAACATCTCGAATGTAGTATTTTCCAACATTCCTGGCGGGTCGGCCCCCACTTCTAGGTGGGCACATTATATACGTTTATAACGTAGTATAACCTAACCTAACCCATCTAGTCCCTCGCTTGTAATGTTCTACAGAATCCCGGGCGTGTCGTCCCGTACGTCTCGGTGCGGACATTATATACGTCTATAACTTTATATATCCTAACCTAAGGGAACCTAACATCTCGGATGTAGTATTTCACAACATTCCTGGCTGGTCGGCCCCACTTCTCGGTGGGCACATTATATACGTCTATATCGTAATGTAACCTAACCTAAGCCACCTACACCCTCGCTGGTAATGTTTCACAGAATCCCGTTCGTGTCTTCCCGTACGTCTCGAAGCCGGACATTATATACGTCTATAAAGTTATATATCCTAACCTAAGGCAACATAACATCTCGAATGTAGTATTTTCCAACATTCCTGTCGGGTCGGCCCCTACTTCTAGGTGGGCACATTATATACGTCTATATCGTAATATAACCTAACCTAACCCATCTAGACCCTCGCTGGTAATGTTTTACAAAATCCCGGTCGTGTCGGCCCGTACTTCTCCGTGGGGACATTATATACGTCTATATCGTTATATATCCTAACCTAAGGGAACCTAACATCTCGGATGTAGTATTTCACAACATTCCTGCCGGGGCGGCGCCAATTCACGGTGGGCACATTATATACGTCTATATCGTAATATAACCTAACCTAACCCATCTAGACCCTCGCTGGTAATGTTTTACAAAATTCCGGTCGTGTCGGCCCGTACTTCTCCGTGGGGACATTATATACGTCTATATCGTTATATATCCTAACCTAAGGCAACCTAACATCTCGGATGTAGTATTTTCCAACATTCCTGGCGGGGCGGCCGCTACTTCTCGGTGGGAACACTATATACGTCTATATCGTAATATAACCTAACCTAAGCCACCTACACCCTCGCTGGTAATGTTTCACAGAATCCCGTTCGTGTCTTCCCGTACGTCTCGAAGCCGGACATTATATACGTCTATAAAGTTATATATCCTAACCTAAGGCAACATAACATCTCGAATGTAGTATTTTCCAACATTCCTGTCGGGTCGGCCCCTACTTCTAGGTGGGCACATTATATACGTCTATATCGTAATATAACCTAACCTAATCCATCTAGACCTTCGCTGGTAATGTTTTACAGAATCCCGGTCGTGTCGTCTCGTACGTCTCGGTGCGGACATCATATACGTCTATAAAGTTATATATCCTAACCTAAGGCAACATAACATCTCCGATGTAGTATTTTCCAACATTCCTGGCGGGCCGGCCCCTACTTCTCGGTGGGCACATTATATACGTCTATATCGTAATATAACCTAACCTAATCCATCTAGACCTTCGCTGGTAATGTTTTACAGAATCCCGGTCGTGTCGTCTCGTACGTCTCGGTGCGGACATTATATACGTCCATGACGTTATATATCCTAACATAAGGGAACCTAACATCTCGGATGTAGTATTTTCCAACATTCCCGGCGGTTCGGACCCTACTTCTCGGTTGGCACATTATATACGTCTATATCGTAATATAACCTAACCTAACCCATCTAGACCCTCGCTGGTAATGTTTTACAAAATCTCGGTCGTGTCGGCCCGTACTTCTCGGTGGGAACATTATATACGTCTATAACGTTATATACTCTAACCTAAGGGAACCTAACATCTCGGATGCAGTATTTCACAACATTCCTGGCGGGTCGGCGCCAATTCTCGGTGGGAACATTATATACGTCTATAACGGAATATAACCTAACCTAAGCCACCTACACCCTCGCTGGTAATGTTTCACAGAACCCCGTTCGTGGCTTCCCGTACGTCTCGAAGCCGGACATTATATACGTCTATAAAGTTACATATCCTAACCTAAGGGAACCTAACATCTCGAATGTAGTATTTCACAACAGTCCTGGCGGGTCGGACCCACTTCTCGGTGGGAACATTATTTACGTCTATAACGTAATATAACCTAACCTAACCAATCTAGACCCTCGCTGGTAATGTTTTACAAAATCCCGGTCGTGTCGGCCCATACTTCTCCGTGGGCACATTATATACGTCTATATCGTAATATAACCTAACCTAACCCATCTAGACCCTCGCTTGTAATGTTTTACAGAATCCCGGTCGTGTCGTCTCGTACGTCTCGGTGCGGACACTATATACGTCTATAACGTTATATATCCTAATCTAAGGGAACCTAACATCTCGGATGTAGTATTTCACAACATTCCTGGCTGGTCGGCCCCTACTTCTCGGTGGGAACATTATATACGTCTATAACGGAATATAACCTAACCTAAGCCACCTACACCCTCGCTGGTAATGTTTCACAGAACCCCGTTCGTGGCTTCCCGTACGTCTCGAAGCCGGACATTATATACGTCTATAAAGTTACATATCCTAACCTAAGGCAACCTAACATCTCGAATGTAGTATTTCACAACAGTCCTGGCGGGTCGGACCCACTTCTCGGTGGGAACATTATTTACGTCTATAACGTAATATAACCTAACCTAACCAATCTAGACCCTCGCTGGTAATGTTTTACAAAATCCCGGTCGTGTCGGCCCATACTTCTCCGTGGGCACATTATATACGTCTATATCGTAATATAACCTAACCTAACCCATCTAGACCCTCGCTTGTAATGTTTTACAGAATCCCGGTCGTGTCGTCTCGTACGTCTCGGTGCGGACACTATATACGTCTATAACGTTATATATCCTAACCTAAGGGAACCTAACATCTCGGATGTAGTATTTCACAACATTCCTGGCTGGTCGGCCCCTACTTCTCGGTGGGCACATTATATACGTCTGTAACGTAATATAACCTAACCTAAGCCACCTACACCCTCGCTGGTAATGTTTCACAGAATCCCGTTCGTGTCTTCCCGTACGTCTCGAAGCCGGACATTATATACGTCTATAACTTTATATATCCTAACCTAAGGGAACCTAACATCTCGGATGTAGTATTTCACAACATTCCTGGCTGGTCGGCCCGACTTCTCGGTGGGAACATTATATACGTTTATAACGTAATATAACCTAACCTAACCCATCTAGCCCCTCGCTCGTAATGTTTTACAGAATCCCGGTCGTGTCGGCCGGTACTTCTCCGTGGGGACATTATATACGTCTATAACGTTAAATATCCTAACCAAAGGCAACTTAACATCTCGGATGTAGTATTTTCGAACATTCCTGGCGGGTCGGACCCTACTTCTCGGTGGGCACATTATATACGTCTATATCGTAATATAACCTAAACTAACCCATCTAGAACCTCGCTGGTAATGTTTTCGAAAATGCCGGTCATATCGGCCCGTACTTTTCCGTGGGGACATTTTATACGTCTATAATTTTATATATGCTAACCTAAGGGAACCTAACATCTCGGATGTAGTATTTTCCAACATTCCTGGCGGATCGGCCCCTACTTCTCGGTGGGAACATTATTTACGTCTATAACGTAATATAACCTAACCTAACCAATCTAGACCCTCGCTGGTAATGTTTTACAAAATCCCGGTCGTGTCGGCCCGTACTTGTCGGTGGGGACATTATTTACGTCTGTAACGTTATATATCCTTACCTAAGGGAACCTAACATCTGGGATGTAGTATTTCACAACATTCCTGGCGGGTCGGCCCCTACTTCTCGGTGGGCACATTATATACGTCTATATCGTAATATAACCTAAGCTAACCCATCTAGACCCTCGCTGGTAATGTTTTACAAAATCCCGGTCGTGTCGGCCCATACTTCTCCGTGGGCACATTATATACGTCTATATCGTAATATAACCTAACCTAACCCATCTAGACCCTCGCTGGTAATGTTTTACAAAATCCCGGTCGTGTCGGCCCGTACTTTTCCGCGGGGACATTATATACGTCTATAATTTTATATATCCTAACCAAAGGCAACATAACATCTCGGATGTAGTATTTTCGAACATTCCTGGCGGGTCGGACCCTACTTCTCGGTGGGCACATTATATACGTCTATATCGTAATGTAACCTAACCTAACCCATCTAGACCCTCGCTGGTAATGTTTTACAGAATCCCGGTCGTGTCGTCTCGTACGTCTCGGTGCGGACATTATATACGTCTATAACGTTATATATCCTAACCTAAGGGAACCTAACATCTCGGATGTAGTATTTCACAACATTCCTGGCTGGTCGGCCCCACTTCTCGGTGGGAACATTATATACGTTTATATCGTAATATAACCTAAACTAACCCATCTAGACCCTCGCTGGTAATGTTTTACAAAATCCCGGTCATGTCGGCCCGTACTTTTCCGTGGGGACATTATATACGTCTATAATTTTATATATCCTAACCTAAGGGAACCTAACATCTCGGATGTAGTATTTTCCAACATACCTGGCGGGTCGGCCCCTACTTCTCGGTGGGCACATTATATACGTCTATAACGTAATATAATCTAACCTAAGCCACCTACACCCTCGCTGGTAATGTTTCACAGAATCCCGTTCGTGTCTTCACGTACGTCTCGAAGCCGGACATTATATACGTCTCTAACTTTATATATCCTAACCTAAGGGAACCTAACATCTCGGATGTAGTATTTCACAACATTCCTGGCTGGTCGGCCCCACTTCTCGGTGGGAACATTATATACGTTTATAACGTAATATAACCTAACCTAACCCATCTAGCCCCTCGCTTGTAATGTTTTACAGAATCCCGGTCGTGTCGGCCCGTACTTCTCCGTGGGGACATTATATACGTCTATAACGTTAAATATCCTAACCAAAGGCAACTTAACATCTCGGATGTAGTATTTTCGAACATTCCTGGCGGGTCGGACCCTACTTCTCGGTGGGAACATTATTTACGTCTATAACGTAATATAACCTAACCTAACCAATCTAGACCCTCGCTGGTAATGTTTTACAAAATCCCGGTCGTGTCGGCCCCTACTTCTCGGTGGGCACATTATATACGTCTATATCGTAATATAACCTAACCTAACCCATCTAGACCCTCGCTGGTAATGTTTTACAAAATCCCGATCGTGTCGGCCCGTACTTTTCCGCGGGGACATTATATACGTCTATATCGTTATGTATCCTAACCTAAGGCAACTTAACACCTCCGCTGTAGTATTTTCCAACATTCCTGGCAGGTCGGCCCCTACTTCTCGGTGGGCACATTATATACGTCTATATCGTAATATAACCTAACCTAACCCATCTAGACCCTCGCTGGTAATGTTTTACAAAATCCCGGTCCTGTCGGCCCGTACTTCTCTGTGGGGCATTATATACGTCTATAACTTTATATATCCTAACCTAAGGGAGCCTAACATCTCGGATGTAGTATTTCACAACATTCCTGGCTGTTCGGCCCCACTTCTCGGTGGGAACATTATATACGTTTATAACGTAATATAACCCAACCTAACCCATCTAGCCCCTCGCTTGTAATGTTTTACAGAATCCCGGTCGTGTCGTCCCGTACGTCCCGGTGCGGACATTATATACGTCTATAACGTTATATATCCTAACCAAAGGCAACTTAACATCTCGGATGTAGTATTTTCGAACATTCCTGGCGGGTCGGACCCTACTTCTCGGTGGGCACATTATATACGTCTATATCGTAATATAACCTAAACTAACCAATCTAGACCCTCGCTGGTAATGTTTTCGAAAATCCCGGTCATATCGGCCCGTACTTTTCCGTCGGGACATTTTATACGTCTATAATTTTATATATCCTAACCTAAGGGAACCTAACATCTCGGATGTAGTATTTTCCAACATACCTGGCGGGTCGGCCCCTACTTCTCGGTGGGCACCTTATATACGTCTATAACGTAATATAATCTAACCTAAGCCACCTACACCCTCGCTGGTAATGTTTCACAGAATCCCGTTCGTGTCTTCACGTACGTCTCGAAGCTGGACATTATATACGTCCATAAAGTTATATATCCTAACCTAAGGGAACCTAACATCTCGGATGTAGTATTTCACAACATTCCTGCCGGGACGGCGCCAATTCTCGGTGGGCACATTATATACGTCTATATCGTAATATAACCTAACCTAACCCATCTAGACCCTTGCTGGTAATGTTTTACAGAATCCCGGTCGTGTCGTCTCGTACGTCTCGGTGCGGACATTATATACGTCTATAACGTAATATATCCTAACCTAAGGGAACCTAACATCTCGGATGTAGTATTTCACAACATACCTGGCGAGTCGGCCCCTACTTCTCGGTGGGCACATTATATACGTCTACATCGTAATATAACCTAACCTAACCCATCTAGACCCTCGCTGGTAATGTTTTACAAATCCCGGTCGTGTCGGCCCGTACTTCGCGGTGGGGACATTATTTACGTCTATAACGTTATATATCCTAACCTAAGGCAACCTAACATCTCGAATGTAGTATTTTCCAACATTCCTGGCGGGTCGGCCCCTACTTCTCGGTGGGCACATTATATACGTCTATATCGTAATATAACCTAACCTAACCCATCTAGACCCTCGCTGGTAATGTTTTACAAAATCCCGGTCGTGTCGGCCCGTACTTCTCTGTGGGGACATTATATACGTCTATATCGTTATATATCCTAACCTAAGGCAACCTAACATCTCGGATGTAGTATTTTCCAACATTCCTGGCGGGGCGGCCCCACTTCTCGGTGGGAACATTATTTACGTCTATAACGTAATATAACCTAACCTAACCAATCTAGACCCTCGCTGGTAATGTTTTACAAAAGCCCGGTCGTGTCGGCCCGTACTTCTCGGTGGGGACATTATTTACGTCTATAACGTTATATATCCTAACCTAAGGCAACCTAACATCTCGAATGTAGTATGTCACAACATTCCTGTCGAGTCGGCCCCTACTTCTCGGTGGGCACATTATATACGTCTATATCGCAATATAACCTAACCTAACCCAACTAGACCCTCGCTGGTAATGTTTTACAAAATCCCGGTCGTGTCGGCCCGTACTTCTCGGAGGGGACATTATATACGTCTATATCGTTATATATCCGTACCTAAGGGAACATAACATCTCGGATGTAGTATTTTCCAACATTCCTGGCGGGCCGGCCCCTACTTCTCGGTGGGCACATTATATACGTCTATATCGCAATATAACCTAACCTAACCCATATAGACCCTCGCTGGTGATGTTTTAAAAAATCCCGGTCGTGTCTGCCCGTACTTCTCGGTGGGGACATTATATACGTCTATAACGTTATATATCCTAACCTAAGGGAACCTAACATCTCGAATGTAGTATTTTCCAACATTCCTGGCGGGTCGGCCCCTACTTCTCGGTGGGCACATTATATACGTCTATATCGTAATATAACCTAACCTAACCCATCTAGACCCCCACTGGTAATGTTTTACAAAATCCCGGTCGTGTCGACCCGTACTTCTCGGTGAGGACATTGTATACGTCTATAACGTTATATATCCTAACCTAAGGGAACCTAACATCTCGGATGTAGTATTTCACAACATTCCTGGCCGGTCGGCGCCAATTCTCGGTGGGATCATTATATACGTCTATAACGTAATATAACCTAACCTAACACATCTAGCCCCTAGCTGGGAATGTTTTACAGAATCCCGGTCGTGTCTGCCCATACTTCTCCGTGGGGACATTATATACGTCTATATCTTTATATATCCTAACCTAAGGCAACCTAACATCTCGGATGTAGTATTTTCCAACATTCCTGGCGGGCCGACCCCTACTTCTCGGTGGGCACATTACATACGTCCATATCGTAATATAACCCAAACTAACCCATCTAGACCCTCGCTGGTAATGTTTTCGAAAATCCCGGTCATATCGGCCCGTACTTTTCCGTGGGGACATTTTATACGTCTATAATTTTATATATCCTAACCTAAGGGAACCTAACATCTCGGATGTAGTATTTTCCAACATACCTGGCGGGTCGGCCCCTACTTCTCGGTGGGCACCTTATATACGTCTATAACGTAATATAATCTAACCTAAGCCACCTACACCCTCGCTGGTAATGTTTCACAGAATCCCGTTCGTGTCTTCACGTACGTCTCGAAGCCGGACATTATATACGTCCATAAAGTTATATATCCTAACCTAAGGGAACCTAACATCTCGGATGTAGTATTTTCCAACATTCCTGGCGGGTCGGCCCCTACTTCTCGGTGGGCACATTATATACGTCTATATCGCAATATAACCTAACCTAACCCAACTAGACCCTCGCTGGTAATGTTTTACAAAATCCCGGTCGTGTCGGCCCGTACTTTGCCGTGGGGACATTATATACGTCTATATCGTTATATATCCTTACCTAAGGAAACATAACATCTCGGATGTAGTATTTTCCAACATTCCTGGCGGGTCGGCCCCTACTTCTCCGTGGGCACATTATATACGTCTATATCGCAATATAACCTAACCTAACCCATATAGACCCTCGCTGGTGATGTTTTAAAAAATCCCGGTCGTGTCTGCCCGTACTTCTCGGTGGGGACATTATATACGTCTATAACGTTATATATCCTAACCTAAGGGAACCTAACATCTCGAATGTAGTATTTTCCAACATTCCTGGCGGCTCGGCCCCTACTTCTCGGTGGGCACATTATATACGTCCATATCGTAATATAACCTAACCTAACCCATCTAGACCCTCGCTGGTGATGTTTTAAAAAATCCCGGTCGTGTCTGCCCGTACTTCTCGGTGGGGACATTATATACGTCTATAACGTTATATATCCTAACCTAAGGGAACCTAACATCTCGAATGTAGTATTTTCCAACATTCCTGGCGGGTCGGCCCCTACTTCTCGGTGGGCACATTATATACGTCTATATCGTAATATAACCTAACCTAACCCAACTAGACCCTCACTGGTAATGTTTTACAAAATTCCGGTCGTGTCGACCCGTACTTCTCGGTGGGGACATTGTATACGTCTATAACGTTATATATCCTAACCTAAGGGAACATAACATCTCAGATGTAGTATTTTCCAACATTCCTGGCGGGCCGGCCCCTACTTCTCGGTGGGCACATTATATACGTCCATATCGTAATATAACCTAACCTAACCCATCTAGACCCTCGCTGGTAATGTTTTACAAAATTCCGGTCGTGTCGGCCCGTACTTTGCCGTGGGGACATTATATACGTCTGTAACGTTTTATATCCTAACCTAAGGGAACCTAACATCTCGGATGTAGTATTTTCCAACATTTCTGGCGGGTCGGCCCCTACTTCTCGGTGGGAACATTATATACGTCTGTAACGTAATATAACCTAACCTAACCCACCTAGACCCTTGCTGGTAACGTTTCACAGAATCCCGGTCGTGTCGGCTCGTACTTCTCGGTGGGAACATTATATACGTCTATAACGTTATATATCCTAACCTAAGGGAACCTAACATCTCGGATGTAGTATTTTCCAACATTCCTGGCGGGTCGGCCCCTACTTCTCGGTGGGCACATTATATACGTCTATATCGCAATATAACCTAACCTAACCCAACTAGACCCTCGCTGGTAATGTTTTACAAAATCCCGGTCGTGTCGGCCCGTACTTTGCCGTGGGGACATTATATACGTCTATATCGTTATATATCCTTACCTAAGGAAACATAACATCTCGGATGTAGTATTTTCCAACATTCCTGGCGGGCCGGCCCCTACTTCTCCGTGGGCACATTATATACGTCTATATCGCAATATAACCTAACCTAACCCATATAGACCCTCGCTGGTGATGTTTTAAAAAATCCCGGTCGTGTCTGCCCGTACTTCTCGGTGGGGACATTATATACGTCTATAACGTTATATATCCTAACCTAAGGGAACCTAACATCTCGAATGTAGTATTTTCCAACATTCCTGGCGGCTCGGCCCCTACTTCTCGGTGGGCACATTATATACGTCTATATCGTAATATAACCTAACCTAACCCATCTAGACCCTCACTGGTAATGTTTTACAAAATTCCGGTCGTGTCGACCCGTACTTCTCGGTGAGGACATTGTATACGTCTATAACGTTATATATCCTAACCTAAGGGATCCTAACTTCTCGGATATAGTATTTTCCAACATTCCTGGCGGGTCGGCCCCTACTTCTCGGTGGGCACATTATATACGTCTATATCGTAATATAACCTAACCTAACCCATCTAGACCCTCGCTGGTAATGTTTTACAAAATCCCGGTCTTATCGGCCCGTACTTCTCGGTGGGGACATTATATACGTCTATATCGTTATATATCCTAACCTAAGGGAACATAACATCTCAGATGTAGTATTTTCCAACATTCCTGGCGGGCCGGCCCCTACTTCTCGCTGGGCACATTATATACGTCCATATCGTAATATAACCTAACCCAACCCATCTAGACCCTCGCTGGTAATGTTTTACAAAATTCCGGTCGTGTCGGCCCGTACTTTGCCGTGGGGACATTATATACGTCTATAACGTTTTATATCCTAACCTAAGGGAACCTAACATCTCGGATGTAGTATTTTCCAACATTTCTGGCGGGTCGGCCCCTACTTCTCGGTGGGAACATTATATACGTCTATAACGTAATATAACCTAACCTAACCCACCTAGACCCTTGCTGGTAATGTTTCACAGAATCCCGGTCGTGTCGGCTCGTACTTCTCGGTGGGAACATTATATACGTCCATAACGTTATATATCCTAACCTAAGGGAACCTAACATCTCGGATGTAGTATTTTCCAACATTCCTGGCGGGCCGGCCCCTACTTCTCGGTGGGCACATTACATACGTCCATATCGTAATATAACCCAAACTAACCCATCTAGACCCTCGCTGGTAACGTTTTACAATATTCCGGTCGTGTCGGCCCGTACTTTGCCGTGGGGACATTATATACGTCTATAACGTTATATATCCTAACCTAAGGGAACCTAACATCTCGAATGTAGTATTTTCCAACATTCCTGGCGGGTCGGCCCCTACTTCTCGGTGGGCACATTATATACGTCTATATCGTAATATAACCTAATCTAACCCATCTAGACCCCCACTGGTAATGTTTTACAAAATCCCGGTCGTGTCGACCCGTACTTCTCGGTGAGGACATTGTATACGTCTATAACGTTATATATCCTAACCTAAGGGAACCTAACATCTCGGATGTAGTATTTCACAACATTCCTGGCCGGTCGGCGCCAATTCTCGGTGGGATCATTATATACGTCTATAACGTAATATAACCTAACCTAACACATCTAGCCCCTAGCTGGGAATGTTTTACAGAATCCCGGTCGTGTCTGCCCATACTTCTCCGTGGGGACATTATATACGTCTATATCTTTATATATCCTAACCTAAGGCAACCTAACATCTCGGATGTAGTATTTTCCAACATTCCTGGCGGGGCGGACCCACTTCTCGGTGGGAACATTATTTACGTCTATAACGTAATATAACCTAACCTAACCAATCTAGACCCTCGCTGGTAATGTTTTACAAAATCCCGGTCGTGTCGGCCCGTACTTTTCCGCGGGGACATTATATACGTCTATATCGTTATATATCCTAACCTAAGGCAACTTAACACCTCCGATGTAGTATTTTCCAACATTCCTGGCAGGTCGGCCCCTACTTCTCGGTGGGCACATTATATACGTCTATATCGTAATATAACCTAACCTAACCCATCTAGACCCTCGCTGGTGATGTTTTAAAAAATCCCGGTCGTGTCTGCCCGTACTTCTCGGTGGGGACATTATATACGTCTATAACGTTATATATCCTAACCTAAGGGAACCTAACATCTCGAATGTAGTATTTTCCAACATTCCTGGCGGGTCGGCCCCTACTTCTCGGTGGGCACATTATATACGTCTATATCGTAATATAACCTAACCTAACCCAACTAGACCCTCACTGGTAATGTTTTACAAAATTCCGGTCGTGTCGACCCGTACTTCTCGGTGGGGACATTGTATACGTCTATAACGTTATATATCCTAACCTAAGGGAACATAACATCTCAGATGTAGTATTTTCCAACATTCCTGGCGGGCCGGCCCCTACTTCTCGGTGGGCACATTATATACGTCCATATCGTAATATAACCTAACCTAACCCATCTAGACCCTCGCTGGTAATGTTTTACAAAATTCCGGTCGTGTCGGCCCGTACTTTACCGTGGGGACATTATATACGTCTGTAACGTTTTATATCCTAACCTAAGGGAACCTAACATCTCGGATGTAGTATTTTCCAACATTTCTGGCGGGTCGGCCCCTACTTCTCGGTGGGAACATTATATACGTCTGTAACGTAATATAACCTAACCTAACCCACCTAGACCCTTGCTGGTAACGTTTCACAGAATCCCGGTCGTGTCGGCTCGTACTTCTCGGTGGGAACATTATATACGTCTATAACGTTATATATCCTAACCTAAGGGAACCTAACATCTCGGATGTAGTATTTTCCAACATTCCTGGCGGGTCGGCCCCTACTTCTCGGTGGGCACATTATATACGTCTATATCGCAATATAACCTAACCTAACCCAACTAGACCCTCGCTGGTAATGTTTTACAAAATCCCGGTCGTGTCGGCCCGTACTTTGCCGTGGGGACATTATATACGTCTATATCGTTATATATCCTTACCTAAGGAAACATAACATCTCGGATGTAGTATTTTCCAACATTCCTGGCGGGCCGGCCCCTACTTCTCCGTGGGCACATTATATACGTCTATATCGCAATATAACCTAACCTAACCCATATAGACCCTCGCTGGTGATGTTTTAAAAAATCCCGGTCGTGTCTGCCCGTACTTCTCGGTGGGGACATTATATACGTCTATAACGTTATATATCCTAACCTAAGGGAACCTAACATCTCGAATGTAGTATTTTCCAACATTCCTGGCGGCTCGGCCCCTACTTCTCGGTGGGCACATTATATACGTCTATATCGTAATATAACCTAACCTAACCCATCTAGACCCTCACTGGTAATGTTTTACAAAATTCCGGTCGTGTCGACCCGTACTTCTCGGTGAGGACATTGTATACGTCTATAACGTTATATATCCTAACCTAAGGGATCCTAACTTCTCGGATATAGTATTTTCCAACATTCCTGGCGGGTCGGCCCCTACTTCTCGGTGGGCACATTATATACGTCTATATCGTAATATAACCTAACCTAACCCATCTAGACCCTCGCTGGTAATGTTTTACAAAATCCCGGTCTTATCGGCCCGTACTTCTCGGTGGGGACATTATATACGTCTATATCGTTATATATCCTAACCTAAGGGAACATAACATCTCAGATGTAGTATTTTCCAACATTCCTGGCGGGCCGGCCCCTACTTCTCGGTGGGCACATTATATACGTCCATATCGTAATATAACCTAACCCAACCCATCTAGACCCTCGCTGGTAATGTTTTACAAAATTCCGGTCGTGTCGGCCCGTACTTTGCCGTGGGGACATTATATACGTCTATAACGTTTTATATCCTAACCTAAGGGAACCTAACATCTCGGATGTAGTATTTTCCAACATTTCTGGCGGGTCGGCCCCTACTTCTCGGTGGGAACATTATATACGTCTATAACGTAATATAACCTAACCTAACCCACCTAGACCCTTGCTGGTAATGTTTCACAGAATCCCGGTCGTGTCGGCTCGTACTTCTCGGTGGGAACATTATATACGTCCATAACGTTATATATCCTAACCTAAGGGAACCTAACATCTCGGATGTAGTATTTTCCAACATTCCTGGCGGGCCGGCCCCTACTTCTCGGTGGGCACATTACATACGTCCATATCGTAATATAACCCAAACTAACCCATCTAGACCCTCGCTGGTAACGTTTTACAAAATTCCGGTCGTGTCGGCCCGTACTTTGCCGTGGGGACATTATATACGTCTATAACGTTATATATCCTAACCTAAGGGAACCTAACATCTCGAATGTAGTATTTTCCAACATTCCTGGCGGGTCGGCCCCTACTTCTCGGTGGGCACATTATATACGTCTATATCGTAATATAACCTAATCTAACCCATCTAGACCCCCACTGGTAATGTTTTACAAAATCCCGGTCGTGTCGACCCGTACTTCTCGGTGAGGACATTGTATACGTCTATAACGTTATATATCCTAACCTAAGGGAACCTAACATCTCGGATGTAGTATTTCACAACATTCCTGGCCGGTCGGCGCCAATTCTCGGTGGGATCATTATATACGTCTATAACGTAATATAACCTAACCTAACACATCTAGCCCCTAGCTGGGAATGTTTTACAGAATCCCGGTCGTGTCTGCCCATACTTCTCCGTGGGGACATTATATACGTCTATATCTTTATATATCCTAGCCTAAGGCAACCTAACATCTCGGATGTAGTATTTTCCAACATTCCTGGCGGGTCGGCCCCACTTCTCGGTGGGAACATTATTTACGTCTATAACGTAATATAACCTAACCTAACCAATCTAGACCCTCGCTGGTAATGTTTTACAAAATCCCGGTCGTGTCGGCCCGTACTTCTCGGTGGGGACATTATTTACGTCTATAACTTTATATATCCTAGCCTAAGGCAACCTAACATCTCGAATGTAGTATTTCACAACATTCCTGGCGGGTCGGCCCCACTTCTCGGTGGGAACATTATTTACGTCTATAACGTAATATAACCTAACCTAACCAATCTAGACCCTCGCTGGTAATGTTTTACAAAATCCCGGTCGTGTCGGCCCGTACTTCTCGGTGGGGACATTATTTACGTCTATAACTTTATATATCCTAACCTAAGGCAACCTAACATCTCGAATGTAGTATTTCACAACATTCCTGGCCAGTCGGCCCCTACTTCTCGGTGGGAACATTATATACGTCTATATCGTATTATAACCTAACCTAACCCATCTAGACCCTCGCTGGTAATGTTTTACAAAATCCCGGTCGTGTCGGCCCGTACTTCTCCGTGGGGACATTATATACGTCTATATCGTTGTATATCCTAACCTAAGGCAACCTAACATCTCGAATGTAGTATTTTCCAACATTCCTGGCGGGTCGGCCCCTACTTCTCGGTGGGCACATTATATACGTCTATATCGCAATATAACCTAACCTAACCCAACTAGACCCTCGCTGGTAATGTTTTACAAAATCCCGGTCGTGTCGGCCCGTACTTTGCCGTGGGGACATTATATACGTCTATATCGTTATATATCCTTACCTAAGGAAACATAACATCTCGGATGTAGTATTTTCCAACATTCCTGGCGGGCCGGCCCCTACTTCTCCGTGGGCACATTATATACGTCTATATCGCAATATAACCTAACCTAACCCATATAGACCCTCGCTGGTGATGTTTTAAAAAATCCCGGTCGTGTCTGCCCGTACTTCTCGGTGGGGACATTATATACGTCTATAACGTTATATATCCTAACCTAAGGGAACCTAACATCTCGAATGTAGTATTTTCCAACATTCCTGGCGGCTCGGCCCCTACTTCTCGGTGGGCACATTATATACGTCTATATCGTAATATAACCTAACCTAACCCATCTAGACCCTCACTGGTAATGTTTTACAAAATTCCGGTCGTGTCGACCCGTACTTCTCGGTGAGGACATTGTATACGTCTATAACGTTATATATCCTAACCTAAGGGATCCTAACTTCTCGGATATAGTATTTTCCAACATTCCTGGCGGGTCGGCCCCTACTTCTCGGTGGGCACATTATATACGTCTATATCGTAATATAACCTAACCTAACCCATCTAGACCCTCGCTGGTAATGTTTTACAAAATCCCGGTCTTATCGGCCCGTACTTCTCGGTGGGGACATTATATACGTCTATATCGTTATATATCCTAACCTAAGGGAACATAACATCTCAGATGTAGTATTTTCCAACATTCCTGGCGGGCCGGCCCCTACTTCTCGGTGGGCACATTATATACGTCCATATCGTAATATAACCTAACCCAACCCATCTAGACCCTCGCTGGTAATGTTTTACAAAATTCCGGTCGTGTCGGCCCGTACTTTGCCGTGGGGACATTATATACGTCTATAACGTTTTATATCCTAACCTAAGGGAACCTAACATCTCGGATGTAGTATTTTCCAACATTTCTGGCGGGTCGGCCCCTACTTCTCGGTGGGAACATTATATACGTCTATAACGTAATATAACCTAACCTAACCCACCTAGACCCTTGCTGGTAATGTTTCACAGAATCCCGGTCGTGTCGGCTCGTACTTCTCGGTGGGAACATTATATACGTCCATAACGTTATATATCCTAACCTAAGGGAACCTAACATCTCGGATGTAGTATTTTCCAACATTCCTGGCGGGCCGGCCCCTACTTCTCGGTGGGCACATTACATACGTCCATATCGTAATATAACCCAAACTAACCCATCTAGACCCTCGCTGGTAACGTTTTACAAAATTCCGGTCGTGTCGGCCCGTACTTTGCCGTGGGGACATTATATACGTCTATAACGTTATATATCCTAACCTAAGGGAACCTAACATCTCGAATGTAGTATTTTCCAACATTCCTGGCGGGTCGGCCCCTACTTCTCGGTGGGCACATTATATACGTCTATATCGTAATATAACCTAATCTAACCCATCTAGACCCCCACTGGTAATGTTTTACAAAATCCCGGTCGTGTCGACCCGTACTTCTCGGTGAGGACATTGTATACGTCTATAACGTTATATATCCTAACCTAAGGGAACCTAACATCTCGGATGTAGTATTTCACAACATTCCTGGCCGGTCGGCGCCAATTCTCGGTGGGATCATTATATACGTCTATAACGTAATATAACCTAACCTAACACATCTAGCCCCTAGCTGGGAATGTTTTACAGAATCCCGGTCGTGTCTGCCCATACTTCTCCGTGGGGACATTATATACGTCTATATCTTTATATATCCTAACCTAAGGCAACCTAACATCTCGGATGTAGTATTTTCCAACATTCCTGGCGGGGCGGACCCACTTCTCGGTGGGAACATTATTTACGTCTATAACGTAATATAACCTAACCTAACCAATCTAGACCCTCGCTGGTAATGTTTTACAAAATCCCGGTCGTGTCGGCCCGTACTTTTCCGCGGGGACATTATATACGTCTATATCGTTATATATCCTAACCTAAGGCAACTTAACACCTCCGATGTAGTATTTTCCAACATTCCTGGCAGGTCGGCCCCTACTTCTCGGTGGGCACATTATATACGTCTATATCGTAATATAACCTAACCTAACCCATCTAGACCCTCGCTGGTAATGTTTTACAAAATCCCGGTCCTGTCGGCCCGTACTTCTCGGTGGGGCATTATATACGTCTATAACTTTATATATCCTAACCTAAGGGAGCCTAACATCTCGGATGTAGTATTTCACAACATTCCTGGCTGTTCGGCCCCACTTCTCGGTGGGAACATTATATACGTTTATAACGTAATATAACCCAACCTAACCCATCTAGCCCCTCGCTTGTAATGTTTTACAGAATCCCGGTCGTGTCGTCCCGTACGTCTCGGTGCGGACATTATATACGTCTATAACGTTATATGTCCTAACCAAAGGCAACATAACATCTCGGATGTAGTATTTTCGAACATTCCTGGCGGGTCGGACCCTACTTCTCGGTGGGCACATTATATACGTCTATATCGTAATATAACCTAAACTAAACAATCTAGACCCTCGCTGGTAATGTTTTCGAAAATCCCGGTCATATCGGCCCGTACTTTTCCGTGGGGACATTTTATACGTCTATAATTTTATATATCCTAACCTAAGGGAACCTAACATCTCGGATGTAGTATTTTCCAACATACCTGGCGGGTCGGCCCCTACTTCTCGGTGGGCACCTTATATACGTCTATAACGTAATATAATCTAACCTAAGCCACCTACACCCTCGCTGGTAATGTTTCACAGAATCCCGTTCGTGTCTTCACGTACGTCTCGAAGCCGGACATTATATACGTCCATAAAGTTATATATCCTAGCCTAAGGCAACCTAACATCTCGAATGTAGTATTTCACAACATTCCTGGCGGGTCGGCCCCACTTCTCGGTGGGAACATTATTTACGTCTATAACGTAATATAACCTAACCTAACCAATCTAGACCCTCGCTGGTAATGTTTTACAAAATCCCGGTCGTGTCGGCCCGTACTTCTCGGTGGGGACATTATTTACGTCTATAACTTTATATATCCTAGCCTAAGGCAACCTAACATCTCGAATGTAGTATTTCACAACATTCCTGGCGGGTCGGCCCCACTTCTCGGTGGGAACATTATTTACGTCTATAACGTAATATAACCTAACCTAACCAATCTAGACCCTCGCTGGTAATGTTTTACAAAATCCCGGTCGTGTCGGCCCGTACTTCTCGGTGGGGACATTATTTACGTCTATAACTTTATATATCCTAACCTAAGGCAACCTAACATCTCGAATGTAGTATTTCACAACATTCCTGGCCAGTCGGCCCCTACTTCTCGGTGGGAACATTATATACGTCTATATCGTATTATAACCTAACCTAACCCATCTAGACCCTCGCTGGTAATGTTTTACAAAATCCCGGTCGTGTCGGCCCGTACTTCTCCGTGGGGACATTATATACGTCTATATCGTTGTATATCCTAACCTAAGGCAACCTAACATCTCGAATGTAGTATTTTCCAACATTCCTGGCGGGCCGGCCCCTACTTCTCGGTGGGCACATTACATACGTCCATATCGTAATATAACCCAAACTAACCCATCTAGACCCTCGCTGGTAACGTTTTACAAAATCCCGGTCGTGTCGGCCCGTACTTTTCCGCGGGGACATTATATACGTCTATATCGTTATATATCCTAACCTAAGGCAACTTAACACCTCCGATGTAGTATTTTCCAACATTCCTGGCAGGTCGGCCCCTACTTCTCGGTGGGCACATTATATACGTCTATATCGTAATATAACCTAAACTAACCAATCTAGACCCTCGCTGGTAATGTTTTCGAAAATCCCGGTCATATCGGCCCGTACTTTTCCGTGGGGACATTTTATACGTCTATAATTTTATATATCCTAACCTAAGGGAACCTAACATCTCGGATGTAGTATTTTCCAACATACCTGGCGGGTCGGCCCCTACTTCTCGGTGGGCACCTTATATACGTCTATAACGTAATATAATCTAACCTAAGCCACCTACACCCTCGCTGGTAATGTTTCACAGAATCCCGTTCGTGTCTTCACGTACGTCTCGAAGCCGGACATTATATACGTCCATAAAGTTATATATCCTAACCTAAGGGAACCTAACATCTCGGATGTAGTATTTTCCAACATTCCTGGCGGGTCGGCCCCTACTTCTCGGTGGGCACATTATATACGTCTATATTGCAATATAACCTAACCTAACCCAACTAGACCCTCGCTGGTAATGTTTTACAAAATCCCGGTCGTGTCGGCCCGTACTTTGCCGTGGGGACATTATATACGTCTATATCGTTATATATCCTTACCTAAGGAAACATAACATCTCGGATGTAGTATTTTCCAACATTCCTGGCGGGCCGGCCCCTACTTCTCCGTGGGCACATTATATACGTCTATATCGCAATATAACCTAACCTAACCCATATAGACCCTCGCTGGTGATGTTTTAAAAAATCCCGGTCGTGTCTGCCCGTACTTCTCGGTGGGGACATTATATACGTCTATAACGTTATATATCCTAACCTAAGGGAACCTAACATCTCGAATGTAGTATTTTCCAACATTCCTGGCGGCTCGGCCCCTACTTCTCGGTGGGCACATTATATACGTCCATATCGTAATATAACCTAACCTAACCCATCTAGACCCTCGCTGGTGATGTTTTAAAAAATCCCGGTCGTGTCTGCCCGTACTTCTCGGTGGGGACATTATATACGTCTATAACGTTATATATCCTAACCTAAGGGAACCTAACATCTCGAATGTAGTATTTTCCAACATTCCTGGCGGGTCGGCCCCTACTGCTCGGTGGGCACATTATATACGTCTATATCGTAATATAACCTAACCTAACCCAACTAGACCCTCACTGGTAATGTTTTACAAAATTCCGGTCGTGTCGACCCGTACTTCTCGGTGGGGACATTGTATACGTCTATAACGTTATATATCCTAACCTAAGGGAACATAACATCTCAGATGTAGTATTTTCCAACATTCCTGGCGGGCCGGCCCCTACTTCTCGGTGGGCACATTATATACGTCCATATCGTAATATAACCTAACCTAACCCATCTAGACCCTCGCTGGTAATGTTTTACAAAATTCCGGTCGTGTCGGCCCGTACTTTGCCGTGGGGACATTATATACGTCTGTAACGTTTTATATCCTAACCTAAGGGAACCTAACATCTCGGATGTAGTATTTTCCAACATTTCTGGCGGGTCGGCCCCTACTTCTCGGTGGGAACATTATATACGTCTGTAACGTAATATAACCTAACCTAACCCACCTAGACCCTTGCTGGTAACGTTTCACAGAATCCCGGTCGTGTCGGCTCGTACTTCTCGGTGGGAACATTATATACGTCTATAGCGTTATATATCCTAACCTAAGGGAACCTAACATCTCGGATGTAGTATTTTCCAACATTCCTGGCGGGTCGGCCCCTACTTCTCGGTGGGCACATTATATACGTCTATATCGCAATATAACCTAACCTAACCCAACTAGACCCTCGCTGGTAATGTTTTACAAAATCCCGGTCGTGTCGGCCCGTACTTTGCCGTGGGGACATTATATACGTCTATATCGTTATATATCCTTACCTAAGGAAACATAACATCTCGGATGTAGTATTTTCCAACATTCCTGGCGGGCCGGCCCCTACTTCTCCGTGGGCACATTATATACGTCTATATCGCAATATAACCTAACCTAACCCATATAGACCCTCGCTGGTGATGTTTTAAAAAATCCCGGTCGTGTCTGCCCGTACTTCTCGGTGGGGACATTATATACGTCTATAACGTTATATATCCTAACCTAAGGGAACCTAACATCTCGAATGTAGTATTTTCCAACATTCCTGGCGGCTCGGCCCCTACTTCTCGGTGGGCACATTATATACGTCTATATCGTAATATAACCTAACCTAACCCATCTAGACCCTCACTGGTAATGTTTTACAAAATTCCGGTCGTGTCGACCCGTACTTCTCGGTGAGGACATTGTATACGTCTATAACGTTATATATCCTAACCTAAGGGATCCTAACTTCTCGGATATAGTATTTTCCAACATTCCTGGCGGGTCGGCCCCTACTTCTCGGTGGGCACATTATATACGTCTATATCGTAATATAACCTAACCCAACCCATCTAGACCCTCGCTGGTAATGTTTTACAAAATTCCGGTCGTGTCGGCCCGTACTTTGCCGTGGGGACATTATATACGTCTATAACGTTTTATATCCTAACCTAAGGGAACCTAACATTTCGGATGTAGTATTTTCCAACATTTCTGGCGGGTCGGCCCCTACTTCTCGGTGGGAACATTATATACGTCTATAACGTAATATAACCTAACCTAACCCACCTAGACCCTTGCTGGTAATGTTTCACAGAATCCCGGTCGTGTCGGCTCGTACTTCTCGGTGGGAACATTATATACGTCCATAACGTTATATATCCTAACCTAAGGGAACCTAACATCTCGGATGTAGTATTTTCCAACATTCCTGGCGGGCCGGCCCCTACTTCTCGGTGGGCACATTACATACGTCCATATCGTAATATAACCCAAACTAACCCATCTAGACCCTCGCTGGTAACGTTTTACAAAATTCCGGTCGTGTCGGCCCGTACTTTGCCGTGGGGACATTATATACGTCTATAACGTTATATATCCTAACCTAAGGGAACCTAACATCTCGAATGTAGTATTTTCCAACATTCCTGGCGGGTCGGCCCCTACTTCTCGGTGGGCACATTATATACGTCTATATCGTAATATAACCTAATCTAACCCATCTAGACCCCCACTGGTAATGTTTTACAAAATCCCGGTCGTGTCGACCCGTACTTCTCGGTGAGGACATTGTATACGTCTATAACGTTATATATCCTAACCTAAGGGAACCTAACATCTCGAATGTAGTATTTCACAACATTCCTGGCCAGTCGGCCCCTACTTCTCGGTGGGCACATTATATACGTCTATATCGTATTATAACCTAACCTAACCCATCTAGACCCTCGCTGGTAATGTTTTACAAAATCCCGGTCGTGTCGGCCCGTACTTCTCCGTGGGGACATTATATACGTCTATATCGTTGTATATCCTAACCTAAGGCAACCTAACATCTCGAATGTAGTATTTTCCAACATTCCTGGCGGGCCGGCCCCTACTTCTCGGTGGGCACATTACATACGTCCATATCGTAATATAACCCAAACTAACCCATCTAGACCCTCGCTGGTAACGTTTTACAAAATCCCGGTCGTGTCGGCCCGTACTTTTCCGCGGGGACATTATATACGTCTATATCGTTATATATCCTAACCTAAGGCAACTTAACACCTCCGATGTAGTATTTTCCAACATTCCTGGCAGGTCGGCCCCTACTTCTCGGTGGGCACATTATATACGTCTACATCGTAATATAACCTAAACTAACCAATCTAGACCCTCGCTGGTAATGTTTTCGAAAATCCCGGTCATATCGGCCCGTACTTTTCCGTGGGGACATTTTATACGTCTATAATTTTATATATCCTAACCTAAGGGAACCTAACATCTCGGATGTAGTATTTTCCAACATACCTGGCGGGTCGGCCCCTACTTCTCGGTGGGCACCTTATATACGTCTATAACGTAATATAATCTAACCTAAGCCACCTACACCCTCGCTGGTAATGTTTCACAGAATCCCGTTCGTGTCTTCACGTACGTCTCGAAGCCGGACATTATATACGTCCATAAAGTTATATATCCTAACCTAAGGGAACCTAACATCTCGGATGTAGTATTTTCCAACATTCCTGGCGGGTCGGCCCCTACTTCTCGGTGGGCACATTATATACGTCTATATTGCAATATAACCTAACCTAACCCAACTAGACCCTCGCTGGTAATGTTTTACAAAATCCCGGTCGTGTCGGCCCGTACTTTGCCGTGGGGACATTATATACGTCTATATCGTTATATATCCTTACCTAAGGAAACATAACATCTCGGATGTAGTATTTTCCAACATTCCTGGCGGGCCGGCCCCTACTTCTCCGTGGGCACATTATATACGTCTATATCGCAATATAACCTAACCTAACCCATATAGACCCTCGCTGGTGATGTTTTAAAAAATCCCGGTCGTGTCTGCCCGTACTTCTCGGTGGGGACATTATATACGTCTATAACGTTATATATCCTAACCTAAGGGAACCTAACATCTCGAATGTAGTATTTTCCAACATTCCTGGCGGCTCGGCCCCTACTTCTCGGTGGGCACATTATATACGTCCATATCGTAATATAACCTAACCTAACCCATCTAGACCCTCGCTGGTGATGTTTTAAAAAATCCCGGTCGTGTCTGCCCGTACTTCTCGGTGGGGACATTATATACGTCTATAACGTTATATATCCTAACCTAAGGGAACCTAACATCTCGAATGTAGTATTTTCCAACATTCCTGGCGGGTCGGCCCCTACTTCTCGGTGGGCACATTATATACGTCTATATCGTAATATAACCTAACCTAACCCAACTAGACCCTCACTGGTAATGTTTTACAAAATTCCGGTCGTGTCGACCCGTACTTCTCGGTGGGGACATTGTATACGTCTATAACGTTATATATCCTAACCTAAGGGAACATAACATCTCAGATGTAGTATTTTCCAACATTCCTGGCGGGCCGGCCCCTACTTCTCGGTGGGCACATTATATACGTCCATATCGTAATATAACCTAACCTAACCCATCTAGACCCTCGCTGGTAATGTTTTACAAAATTCCGGTCGTGTCGGCCCGTACTTTGCCGTGGGGACATTATATACGTCTGTAACGTTTTATATCCTAACCTAAGGGAACCTAACATCTCGGATGTAGTATTTTCCAACATTTCTGGCGGGTCGGCCCCTACTTCTCGGTGGGAACATTATATACGTCTGTAACGTAATATAACCTAACCTAACCCACCTAGACCCTTGCTGGTAACGTTTCACAGAATCCCGGTCGTGTCGGCTCGTACTTCTCGGTGGGAACATTATATACGTCTATAACGTTATATATCCTAACCTAAGGGAACCTAACATCTCGGATGTAGTATTTTCCAACATTCCTGGCGGGTCGGCCCCTACTTCTCGGTGGGCACATTATATACGTCTATATCGCAATATAACCTAACCTAACCCAACTAGACCCTCGCTGGTAATGTTTTACAAAATCCCGGTCGTGTCGGCCCGTACTTTGCCGTGGGGACATTATATACGTCTATATCGTTATATATCCTTACCTAAGGAAACATAACATCTCGGATGTAGTATTTTCCAACATTCCTGGCGGGCCGGCCCCTACTTCTCCGTGGGCACATTATATACGTCTATATCGCAATATAACCTAACCTAACCCATATAGACCCTCGCTGGTGATGTTTTAAAAAATCCCGGTCGTGTCTGCCCGTACTTCTCGGTGGGGACATTATATACGTCTATAACGTTATATATCCTAACCTAAGGGAACCTAACATCTCGAATGTAGTATTTTCCAACATTCCTGGCGGCTCGGCCCCTACTTCTCGGTGGGCACATTATATACGTCTATATCGTAATATAACCTAACCTAACCCATCTAGACCCTCACTGGTAATGTTTTACAAAATTCCGGTCGTGTCGACCCGTACTTCTCGGTGAGGACATTGTATACGTCTATAACGTTATATATCCTAACCTAAGGGATCCTAACTTCTCGGATATAGTATTTTCCAACATTCCTGGCGGGTCGGCCCCTACTTCTCGGTGGGCACATTATATACGTCTATATCGTAATATAACCTAACCTAACCCATCTAGACCCTCGCTGGTAATGTTTTACAAAATCCCGGTCTTATCGGCCCGTACTTCTCGGTGGGGACATTATATACGTCTATATCGTTATATATCCTAACCTAAGGGAACATAACATCTCAGATGTAGTATTTTCCAACATTCCTGGCGGGCCGGCCCCTACTTCTCGGTGGGCACATTATATACGTCCATATCGTAATATAACCTAACCCAACCCATCTAGACCCTCGCTGGTAATGTTTTACAAAATTCCGGTCGTGTCGGCCCGTACTTTGCCGTGGGGACATTATATACGTCTATAACGTTTTATATCCTAACCTAAGGGAACCTAACATCTCGGATGTAGTATTTTCCAACATTTCTGGCGGGTCGGCCCCTACTTCTCGGTGGGAACATTATATACGTCTATAACGTAATATAACCTAACCTAACCCACCTACACCCTCGCTGGTAATGTTTCACAGAATCCCGTTCGTGTCTTCACGTACGTCTCGAAGCCGGACATTATATACGTCCATAAAGTTATATATCCTAACCTAAGGGAACCTAACATCTCGGATGTAGTATTTTCCAACATTCCTGGCGGGTCGGCCCCTACTTCTCGGTGGGCACATTATATACGTCTATATTGCAATATAACCTAACCTAACCCAACTAGACCCTCGCTGGTAATGTTTTACAAAATCCCGGTCGTGTCGGCCCGTACTTTGCCGTGGGGACATTATATACGTCTATATCGTTATATATCCTTACCTAAGGAAACATAACATCTCGGATGTAGTATTTTCCAACATTCCTGGCGGGCCGGCCCCTACTTCTCCGTGGGCACATTATATACGTCTATATCGCAATATAACCTAACCTAACCCATATAGACCCTCGCTGGTGATGTTTTAAAAAATCCCGGTCGTGTCTGCCCGTACTTCTCGGTGGGGACATTATATACGTCTATAACGTTATATATCCTAACCTAAGGGAACCTAACATCTCGAATGTAGTATTTTCCAACATTCCTGGCGGCTCGGCCCCTACTTCTCGGTGGGCACATTATATACGTCCATATCGTAATATAACCTAACCTAACCCATCTAGACCCTCGCTGGTGATGTTTTAAAAAATCCCGGTCGTGTCTGCCCGTACTTCTCGGTGGGGACATTATATACGTCTATAACGTTATATATCCTAACCTAAGGGAACCTAACATCTCGAATGTAGTATTTTCCAACATTCCTGGCGGGTCGGCCCCTACTTCTCGGTGGGCACATTATATACGTCTATATCGTAATATAACCTAACCTAACCCAACTAGACCCTCACTGGTAATGTTTTACAAAATTCCGGTCGTGTCGACCCGTACTTCTCGGTGGGGACATTGTATACGTCTATAACGTTATATATCCTAACCTAAGGGAACATAACATCTCAGATGTAGTATTTTCCAACATTCCTGGCGGGCCGGCCCCTACTTCTCGGTGGGCACATTATATACGTCCATATCGTAATATAACCTAACCTAACCCATCTAGACCCTCGCTGGTAATGTTTTACAAAATTCCGGTCGTGTCGGCCCGTACTTTTCCGCGGGGACATTATATACGTCTATATCGTTATATATCCTAACCTAAGGCAACTTAACACCTCCGATGTAGTATTTTCCAACATTCCTGGCAGGTCGGCCCCTACTTCTCGGTGGGCACATTATATACGTCTATATCGTAATATAACCTAACCTAACCCATCTAGACCCTCGCTGGTAATGTTTTACAAAATCCCGGTCCTGTCGGCCCGTACTTCTCGGTGGGGCATTATATACGTCTATAACTTTATATATCCTAACCTAAGGGAGCCTAACATCTCGGATGTAGTATTTCACAACATTCCTGGCTGTTCGGCCCCACTTCTCGGTGGGAACATTATATACGTTTATAACGTAATATAACCCAACCTAACCCATCTAGCCCCTCGCTTGTAATGTTTTACAGAATCCCGGTCGTGTCGTCCCGTACGTCTCGGTGCGGGCATTATATACGTCTATAACGTTATATGTCCTAACCAAAGGCAACATAACATCTCGGATGTAGTATTTTCGAACATTTCTGGCGGGTCGGCCCCTACTTCTCGGTGGGAACATTATATACGTCTATAACGTAATATAACCTAACCTAACCCACCTAGACCCTTGCTGGTAATGTTTCACAGAATCCCGGTCGTGTCGGCTCGTACTTCTCGGTGGGAACATTATATACGTCCATAACGTTATATATCCTAACCTAAGGGAACCTAACATCTCGGATGTAGTATTTTCCAACATTCCTGGCGGGCCGGCCCCTACTTCTCGGTGGGCACATTACATACGTCCATATCGTAATATAACCCAAACTAACCCATCTAGACCCTCGCTGGTAACGTTTTACAAAATTCCGGTCGTGTCGGCCCGTACTTTGCCGTGGGGACATTATATACGTCTATAACGTTATATATCCTAACCTAAGGGAACCTAACATCTCGAATGTAGTATTTTCCAACATTCCTGGCGGGTCGGCCCCTACTTCTCGGTGGGCACATTATATACGTCTATATCGTAATATAACCTAATCTAACCCATCTAGACCCCCACTGGTAATGTTTTACAAAATCCCGGTCGTGTCGACCCGTACTTCTCGGTGAGGACATTGTATACGTCTATAACGTTATATATCCTAACCTAAGGGAACCTAACATCTCGGATGTAGTATTTCACAACATTCCTGGCCGGTCGGCGCCAATTCTCGGTGGGATCATTATATACGTCTATAACGTAATATAACCTAACCTAACACATCTAGCCCCTAGCTGGGAATGTTTTACAGAATCCCGGTCGTGTCTGCCCATACTTCTCCGTGGGGACATTATATACGTCTATATCTTTATATATCCTAACCTAAGGCAACCTAACATCTCGGATGTAGTATTTTCCAACATTCCTGGCGGGGCGGACCCACTTCTCGGTGGGAACATTATTTACGTCTATAACGTAATATAACCTAACCTAACCAATCTAGACCCTCGCTGGTAATGTTTTACAAAATCCCGGTCGTGTCGGCCCGTACTTTTCCGCGGGGACATTATATACGTCTATATCGTTATATATCCTAACCTAAGGCAACTTAACACCTCCGATGTAGTATTTTCCAACATTCCTGGCAGGTCGGCCCCTACTTCTCGGTGGGCACATTATATACGTCTATATCGTAATATAACCTAACCTAACCCATCTAGACCCTCGCTGGTAATGTTTTACAAAATCCCGGTCCTGTCGGCCCGTACTTCTCGGTGGGGCATTATATACGTCTATAACTTTATATATCCTAACCTAAGGGAGCCTAACATCTCGGATGTAGTATTTCACAACATTCCTGGCTGTTCGGCCCCACTTCTCGGTGGGAACATTATATACGTTTATAACGTAATATAACCCAACCTAACCCATCTAGCCCCTCGCTTGTAATGTTTTACAGAATCCCGGTCGTGTCGTCCCGTACGTCTCGGTGCGGACATTATATACGTCTATAACGTTATATGTCCTAACCAAAGGCAACATAACATCTCGGATGTAGTATTTTCGAACATTCCTGGCGGGTCGGACCCTACTTCTCGGTGGGCACATTATATACGTCTATATCGTAATATAACCTAAACTAAACAATCTAGACCCTCGCTGGTAATGTTTTCGAAAATCCCGGTCATATCGGCCCGTACTTTTCCGTGGGGACATTTTATACGTCTATAATTTTATATATCCTAACCTAAGGGAACCTAACATCTCGGATGTAGTATTTTCCAACATACCTGGCGGGTCGGCCCCTACTTCTCGGTGGGCACCTTATATACGTCTATAACGTAATATAATCTAACCTAAGCCACCTACACCCTCGCTGGTAATGTTTCACAGAATCCCGTTCGTGTCTTCACGTACGTCTCGAAGCCGGACATTATATACGTCCATAAAGTTATATATCCTAGCCTAAGGCAACCTAACATCTCGAATGTAGTATTTCACAACATTCCTGGCGGGTCGGCCCCACTTCTCGGTGGGAACATTATTTACGTCTATAACGTAATATAACCTAACCTAACCAATCTAGACCCTCGCTGGTAATGTTTTACAAAATCCCGGTCGTGTCGGCCCGTACTTCTCGGTGGGGACATTATTTACGTCTATAACTTTATATATCCTAACCTAAGGCAACCTAACATCTCGAATGTAGTATTTCACAACATTCCTGGCCAGTCGGCCCCTACTTCTCGGTGGGCACATTATATACGTCTATATCGTATTATAACCTAACCTAACCCATCTAGACCCTCGCTGGTAATGTTTTACAAAATCCCGGTCGTGTCGGCCCGTACTTCTCCGTGGGGACATTATATACGTCTATATCGTTGTATATCCTAACCTAAGGCAACCTAACATCTCGAATGTAGTATTTTCCAACATTCCTGGCGGGTCGGCCCCTACTTCTCGGTGGGCACATTATATACGTCTATATCGTAATATAACCTAACCTAACCCATATAGACCCTCGCTGGTGATGTTTTAAAAAATCCCGGTCGTGTCTGCCCGTACTTCTCGGTGGGCACATTATATACGTCTATATCGTAATATAACCTAACCTAACCCATCTAGACCCTCGCTGGTAATGTTTTACAAAATCCCGGTCTTATCGGCCCGTACTTCTCGGTGGGGACATTATATACGTCTATATCGTTATATATCCTAACCTAAGGGAACATAACATCTCAGATGTAGTATTTTCCAACATTCCTGGCGGGCCGGCCCCTACTTCTCGGTGGGCACATTATATACGTCCATATCGTTATATAACCTAACCCAACCCATCTAGACCCTCGCTGGTAATGTTTTACAAAATTCCGGTCGTGTCGGCCCGTACTTTGCCGTGGGGACATTATATACGTCTATAACGTTTTATATCCTAACCTAAGGGAACCTAACATCTCGGATGTAGTATTTTCCAACATTTCTGGCGGGTCGGCCCCTACTTCTCGGTGGGAACATTATATACGTCTATAACGTAATATAACCTAACCTAACCCACCTAGACCCTTGCTGGTAATGTTTCACAGAATCCCGGTCGTGTCGGCTCGTACTTCTCGGTGGGAACATTATATACGTCCATAACGTTATATATCCTAACCTAAGGGAACCTAACATCTCGGATGTAGTATTTTCCAACATTCCTGGCAGGTCGGCCCCTACTTCTCGGTGGGCACATTATATACGTCTATATCGTAATATAACCTAACCTAACCCATCTAGACCCTCGCTGGTAATGTTTTACAAAATCCCGGTCCTGTCGGCCCGTACTTCTCGGTGGGGCATTATATACGTCTATAACTGTATATATCCTAACCTAAGGGAGCCTAACATCTCGGATGTAGTATTTCACAACATTCCTGGCTGTTCGGCCCCACTTCTCGGTGGGAACATTATATACGTTTATAACGTAATATAACCCAACCTAACCCATCTAGCCCCTCGCTTGTAATGTTTTACAGAATCCCGGTCGTGTCGTCCCGTACGTCTCGGTGCGGACATTATATACGTCTATAACGTTATATGTCCTAACCAAAGGCAACATAACATCTCGGATGTAGTATTTTCGATCATTTCTGGCGGGTCGGCCCCTACTTCTCGGTGGGAACATTATATACGTCTATAACGTAATATAACCTAACCTAACCCACCTAGACCCTTGCTGGTAATGTTTCACAGAATCCCGGTCGTGTCGGCTCGTACTTCTCGGTGGGAACATTATATACGTCCATAACGTTATATATCCTAACCTAAGGGAACCTAACATCTCGGATGTAGTATTTTCCAACATTCCTGGCGGGCCGGCCCCTACTTCTCGGTGGGCACATTACATACGTCCATATCGTAATATAACCCAAACTAACCCATCTAGACCCTCGCTGGTAACGTTTTACAAAATTCCGGTCGTGTCGGCCCGTACTTTGCCGTGGGGACATTATATACGTCTATAACGTTATATATCCTAACCTAAGGGAACCTAACATCTCGAATGTAGTATTTTCCAACATTCCTGGCGGGTCGGCCCCTACTTCTCGGTGGGCACATTATATACGTCTATATCGTAATATAACCTAATCTAACCCATCTAGACCCCCACTGGTAATGTTTTACAAAATCCCGGTCGTGTCGACCCGTACTTCTCGGTGAGGACATTGTATACGTCTATAACGTTATATATCCTAACCTAAGGGAACCTAACATCTCGGATGTAGTATTTCACAACATTCCTGGCCGGTCGGCGCCAATTCTCGGTGGGATCATTATATACGTCTATAACGTAATATAACCTAACCTAACACATCTAGCCCCTAGCTGGGAATGTTTTACAGAATCCCGGTCGTGTCTGCCCATACTTCTCCGTGGGGACATTATATACGTCTATATCTTTATATATCCTAACCTAAGGCAACCTAACATCTCGGATGTAGTATTTTCCAACATTCCTGGCGGGGCGGACCCACTTCTCGGTGGGAACATTATTTACGTCTATAACGTAATATAACCTAACCTAACCAATCTAGACCCTCGCTGGTAATGTTTTACAAAATCCCGGTCGTGTCGGCCCGTACTTTTCCGCGGGGACATTATATACGTCTATATCGTTATATATCCTAACCTAAGGCAACTTAACACCTCCGATGTAGTATTTTCCAACATTCCTGGCAGGTCGGCCCCTACTTCTCGGTGGGCACATTATATACGTCTATATCGTAATATAACCTAACCTAACCCATCTAGACCCTCGCTGGTAATGTTTTACAAAATCCCGGTCCTGTCGGCCCGTACTTCTCGGTGGGGCATTATATACGTCTATAACTTTATATATCCTAACCTAAGGGAGCCTAACATCTCGGATGTAGTATTTCACAACATTCCTGGCTGTTCGGCCCCACTTCTCGGTGGGAACATTATATACGTTTATAACGTAATATAACCCAACCTAACCCATCTAGCCCCTCGCTTGTAATGTTTTACAGAATCCCGGTCGTGTCGTCCCGTACGTCTCGGTGCGGACATTATATACGTCTATAACGTTATATGTCCTAACCAAAGGCAACATAACATCTCGGATGTAGTATTTTCGAACATTCCTGCCGGGTCGGACCCTACTTCTCGGTGGGCACATTATATACGTCTATATCGTAATATAACCTAACCCAACCCATCTAGACCCTCGCTGGTAATGTTTTACAAAATTCCGGTCGTGTCGGCCCGTACTTTGCCGTGGGGACATTATATACGTCTATAACGTTTTATATCCTAACCTAAGGGAACCTAACATCTCGGATGTAGTATTTTCCAACATTTCTGGCGGGTCGGCCCCTACTTCTCGGTGGGAACATTATATACGTCTATAACGTAATATAACCTAACCTAACCCACCTAGACCCTTGCTGGTAATGTTTCACAGAATCCCGGTCGTGTCGGCTCGTACTTCTCGGTGGGAACATTATATACGTCCATAACGTTATATATCCTAACCTAAGGGAACCTAACATCTCGGATGTAGTATTTTCCAACATTCCTGGCAGGTCGGCCCCTACTTCTCGGTGGGCACATTATATACGTCTATATCGTAATATAACCTAACCTAACCCATCTAGACCCTCGCTGGTAATGTTTTACAAAATCCCGGTCCTGTCGGCCCGTACTTCTCGGTGGGGCATTATATACGTCTATAACTGTATATATCCTAACCTAAGGGAGCCTAACATCTCGGATGTAGTATTTCACAACATTCCTGGCTGTTCGGCCCCACTTCTCGGTGGGAACATTATATACGTTTATAACGTAATATAACCCAACCTAACCCATCTAGCCCCTCGCTTGTAATGTTTTACAGAATCCCGGTCGTGTCGTCCCGTACGTCTCGGTGCGGACATTATATACGTCTATAACGTTATATGTCCTAACCAAAGGCAACATAACATCTCGGATGTAGTATTTTCGATCATTTCTGGCGGGTCGGCCCCTACTTCTCGGTGGGAACATTATATACGTCTATAACGTAATATAACCTAACCTAACCCACCTAGACCCTTGCTGGTAATGTTTCACAGAATCCCGGTCGTGTCGGCTCGTACTTCTCGGTGGGAACATTATATACGTCCATAACGTTATATATCCTAACCTAAGGGAACCTAACATCTCGGATGTAGTATTTTCCAACATTCCTGGCAGGTCGGCCCCTACTTCTCGGTGGGCACATTATATACGTCTATATCGTAATATAACCTAACCTAACCCATCTAGACCCTCGCTGGTAATGTTTTACAAAATCCCGGTCCTGTCGGCCCGTACTTCTCGGTGGGGCATTATATACGTCTATAACTGTATATATCCTAACCTAAGGGAGCCTAACATCTCGGATGTAGTATTTCACAACATTCCTGGCTGTTCGGCCCCACTTCTCGGTGGGAACATTATATACGTTTATAACGTAATATAACCCAACCTAACCCATCTAGCCCCTCGCTTGTAATGTTTTACAGAATCCCGGTCGTGTCGTCCCGTACGTCTCGGTGCGGACATTATATACGTCTATAACGTTATATGTCCTAACCAAAGGCAACATAACATCTCGGATGTAGTATTTTCGATCATTTCTGGCGGGTCGGCCCCTACTTCTCGGTGGGAACATTATATACGTCTATAACGTAATATAACCTAACCTAACCCACCTAGACCCTTGCTGGTAATGTTTCACAGAATCCCGGTCGTGTCGGCTCGTACTTCTCGGTGGGAACATTATATACGTCCATAACGTTATATATCCTAACCTAAGGGAACCTAACATCTCGGATGTAGTATTTTCCAACATTCCTGGCGGGCCGGCCCCTACTTCTCGGTGGGCACATTACATACGTCCATATCGTAATATAACCCAAACTAACCCATCTAGACCCTCGCTGGTAACGTTTTACAAAATTCCGGTCGTGTCGGCCCGTACTTTGCCGTGGGGACATTATATACGTCTATAACGTTATATATCCTAACCTAAGGGAACCTAACATCTCGAATGTAGTATTTTCCAACATTCCTGGCGGGTCGGCCCCTACTTCTCGGTGGGCACATTATATACGTCTATATCGTAATATAACCTAATCTAACCCATCTAGACCCCCACTGGTAATGTTTTACAAAATCCCGGTCGTGTCGACCCGTACTTCTCGGTGAGGACATTGTATACGTCTATAACGTTATATATCCTAACCTAAGGGAACCTAACATCTCGGATGTAGTATTTCACAACATTCCTGGCCGGTCGGCGCCAATTCTCGGTGGGATCATTATATACGTCTATAACGTAATATAACCTAACCTAACACATCTAGCCCCTAGCTGGGAATGTTTTACAGAATCCCGGTCGTGTCTGCCCATACTTCTCCGTGGGGACATTATATACGTCTATATCTTTATATATCCTAACCTAAGGCAACCTAACATCTCGGATGTAGTATTTTCCAACATTCCTGGCGGGGCGGACCCACTTCTCGGTGGGAACATTATTTACGTCTATAACGTAATATAACCTAACCTAACCAATCTAGACCCTCGCTGGTAATGTTTTACAAAATCCCGGTCGTGTCGGCCCGTACTTTTCCGCGGGGACATTATATACGTCTATATCGTTATATATCCTAACCTAAGGCAACTTAACACCTCCGATGTAGTATTTTCCAACATTCCTGGCACGTCGGCCCCTACTTCTCGGTGGGCACATTATATACGTCTATATCGTAATATAACCTAACCTAACCCATCTAGACCCTCGCTGGTAATGTTTTACAAAATCCCGGTCCTGTCGGCCCGTACTTCTCGGTGGGGCATTATATACGTCTATAACTTTATATATCCTAACCTAAGGGAGCCTAACATCTCGGATGTAGTATTTCACAACATTCCTGGCTGTTCGGCCCCACTTCTCGGTGGGAACATTATATACGTTTATAACGTAATATAACCCAACCTAACCCATCTAGCCCCTCGCTTGTAATGTTTTACAGAATCCCGGTCGTGTCGTCCCGTACGTCTCGGTGCGGACATTATATACGTCTATAACGTTATATGTCCTAACCAAAGGCAACATAACATCTCGGATGTAGTATTTTCGAACATTCCTGCCGGGTCGGACCCTACTTCTCGGTGGGCACATTATATACGTCTATATCGTAATATAACCTAAACTAAACAATCTAGACCCTCGCTGGTAATGTTTTCGAAAATCCCGGTCATATCGGCCCGTACTTTTCCGTGGGGACATTTTATACGTCTATAATTTTATATATCCTAACCTAAGGGAACCTAACATCTCGGATGTAGTATTTTCCAACATACCTGGCGGGTCGGCCCCTACTTCTCGGTGGGCACCTTATATACGTCTATAACGTAATATAATCTAACCTAAGCCACCTACACCCACGCTGGTAATGTTTCACAGAATCCCGTTCGTGTCTTCACGTACGTCTCGAAGCCGGACATTATATACGTCCATAAAGTTATATATCCTAGCCTAAGGCAACCTAACATCTCGAATGTAGTATTTCACAACATTCCTGGCGGGTCGGCCCCACTTCTCGGTGGGAACATTATTTACGTCTATAACGTAATATAACCTAACCTAACCAATCTAGACCCTCGCTGGTAATGTTTTACAAAATCCCGGTCGTGTCGGCCCGTACTTCTCGGTGGGGACATTATTTACGTCTATAACTTTATATATCCTAACCTAAGGCAACCTAACATCTCGAATGTAGTATTTCACAACATTCCTGGCCAGTCGGCCCCTACTTCTCGGTGGGCACATTATATACGTCTATATCGTATTATAACCTAACCTAACCCATCTAGACCCTCGCTGGTAATGTTTTACAAAATCCCGGTCGTGTCGGCCCGTACTTCTCCGTGGGGACATTATATACGTCTATATCGTTGTATATCCTAACCTAAGGCAACCTAACATCTCGAATGTAGTATTTTCCAACATTCCTGGCGGGTCGGCCCCTACTTCTCGGTGGGCACATTATATACGTCTATATCGTAATATAACCTAACCTAACCCATATAGACCCTCGCTGGTGATGTTTTAAAAAATCCCGGTCGTGTCTGCCCGTACTTCTCGGTGGGGACATTATATACGTCTATAACGTTATATATCCTAACCTAAGGGAACCTAACATCTCGAATGTAGTATTTTCCAACATTCCTGGCGGCTCGGCCCCTACTTCTCGGTGGGCACATTATATACGTCTATATCGTAATATAACCTAACCTAACCCATCTAGACCCTCACTGGTAATGTTTTACAAAATTCCGGTCGTGTCGACCCGTACTTCTCGGTGAGGACATTGTATACGTCTATAACGTTATATATCCTAACCTAAGGGATCCTAACTTCTCGGATATAGTATTTTCCAACATTCCTGGCGGGTCGGCCCCTACTTCTCGGTGGGCACATTATATACGTCTATATCGTAATATAACCTAGCCTAACCCATCTAGACCCTCGCTGGTAATGTTTTACAAAATCCCGGTCTTATCGGCCCGTACTTCTCGGTGGGGACATTATATACGTCTATATCGTTATATATCCTAACCTAAGGGAACATAACATCTCAGATGTAGTATTTTCCAACATTCCTGGCGGGCCGGCCCCTACTTCTCGGTGGGCACATTATATACGTCTATATCGTAATGTAACCTAACCTAACCCATCTAGACCCTCGCTGGTAATGTTTTACAAAATCCCGGTCCTGTCGGCCCGTACTTCTCGGTGGGGCATTATATACGTCTATAACTTTATATATCCTAACCTAAGGGAGCCTAACATCTCGGATGTAGTATTTCACACCATTCCTGGCTGTTCGGCCCCACTTCTCGGTGGGAACATTATATACGTTTATAACGTAATATAACCCAACCTAACCCATCTAGCCCCTCGCTTGTAATGTTTTACAGAATCCCGGTCGTGTCGTCCCGTACGTCTCGGTGCGGACATTATATACGTCTATAACGTTATATGTCCTAACCAAAGGCAACATAACATCTCGGATGTAGTATTTTCGAACATTCCTGGCGGGTCGGACCCTACTTCTCGGTGGGCACATTATATACGTCTATATCGTAATATAACCTAAACTAAACAATCTAGACCCTCGCTGGTAATGTTTTCGAAAATCCCGGTCATATCGGCCCGTACTTTTCCGTGGGGACATTTTATACGTCTATAATTTTATATATCCTAACCTAAGGGAACCTAACATCTCGGATGTAGTATTTTCCAACATACCTGGCGGGTCGGCCCCTACTTCTCGGTGGGCACCTTATATACGTCTATAACGTAATATAATCTAACCTAAGCCACCTACACCCTCGCTGGTAATGTTTCACAGAATCCCGTTCGTGTCTTCACGTACGTCTCGAAGCCGGACATTATATACGTCCATAAAGTTATATATCCTAGCCTAAGGCAACCTAACATCTCGAATGTAGTATTTCACAACATTCCTGGCGGGTCGGCCCCACTTCTCGGTGGGAACATTATTTACGTCTATAACGTAATATAACCTAACTAACCAATCTAGACCCTCGCTGGTAATGTTTTACAAAATCCCGGTCGTGTCGGCCCGTACTTCTCGGTGGGGACATTATTTACGTCTATAACTTTATATATCCTAACCTAAGGCAACCTAACATCTCGAATGTAGTATTTCACAACATTCCTGGCCAGTCGGCCCCTACTTCTCGGTGGGCACATTATATACGTCTATATCGTATTATAACCTAACCTAACCCATCTAGACCCTCGCTGGTAATGTTTTACAAAATCCCGGTCGTGTCGGCCCGTACTTCTCCGTGGGGACATTATATACGTCTATATCGTTGTATATCCTAACCTAAGGCAACCTAACATCTCGAATGTAGTATTTTCCAACATTCCTGGCGGGTCGGCCCCTACTTCTCGGTGGGCACATTATATACGTCTATATCGTAATATAACCTAACCTAACCCATATAGACCCTCGCTGGTGATGTTTTAAAAAATCCCGGTCGTGTCTGCCCGTACTTCTCGGTGGGGACATTATATACGTCTATAACGTTATATATCCTAACCTAAGGGAACCTAACATCTCGAATGTAGTATTTTCCAACATTCCTGGCGGCTCGGCCCCTACATCTCGGTGGGCACATTATATACGTCTATATCGTAATATAACCTAACCTAACCCATCTAGACCCTCACTGGTAATGTTTTACAAAATTCCGGTCGTGTCGACCCGTACTTCTCGGTGAGGACATTGTATACGTCTATAACGTTATATATCCTAACCTAAGGGATCCTAACTTCTCGGATATAGTATTTTCCAACATTCCTGGCGGGTCGGCCCCTACTTCTCGGTGGGCACATTATATACGTCTATATCGTAATATAACCTAACCTAACCCATCTAGACCCTCGCTGGTAATGTTTTACAAAATCCCGGTCTTATCGGCCCGTACTTCTCGGTGGGGACATTATATACGTCTATATCGTTATATATCCTAACCTAAGGGAACATAACATCTCAGATGTAGTATTTTCCAACATTCCTGGCGGGCCGGCCCCTACTTCTCGGTGGGCACATTATATACGTCCATATCGTAATATAACCTAACCTAACCCATCTAGACCCTCGCTGGTAATGTTTTACAAAATCCCGGTCCTGTCGGCCCGTACTTCTCGGTGGGGCATTATATACGTCTATAACTTTATATATCCTAACCTAAGGGAGCCTAACATCTCGGATGTAGTATTTCACAACATTCCTGGCTGTTCGGCCCCACTTCTCGGTGGGAACATTATATACGTTTATAACGTAATATAACCCAACCTAACCCATCTAGCCCCTCGCTTGTAATGTTTTACAGAATCCCGGTCGTGTCGTCCCGTACGTCTCGGTGCGGACATTATATACGTCTATAACGTTATATGTCCTAACCAAAGGCAACATAACATCTCGGATGTAGTATTTTCGAACATTCCTGCCGGGTCGGACCCTACTTCTCGGTGGGCACATTATATACGTCTATATCGTAATATAACCTAACCCAACCCATCTAGACCCTCGCTGGTAATGTTTTACAAAATTCCGGTCGTGTCGGCCCGTACTTTGCCGTGGGGACATTATATACGTCTATAACGTTTTATATCCTAACCTAAGGGAACCTAACATCTCGGATGTAGTATTTTCCAACATTTCTGGCGGGTCGGCCCCTACTTCTCGGTGGGAACATTATATACGTCTATAACGTAATATAACCTAACCTAACCCACCTAGACCCTTGCTGGTAATGTTTCACAGAATCCCGGTCGTGTCGGCTCGTACTTCTCGGTGGGAACATTATATACGTCCATAACGTTATATATCCTAACCTAAGGGAACCTAACATCTCGGATGTAGTATTTTCCAACATTCCTGGCAGGTCGGCCCCTACTTCTCGGTGGGCACATTATATACGTCTATATCGTAATATAACCTAACCTAACCCATCTAGACCCTCGCTGGTAATGTTTTACAAAATCCCGGTCCTGTCGGCCCGTACTTCTCGGTGGGGCATTATATACGTCTATAACTGTATATATCCTAACCTAAGGGAGCCTAACATCTCGGATGTAGTATTTCACAACATTCCTGGCTGTTCGGCCCCACTTCTCGGTGGGAACATTATATACGTTTATAACGTAATATAACCCAACCTAACCCATCTAGCCCCTCGCTTGTAATGTTTTACAGAATCCCGGTCGTGTCGTCCCGTACGTCTCGGTGCGGACATTATATACGTCTATAACGTTATATGTCCTAACCAAAGGCAACATAACATCTCGGATGTAGTATTTTCGATCATTTCTGGCGGGTCGGCCCCTACTTCTCGGTGGGAACATTATATACGTCTATAACGTAATATAACCTAACCTAACCCACCTAGACCCTTGCTGGTAATGTTTCACAGAATCCCGGTCGTGTCGGCTCGTACTTCTCGGTGGGAACATTATATACGTCCATAACGTTATATATCCTAACCTAAGGGAACCTAACATCTCGGATGTAGTATTTTCCAACATTCCTGGCAGGTCGGCCCCTACTTCTCGGTGGGCACATTATATACGTCTATATCGTAATATAACCTAACCTAACCCATCTAGACCCTCGCTGGTAATGTTTTACAAAATCCCGGTCCTGTCGGCCCGTACTTCTCGGTGGGGCATTATATACGTCTATAACTGTATATATCCTAACCTAAGGGAGCCTAACATCTCGGATGTAGTATTTCACAACATTCCTGGCTGTTCGGCCCCACTTCTCGGTGGGAACATTATATACGTTTATAACGTAATATAACCCAACCTAACCCATCTAGCCCCTCGCTTGTAATGTTTTACAGAATCCCGGTCGTGTCGTCCCGTACGTCTCGGTGCGGACATTATATACGTCTATAACGTTATATGTCCTAACCAAAGGCAACATAACATCTCGGATGTAGTATTTTCGATCATTTCTGGCGGGTCGGCCCCTACTTCTCGGTGGGAACATTATATACGTCTATAACGTAATATAACCTAACCTAACCCACCTAGACCCTTGCTGGTAATGTTTCACAGAATCCCGGTCGTGTCGGCTCGTACTTCTCGGTGGGAACATTATATACGTCCATAACGTTATATATCCTAACCTAAGGGAACCTAACATCTCGGATGTAGTATTTTCCAACATTCCTGGCGGGCCGGCCCCTACTTCTCGGTGGGCACATTACATACGTCCATATCGTAATATAACCCAAACTAACCCATCTAGACCCTCGCTGGTAACGTTTTACAAAATTCCGGTCGTGTCGGCCCGTACTTTGCCGTGGGGACATTATATACGTCTATAACGTTATATATCCTAACCTAAGGGAACCTAACATCTCGAATGTAGTATTTTCCAACATTCCTGGCGGGTCGGCCCCTACTTCTCGGTGGGCACATTATATACGTCTATATCGTAATATAACCTAATCTAACCCATCTAGACCCCCACTGGTAATGTTTTACAAAATCCCGGTCGTGTCGACCCGTACTTCTCGGTGAGGACATTGTATACGTCTATAACGTTATATATCCTAACCTAAGGGAACCTAACATCTCGGATGTAGTATTTCACAACATTCCTGGCCGGTCGGCGCCAATTCTCGGTGGGATCATTATATACGTCTATAACGTAATATAACCTAACCTAACACATCTAGCCCCTAGCTGGGAATGTTTTACAGAATCCCGGTCGTGTCTGCCCATACTTCTCCGTGGGGACATTATATACGTCTATATCTTTATATATCCTAACCTAAGGCAACCTAACATCTCGGATGTAGTATTTTCCAACATTCCTGGCGGGGCGGACCCACTTCTCGGTGGGAACATTATTTACGTCTATAACGTAATATAACCTAACCTAACCAATCTAGACCCTCGCTGGTAATGTTTTACAAAATCCCGGTCGTGTCGGCCCGTACTTTTCCGCGGGGACATTATATACGTCTATATCGTTATATATCCTAACCTAAGGCAACTTAACACCTCCGATGTAGTATTTTCCAACATTCCTGGCACGTCGGCCCCTACTTCTCGGTGGGCACATTATATACGTCTATATCGTAATATAACCTAACCTAACCCATCTAGACCCTCGCTGGTAATGTTTTACAAAATCCCGGTCCTGTCGGCCCGTACTTCTCGGTGGGGCATTATATACGTCTATAACTTTATATATCCTAACCTAAGGGAGCCTAACATCTCGGATGTAGTATTTCACAACATTCCTGGCTGTTCGGCCCCACTTCTCGGTGGGAACATTATATACGTTTATAACGTAATATAACCCAACCTAACCCATCTAGCCCCTCGCTTGTAATGTTTTACAGAATCCCGGTCGTGTCGTCCCGTACGTCTCGGTGCGGACATTATATACGTCTATAACGTTATATGTCCTAACCAAAGGCAACATAACATCTCGGATGTAGTATTTTCGAACATTCCTGCCGGGTCGGACCCTACTTCTCGGTGGGCACATTATATACGTCTATATCGTAATATAACCTAAACTAAACAATCTAGACCCTCGCTGGTAATGTTTTCGAAAATCCCGGTCATATCGGCCCGTACTTTTCCGTGGGGACATTTTATACGTCTATAATTTTATATATCCTAACCTAAGGGAACCTAACATCTCGGATGTAGTATTTTCCAACATACCTGGCGGGTCGGCCCCTACTTCTCGGTGGGCACCTTATATACGTCTATAACGTAATATAATCTAACCTAAGCCACCTACACCCACGCTGGTAATGTTTCACAGAATCCCGTTCGTGTCTTCACGTACGTCTCGAAGCCGGACATTATATACGTCCATAAAGTTATATATCCTAGCCTAAGGCAACCTAACATCTCGAATGTAGTATTTCACAACATTCCTGGCGGGTCGGCCCCACTTCTCGGTGGGAACATTATTTACGTCTATAACGTAATATAACCTAACCTAACCAATCTAGACCCTCGCTGGTAATGTTTTACAAAATCCCGGTCGTGTCGGCCCGTACTTCTCGGTGGGGACATTATTTACGTCTATAACTTTATATATCCTAACCTAAGGCAACCTAACATCTCGAATGTAGTATTTCACAACATTCCTGGCCAGTCGGCCCCTACTTCTCGGTGGGCACATTATATACGTCTATATCGTATTATAACCTAACCTAACCCATCTAGACCCTCGCTGGTAATGTTTTACAAAATCCCGGTCGTGTCGGCCCGTACTTCTCCGTGGGGACATTATATACGTCTATATCGTTGTATATCCTAACCTAAGGCAACCTAACATCTCGAATGTAGTATTTTCCAACATTCCTGGCGGGTCGGCCCCTACTTCTCGGTGGGCACATTATATACGTCTATATCGTAATATAACCTAACCTAACCCATATAGACCCTCGCTGGTGATGTTTTAAAAAATCCCGGTCGTGTCTGCCCGTACTTCTCGGTGGGGACATTATATACGTCTATAACGTTATATATCCTAACCTAAGGGAACCTAACATCTCGAATGTAGTATTTTCCAACATTCCTGGCGGCTCGGCCCCTACTTCTCGGTGGGCACATTATATACGTCTATATCGTAATATAACCTAACCTAACCCATCTAGACCCTCACTGGTAATGTTTTACAAAATTCCGGTCGTGTCGACCCGTACTTCTCGGTGAGGACATTGTATACGTCTATAACGTTATATATCCTAACCTAAGGGATCCTAACTTCTCGGATATAGTATTTTCCAACATTCCTGGCGGGTCGGCCCCTACTTCTCGGTGGGCACATTATATACGTCTATATCGTAATATAACCTAGCCTAACCCATCTAGACCCTCGCTGGTAATGTTTTACAAAATCCCGGTCTTATCGGCCCGTACTTCTCGGTGGGGACATTATATACGTCTATATCGTTATATATCCTAACCTAAGGGAACATAACATCTCAGATGTAGTATTTTCCAACATTCCTGGCGGGCCGGCCCCTACTTCTCGGTGGGCACATTATATACGTCTATATCGTAATGTAACCTAACCTAACCCATCTAGACCCTCGCTGGTAATGTTTTACAAAATCCCGGTCCTGTCGGCCCGTACTTCTCGGTGGGGCATTATATACGTCTATAACTTTATATATCCTAACCTAAGGGAGCCTAACATCTCGGATGTAGTATTTCACACCATTCCTGGCTGTTCGGCCCCACTTCTCGGTGGGAACATTATATACGTTTATAACGTAATATAACCCAACCTAACCCATCTAGCCCCTCGCTTGTAATGTTTTACAGAATCCCGGTCGTGTCGTCCCGTACGTCTCGGTGCGGACATTATATACGTCTATAACGTTATATGTCCTAACCAAAGGCAACATAACATCTCGGATGTAGTATTTTCGAACATTCCTGGCGGGTCGGACCCTACTTCTCGGTGGGCACATTATATACGTCTATATCGTAATATAACCTAAACTAAACAATCTAGACCCTCGCTGGTAATGTTTTCGAAAATCCCGGTCATATCGGCCCGTACTTTTCCGTGGGGACATTTTATACGTCTATAATTTTATATATCCTAACCTAAGGGAACCTAACATCTCGGATGTAGTATTTTCCAACATACCTGGCGGGTCGGCCCCTACTTCTCGGTGGGCACCTTATATACGTCTATAACGTAATATAATCTAACCTAAGCCACCTACACCCTCGCTGGTAATGTTTCACAGAATCCCGTTCGTGTCTTCACGTACGTCTCGAAGCCGGACATTATATACGTCCATAAAGTTATATATCCTAGCCTAAGGCAACCTAACATCTCGAATGTAGTATTTCACAACATTCCTGGCGGGTCGGCCCCACTTCTCGGTGGGAACATTATTTACGTCTATAACGTAATATAACCTAACTAACCAATCTAGACCCTCGCTGGTAATGTTTTACAAAATCCCGGTCGTGTCGGCCCGTACTTCTCGGTGGGGACATTATTTACGTCTATAACTTTATATATCCTAACCTAAGGCAACCTAACATCTCGAATGTAGTATTTCACAACATTCCTGGCCAGTCGGCCCCTACTTCTCGGTGGGCACATTATATACGTCTATATCGTATTATAACCTAACCTAACCCATCTAGACCCTCGCTGGTAATGTTTTACAAAATCCCGGTCGTGTCGGCCCGTACTTCTCCGTGGGGACATTATATACGTCTATATCGTTGTATATCCTAACCTAAGGCAACCTAACATCTCGAATGTAGTATTTTCCAACATTCCTGGCGGGTCGGCCCCTACTTCTCGGTGGGCACATTATATACGTCTATATCGTAATATAACCTAACCTAACCCATATAGACCCTCGCTGGTGATGTTTTAAAAAATCCCGGTCGTGTCTGCCCGTACTTCTCGGTGGGGACATTATATACGTCTATAACGTTATATATCCTAACCTAAGGGAACCTAACATCTCGAATG